>BRZM01000005.1:449035-575124 GCA_033238685.1 Lates japonicus | reverse complement strand
CTGGTTGTGTGAGTGTTTCTGTTGTGTGGTTGGTGTACTGTGCTGTATAGTACATAATGTGTATTGGCACCTGAGACACGTTCCCACTGGCCTGCATTCCTCTTCTACCTGAAAAGACCTGGAAGAAAAAAAAAACACACACACATACACACACACGCAATCAGATCAAACAACACAAGGACATGATCACATTCATTCACCAGGAGACTTCTAAGAAAGGATCATATCCATTTATACATACGAACATGCACAGAGACAGACATACACCCACACTGCTGCAACAAAACGATGTAACCTTTTTGTGATAACTGCTAAACACAAAGTGCAATCAGAAAGTTCAGAGCACAGTAATGTGCATTCAGCAGGTGCAAGCAATAACTTTCGCGAGTCAGTACGTTTCGTCGCGCGATGAACATCTAGGCCTGTGTTACAAGTATTTTTGTGACCACTCGCAGATGTGTGTGTTTGCAATTTCACTATGGAGCGGAAGCAGCATGGTGTTGAAGTCTGTGAGGATCTCTGTCAACAGACCTTCATGTCGAGGATGAAGTATCACCAGTGAGGAGAGTTAGGTCTGTAGCTAAGACCTAGCGACCAAACTGCAAGTCTTCGCAGTTGGAAGAGCCCACAGTGCAGCAGGTCAGGAGCGTGACCAACAGACATGCTCCTAGTTTTCTTCGACACTTCCAGGGTTCCATGCCACAAAGTTATCCCCCAGTGTTGGACTGTCAACACAAGTTCTACTGCACAATTCTGAAGCATCTCAGGACATTTGGCACAAACCACCTGAACACAGCTCTTTCTCCCCACCTGCCCTACTCGTCCCCTGTGACTCCTTCTACTTCCCCAAAATGAAATTCAAGCTGAAAATACATGACAACTCCAGTACCATCTCAAAAATATTGATTCTGATGCATGTGTGTTGGTAGAGTTTCTGTGAGGAGTTACAGCTCTGGAGCCCCCTCAGCATCCACACTCATCAGGCGCTCTAATCCAGTCATAATGCTGCAGTCTTCATTACCTTACATGACTGCAGTACAGCCAGCAGTCCCCATTCTGGCCAAACCGTGCCCACTTCACTGGCTGTTTTATTGTTGTATAAAACCCTAATGCACCCGTGGAGTGTTTGTTATTAAACAGAATCAGGCACAGGGGTCATTTAATACCTGAATAAATACATGCTGCATCCCGGCCTGATGTCTGTCCTCTCCACTGGCAACACCCTGCAAAGAAAACCAACGCTCCCAAGAAAACTAGATCCCCTGTACTCCGTAATTATTTGTAGAGGTTCGAGTTTCTGCAAATGCATTACTTTTAATTGCTTTTTACTGCAAATATTTAGTAAAACTACACAGCTCCTCTCCACTGTGTGAAGCATGTAATCTGGAGGCATGAGCTGCACAAGCAAGTCTAAATGCAGTTTTTAGAGACAAGAGTTTAATTCCTGATCTGTTTGTTTTAACCTGTTTTTCCACCTCAGTCTTTCTCTCAGGAGCAAGAGACAGACAAGCCTCTTACATAAGAGCCTGACCCTGTGCTTGACCTCTGGATGCCGGGGTCAGAAGTGAGAAGTTAGGGTTCATTTACTGAACCTACACTGGTGGCGGATAGTTTAGGCCGCTTTGGGTCGGTCAGTGGGTCTTAATCAGGCAGCTGAGCCCCACAGCAGCGTCAGGGTCTCTGTTGGAGTCGGGTTTCTCATTCCAAACACTGAACTTCTCAAACACAGCCCTGAGGCTCACAGAGGAGCAGGCAAGGGGGTGGAGGGCTTGTTTCCTTTGGCCCAGGTGGATGTTAGCAAGCCTTCTCATTTGGCCCACAGCCTCCTCCGCAGCCAGCACAGTGAAGCACTCACATCCAAAATATCTACCCTGGAAGAAAAATGAATTCCCTGAAGGTCACCCTTCAACTGCCTGTAGATTCACTTCACATTCAATTGTGTAGGAGGCCTATTATTTGGGTTATTGGGAAACTGTGTTAAAAAGTGCCAGATGTTTTTCTTAACCAATGTAGACAGGCACGTGGGAGACTTCTCATCGATTACTCAGTGTCACATCAAACAAACCTTTCAGCCCAGTGAATCTGAAGGATGTTCTGCTCTAAGTTTGTCATGGCATACAACTTGTAAACTACAGCTAAGAGGAATGACTGTAGTACTGCGTCCTGTGGTGCTAATTGCTGTCAGAGCGACGATGCTCCCGACAACACTGAATCAACTGCTTCAGCATTTAATCACTGGACCAGGATTACAGTGCAAACATTTTATTTTTCTTGGTAGTTTAACATGTGAGACGCCAACAAAGACTCACGTCACATGAGTTAATAAGTGCATTTTTATGTATCTTTTTAATATATATATATCACATCAAAACATCAACATAAATTACCCGTATATCCTACAGAGCTAAGATGTTTCTCAGCAGATCCACTGAATTGTGACAAAAGTTTTCCTTATAGCAACTAGTGCATCACATTTTTTAAAATATACTAAATCACTTAACATCAGTATCTCTACAAGTCTTCCTTTCAGTGCCAGACATTCTCTGGATACTAGATATCACGTGTCAAATGGTATTCAGATATGTCAAATGATGAGTGCACAATGACAAGTATTTGACAGGACACCTGACCCCAGAAGAATGATGTGTTTACTGAATTTTATCACCAACATTTTGACTGTTTAAGTTTAAACTACCCCCGTTTTGCTCCATTGAACTTCTGCTCCAAAAATGTCAACTTTTCCAGCCGTTTTCAAAACATTTAAGGTGAAAGCAAAGTGAACTAGTCAGAGGCTGTTTATCCGATCCTCATTAAAATTTAAATATTCATCATCTACAGACAAATTTGCAATTATTCATGAACACATAGTGACATCAAGTCTGTATGTTCAGGGGGTTTCACTAAGGTCATATATTTACAGAGCATCAGCATATAATGAGGATCATGATGAATTATTTAAAAGAAAATTATCATTATTTTTTTCTTTTCAATTAAGTCAGAGACAAGCAGCTTGCAATCTGCTTGGACTCCATCATTGTTGCTTAAGGCTATATTTTAGATGAAAAAACATAGAGGCACTGACAGACTCTTTATTTATTCTATTTAGGCAAGTACTTGAAAGATGCAAAGTGAGTAACACAAACTATGCAAAGTGGCATGAACTGTGTAACTCTATGTTAAACATTAAACCAGCAGTATTGCTGTGGTAGTGTTTCCAGTGAGCTTTGTTCATCATAATAAAGGTTTACATACAGAACAAGGTTAATACAATATTATGTTACGTTTTCTTTGAATATACTTTAACAAGTCTGACATCATGTTCTCTGTATGTTATTTCCTGGTAGCATTTTTTAACTTTCCATTTATAGTCTTAGAACTTTTATTAGCCATGTTTAATTGGAAATGCACTACTTTTGCCAGCTTTTTTATTTCGTTATTTTGGTTGTTAAGTTGCTCTTAAATCCAATTCTCAGTAGCATTAAAAAGGCCCCAAAAGTTCTAAATTTGGCTCTCTGAAACCTGCAAATTGCATGTCATCTGCAAACTGTAGCAGATGGACAGTCTGTCAGTAGATCTGACATTCAGTGTGTGATACTCAGAGAGACACACTTTAGCTCTTGGCAAAGGATGGAATTATTGATCCAAGGTTGGAACGAGATATTGATCATCTAAAATAAATGTCAAAGATGGATCCCAGGAGTCTGCCTGTGTGTGAGTGTGTGTGTGTGTGTGTGTGTGTGTGTGTGTGAGTGTGAGTGTGTGTGTGTGTGAGTGAGTGTGAGTGTGAGTAAACAATGGCAAAGGGCAAGCCTCCTATTCTGAAAGTGACAAATGACTCCTCTCTCACAGGGACAGACAGAGATGGAAAGAGTTGGGTGTTTGTGGAGGAAAACATAGGTGTGAGAGACATAGCATCACTGTGTGGGGTGTGTGCACATTTGTACATTTGTGTGCATGCTTTTTTACTTATTGGTAAATTGTCGCTGATCATTAAGCAATAACAATTCTGAGTGTGATTCAGCCTCTCTCCTTGCTCTCCATATGCATTCCTATGTGAGCATTAATCTGAATCAGAATCAAAAAAACTTTAATGATCCCCAAAGGGAGGAACACATAGGAAAAATAATACTACTAATAATAATAAATACACAGTAAGTGAATAGAAAAACGTATTAATGTGAATGTACGTAAGGTATGGATGTAGCCCAACTCTAAAAGTTTAATGTCTGGATTGCAGAAATGTTCCTTCTCCTGTTTGCCTGAACTGTCTGAAAGCCATCGATGGCAGCGATGGGATCTTTAGGATATTCCTGTGGCCATGTCTCTGTGAAACAAAAATAAACACTATACTCACAGGAAGTCCCTCAAAACTCCCCCTCGGGCCACTGGCTTGTCCATCTTATTGTCCAGCGATCTCACGTTGCCCATGATGATCAGAAGACGGGAGTTCGACTCTTCTCTATCAGTCTCTGCTGTCTGGACTCAGCCCTGTTCCCTCCTTACTTTGTTCCTCCTTTGCGCCCTCTGTGTGTCCTATCTGCTCACACCATCTAAACACTGTCATGCTCACAGCATGATGAAGACTTCAGATATACTGTACAGTATGTTGTCAGAGATCTTTGGTCAGTTATGAAATTTACATGAGCAAGACTGCTGAAGACCAAAATTTAACAGTTTGTTTCTTTACAATTAGCATTTCAGCCTCAAAAAGCCAATAGTCTGCACCTCCTCCATCGTGAATTATATCAGACGTTGCAAAAATCAACAGCCACAGTAATTGGATGAAAGACATTTGAGTGGCTGTAAAATGACTGGGTTCCTCTAATGCTGTTTTAGGTGAGAAAATAATTTGCAGTACAAATACCGAATAGATGGAGGTTAAGAAAACTCTGTCTGACTATGTCAGACAAACCTCCATTTCCCCCTTCACCCACTCTCCTGACTCGCCTTTATCTGTCCTCTCTCTCTTCTCTCCACACTTTATCAGTTCAAGATGTGCAGAGACTTAATGTGTTTATTTAAGCTCAAAGCTTATTTAAGCTCCATTAAAGGTAATTATATAGCCCGTTATAAGGCTCAGCCATCCCTAGAGTGGTCATTAAGTGTGGGTAGATGCAGTGGTTCTGCCAGTGTTTACAGCTGCCAGAATAATTACGAAGTTGTGTCTGTGTAGGATAGACCCAGGGTGGTATCCACTGTTTTTACATAGGCATCAGAGCAGAGACAATGTGGGCAGATACGGAATGTTGAGGAATGGTGTGTGTGTGTGTTTCTTAGTTTGTGTAGATGTCTTGCCAACACATCTGACTAGAGAATTTGGATTTCCTCACTCCTGAAGTGTTTCTCCTGGTGGTCTGCACCATATACTGTATTTTAAATGATTCATTCAAACTTCACCAAATGCAGGAAATTATGATCTTAAAATTCCGTTGTCTTGAAAACCCCTTTTCTTCTGCAGTCTTAAGGTTGGCAAATGTGCAGTGTGTGTAACCTGAAAGGAGAAAGGCAGCCTTCCCTCTGCTGTCTCACTGATACAGATCAGGCCTACAAGCTACTGTCAGCATGCTGAAGAAAAGAACTGGGACATGGCTGTGATTGATTAGCAATCCTTGGGGGCAGCTGGCGCTGCAGGTTAGACATGAGACAGCACAGCATGGGCGAAGAAAAAACAGAGAGAAGAAACACTGAGAAAGAGAGTTAGACAGGAAAGAAGACAGAGAGGAATTGAAAGAGCAAAACCGTTAAAAGTCAAGTAGTAAGTAGATGACTGGCAGTGGAGATGATTCTCCCCTGGAGTGACATCACATTTTGGGATGTTAGACAGACACTTAAGTGTACTTGAAAGCTCTTACCTGTCCTGCTCTCCTTAAAAAACCCTGAGCCCCATTCTCTTCCCACCAGCCTCAATCTGTTTTAGCTGAGCCAGATGGAGGGACAGTCTGTTTAAAAGGCCGCTGACACTGCACAGCAGGACATACACTTTACTTCATTTTTACCACAGCACGCAGCCAGCTCGTTGTGGATTCCTGTCTCAGCTCCATATTTAGATGAAGAGTTCATTCAGCAGAAGCTCCCCGAGGATACAGAGCGAGAGTATCAGGCCAGGGAGGCCTGAGGAGTCTACCCTGACGGAAAAACACAGTGGCTGAGTTACTGGCTGTTTGGCCATTTGAAAGTGTGTGTTGACTGGACCTCTCTGTGCTCTCTCCACCACCTTGTGTCCTCTTGACCCTGCTAATAACCGAGTCTGAACTGATCAACTGTTCCTTATTGTAACTGTGACAATGACAGTCCCAAACACAAGCAAGTCATTTTTGTGCCTAAACCAAATCAAACCATAACCATAGCACTGAGTACAGTCGAGACCTGCTCTATATGAACAGTGCTCTGAGATAACCTCCTGTAAATTGGTGCTATATAAATAGAATTGAATGGACTGGTGATGTATTTCGGTCATTAATTTTCAGGATGTTGAAATGTGTTTTACTGCAGCAACTTTCTCTCATGAACTTCTAGCACCGACTACCTTCTCCCTCTTGTTGTTTTTCTTTCCATTTCCTCCCCTCTTCTCCGTCTTGCCTCATCTACCTCCATCATCTCCCTTCCTCCTTTTTCTCCCTCCCCCTCCCCTCCTCTCCTCCTCCTCTATTTCTCGACTTCTTTCCCCACTCAGGGGCTTAGGTGGTAATCCCTCACAGTTTTCATCACTTAGAGCACCAATCAAAAAGGGTTTAGCCTGTGTAATCTGCCAGACTATTGTCCCCTCTCCCTCCTTCTTTGCTCCAGCGCCTCTTTTCCTTCTCTTCGTACCTGCTCCTCTTTCGCCCTCTCTGCTCTCTACATCTGTCCAGCCTGATCTCTCCTACTCACCTACTTCTCCTCCTTTAGAAAGTTTTTACAGGAACAAGCTTTCATAATATGGATATGGGCACTCGCTATAAATAAGAGACAAGAAGTAGCAGTTATTTTTATTTTTAAATGAATAAACTACTGATTATCAAACTGAAAAAAGGTAGAAGACAGTCTGGGTTCATCTGAGGGCACAGTAGTTTGGATGAGGCGAGAGAATGAGGTTGGAGCTCTGCAGTTTGTGAAACCAGATCTGCCAGCAGCTTTGTGGTTGGCACTGAACATTCTGCCTTGGGGGCAATTGCTTTCGCCTTATTATTATTTTAGAATCTGTGCCTCTGGATCACTGCACCACACCTGGGCTAGAGCTCAGGTATCTAGGTTTTATTCCACTGAGCAGACACTTTGTCCCAGGACCCCGGGTCTGTTTGTTTGTGTGATTATGAGACCAACACAAATGTTGCAGTTAAGCTGGTAGCAACAACAGTCATACAGGGGTTTGTCATAAAACTACTAAGTCGGGCAAAAAGCAAAAAGGAGGACAACAGACAAGACTGTTACCACCTCTCTATTCTTGGCAAGAACATGAAATTACTTTGCACTACAAGGCCCAAATGTGATTTTAATGATGCTTCCCTGAAACTTTTACTTTCCATTTTCTTTACTTTCCAACTTTTCTTACAGTCAATCATCTGGTCTTCTTCTTTTTTAAAACCAAACTAAACGAAGAAGTTTATGACATATCTAAGGGTCATTATTACCCAAAAAAAACAGAAAACGTCTCACCTCTCTCTCTCCCCCAGCAGCTAGACTCCATTAGTTCCAGGTAACTAGCACATCATGAGATGAGACAGTGGGATCCTTATGAGCAAGCCCTCAGCTGAGCCTCCACAAACTGACCCACACTGCCTGCTGGAGCCCTGGTAGACAAACATAACACTAAATGTATCATTCCAGTACACACTCCATGATGAGAGTGTAAGGATAAAATCCCTCCATCTAACGTATCTAAGCCTCTGATGCCAGTACAGACCTTCTCACAAAGCCCTTTAAGTAGATAGAGTCTGAGCCAGGGATGGGTTTACTTCTTTGTTGCCTTTCAGTTGAGTTACTCACTTGTTCTAGATCTGTGTCGTCTGAATCCTGTTTATTTTGTCTCTTTTGAGCAAGTCTCTCAGCATTAGTTCACTCAACAGGCACTAAATGTACAGGGATATCTCTGGAGCAGTATATTGACAACTTCCACACTTTCAAAGTACATCAAACCAAACTGCAATTTTGATGTTTTCTCCTTTGAACATGGACTGTGTACACCCTGCCACATTGGCTGCAGCTGAAATGTCCATCAGCTGGCCATGCTAATCACAGACTGAGGTTTGACACTTTAACTTATGCCTGCTGATGGTCTCTCTCTTTTTCACTCTTTTCCTCTCTCCGCCCAGACATCGACGAATGCCAGGAGAACAACGGAGGCTGTGATCACTTCTGCCGGAACACAGTGGGCTCCTTTGAATGCAGCTGTCAGAAAGGCCACAAACTGCTCACTGATGAACGCACATGCCAAGGTTGGTGACTGACAGCATCAGGTCTGAATACACTCAGGTGATCTCTCATCCAGTCCGGGCATACTGCAGGACATTAGTTTATCTTAGCACTTGTATGTTTTTGCTAGTGTAAAAAAACTACGAAGCTCGGCTAACGTGTCATTTTTTGTGTTTTTTTGTGCAAATGCATTGCTGAATGTAAATGCATAAAAGCTTCAATGCATAAGTGAGGAAGGGTTAAGTGTGCCCAGTCATCTTTCCCTGGAGACAGAGCCTATAGCTCAGTGCAGCAGCGTGGCTGACTTCCTCTGCTGGGTGTGCAGTGTACATGTAGAACCCTCCTTGTGATCTGTGGTTATGTTTGTACAATCAAAGGCAGATTCCTGGTTGCAAGTCGCAGCAAGCAAGACAGAAAAGAAGACAAACACAAAATGATTTTTATTAACAACAAAACCCTGGGGTGCTTCTTTTTGTGGCCCAGCGCCACCAAACACTGTGTGCATGTGTGTGTATGTGTTGGATTAACTGTGCATCATCAGTAGTGTCTTTTGAGTCTTTAATAATGTGGTGTTGAGTGTTGTTAGCCACAACTTAGCATCAGTGCCTATTTCTGACACACCTTTGCCAGTGTGTCATGCCTGCCAATAGCTGCCAGGTTTGTCCTATCCGCTGACATCTGGCCTGTTCAGCTTCAACATGACCTTAAAATGAAATATAATGTTTAATCTGTCAGCTCTGTCTGTGCCCATGAGCCTTTCCAGAGAAAATAGCTCAGGGTGATACACTACATGCCAGTGTTAGAGCATTTGCCAGAACTGGCTAAGAAACCAAAGCAGAAAGATTAATCGTTTGCCATGTTGCATGAGAAATTTCCACAAATGATTCCCTCTATTCTAAATGTTTAGAAAGGCAGATAGATACAAAGAATCTTGTCAGCAGCTAGATCACTGTGAAACACCTCATCGTGACCAGGGGTGTGTCTCAGGAAAAAAAACACACCAGCCAAACCAAAAACCGCCGTTTATTTTCTATATGTTCCTTTAACATTAAACAGTTGTATACAACTTCAGTGTGCCTGGCTCAGTATATGTAAACTCTGCTTGTGGGCTAGCTCGAAAACAGACACGCTATTCCCAAGTCCTCACATGGACAGTTGCCTGGAGTATTTACCGAGCCAACATCCAGGCCTTAACTACTTCCTCAACATAACAAACTCCATTATAACATGTTGTATTTTTAGCCCTGTAAAGCCCTGTGGAACAGCCTGAAATAAACCAGGTGAGCTTGAAACGCTGGCCTCCATTCCTGTTAATAATATTTGGTGCTGGACAAGTACACATAAATACGCAGGCGCAGGCAGGCATACACACTCATACACACACATAGCCCACTCACTCAGACACTGACATAATGGTGAATGTGAGCCGTCCTGACCTCAGTCCAGTGAAGTTTTTCCGGATTGGTTTATTAGAGTGAGCTCTTGTCCTAGTTTAGTGCGTAACTCGTGTATTTGTTTACCGTAATGTCCACTGTGATAAATCACCTCTCTAGTCTTTGGGGAGCAGCCTGTGTTTGTCCATAAATGAGTCAGTAAGATTGCAATGTCTGTAAACCACTCATCCCTCCGACCTTTGCTTCCATCAGTGCAGCGGGACAAAACCTTGCTGTGCTGTCATTAGCCTGATTTGAACCATAACTGAACCAGTTCATATTTTCATTAATGTGTGAAGAATTCAGCTCCAGCAAGCTCATATACACAAGAGTTTGTGAACTGGTGCTGCAACCTTCAAATGTTTTACATCAATATACAAAACATATTGAACTGATCCAGTTTTGTGTTATTTTTAATTACATAAACTTAAATAATGTATATTTCAGATTAGGGGGTATCAGTTTGTTTAAAGACAGTTGAAGCACATCATTCATTAGTCCAGGCAACATGGTAATATGAATTCAGTCTTCTATCACAGACATACTGTATGTAACTTTAGAGCAGCAACTTGTGACCTCATGCGGTCTGACCATTTTTGTTTTGGTCCATTTCCTGTTTGGTCTCTCAGCTTCCAGTTGTTATTGCTGGCTGTAGTAAACACAAGTCACACGGTCTGCTATACATCAAAGCTGAAGACATGTGTCCACATTTATGAGGAGGTCATAAGGTCAGACATCACCACATTCACCACAGATATCAGATTAAAAAGATGCTATGTGTACAGTGTTAACTAGGTTCAGGTTCAGGTTTAGTGCCATTTCTACACATATCCTTATCATACATACAGGGAAATGAAAGATTAGCAGCAACAGTCTGGATCTAAACAAGGTTCCGGTGTGTTTTTTCCTGTTGTAGCAAACTTTACATGTTGGTGGAATTTCAGCAAAACAGTCTTAAATTGTCATGATTGAACTCACCAGTGATGATGAAAAAATTTGTCAGGTTGTGGCGTGTAGATGTCTGATGCCACTGTATAGCTCTCACAAGTAGACTGCTTTAACAGTGTCCTCCCTCTGCAGGTAGTACGTCCATCACTTTACTTTGCTCCCATGGGAAAATTTTTCATGGACTCAAGTCCTGCACAACCACCTCCATAATAATAATATCTTGAATTTATATAGCGCCTTTCACGAGACCCAAGGACGCTTTACAAAGACAATGTCCAAACAAAACAAAACAAAGCAAGACAAGACTAACTGCCAAAGGCCTGGGTGAATAAGTGACTTTTCAGAGCAGACTTAAAAGTGACCAATGATGTAGCATGGTGAATCTCCATTGGGAGAGAGTTCCAGAGGGTGGGGACCACCACGCTGAAGGCTCTATTCCCAAAGGTTTGCGTTTTGGTGCGGGGAATAGAGAGGAGGCCTGAGTCAGAGGACCGCAGGTTCATAGTATTACAAAACAACATATATAAAAACAATATATAAACAAAGCAGCATATACTGTAGCAAATCACAATCAGAAATTACACATATTACACATTACACATATGTGTAATATTACACATATAAGGAATATTACACTTATTGCATATATTATACAACCAGTGATAAGAAGACACAGAGCTACAGGGACATGTAGTCCCTAGTATGGGTTACATTTCCCAACAATTCAACAAACATCTTTTTGTTAGGCCCTTCATGCCTGATAAACTCCCATATGTTCCAAACTCAAAACCCCACATTTATAAGCAGAAACAGCCTCAGACTTTTCAAAGCTCGTCCAGAGCCACAGAAGACATTATTTTCCCAGGATGAGTGGGACTAACAAAGGTGGGTAAATGTGACACATAAGGTGTATAATATCAACTGTACACTGGATGTGAGCTGTGAATGGGGAAAGCTGCTGAATCCATAAACAAAAACAACAAATTAAGCTTAATTTGCTAAGTCACTGATGGAAATGTCTCATGCTGTCACAAGTGTCTCCATTTCCTGTTCTCAATTCTTTCCACAGCATATAGCTACCATATTTCTCAGCAACTACGTATCTCTGTGGTCTCCCTCAGACATTGACGAGTGCTCCTTTGAGAGAACCTGCGACCACACCTGCATCAACTACCCTGGCAGCTTTGAGTGCTTGTGCAACAAGGGATTCATCCTGTACGGCCTCACTCATTGTGGAGGTAAGGGTCTGCTCAGATTAGACTCACTTCATACAGCATGGGAGAAATACATGAAACCGCAAACTGGCCTGGAAGTGGCTGCTTGACAGACCTGAAGTGTGTGAGACAGTGGATAAAATGTGTGAGTTTGTGTGTATGCATCTGAAAAGGAAATGCTTTTCAGAGTGTGAAAGTGAACGGTCTCTGAGTCTCTGTGCACTCTCACACCTCAGTTCCCCTGAATAACCTTTACTGTGTGTTTGTGTTTAATGTGTGTTTGTATGTATACAGTATGAGTCTCCTAATGGATGCATGCTCCTAGGGTATGTGAGTTTGACTGCTTTTCTGCATGTATTATGTGTGTGTGCTGTCACACACCTAGCTCATTTAGGATGTAGTTCTAACTGCCCTGTTGTTTAACTGTCAGCAGACAGCAGGAGCAGGGTGTATCTGCAGCATATTGATGACAGACAGTGTGTTCATTGTCTTTATATGTTCAGGTAAAGGTGGATTCAGACTCAAATGATGATTGACTTGAGAATCTCCAAAACAAACAAACAAACAACCCAACTTTTAAACCGTTGAGTCATGACTAAACTTTAGCTTTTTGATATATGATAATTTTATATCCTGCCCAAGCCTAAAATATGTAAATTGCGCAATTGCAATGCACAAGCAGGAGCAAAAAAAAAGATGCTTCAGCAGAAGATACCTCAGATTATCACATGTGGATGTAAAGACTGTTAAAAAAGAAAAAGAAAACATAGCAATGTGCAAACATTTGCAAATGACTGTAACTGTGTCGTAGTTATACAGTCTCACCAAAGTGCTGACATTATATTTTGTGAAGGATGCATTACAAGACAAAGTATAAGACTTGGACTTGACCCAGGACTTCATGGCCAAGACTTCATACTTATCCTGTCTGTTGAAATTTAAATGTCCAATACAGTATTGTACCATTCAGCTTGAATATGGACAGAAAACAGAGTTCCTATAGCACTGACTACAGACCACAGCATCCCTTGTATATATACATCTGAGTGGGGACCTATGTTACATGTCATTCCCCGTCTCTCTTTCTCTCATTTCCAATAAATCCATGAAACTGCATTAATTTATTCATTTGACAGATACTTTTGTCCAAAAGATCAATGAGATTTTTTAGAAGGCGCTACAGAAGAATCAAGAGCGAGAGGAAAAAAACATATTACAAATATCAAATTAATTTATAAATGAAAGAAAACATAAACAGGAAAATGCTTTGGGAACTGAAGGTCTGTAGAAAAGAACTGAGGAACATCAAACCCATAAAATTGTACTGTTTCTAAACCTATTATGATTTTCTAAAGAGCACTGAGGTTCATATGAATTGTCTTGTGTGAAATATAAACTCCTGTGAGAACTGTGATCATCACATTATTAGACAGGGAAACCATTTTTGTAATGTTGTGGCAATTCAGAAAACATATCACATGTATCTTTACCGCTGAACTAAAGGTATATGGAGACAAATATTTTTTATTTGTCCATGTTTGTTTATATCCCTTCAGAGTTATTCCTCCACAGACTCTATAGAATCACACATGCCTATAAACCAGATGTTTTGTCTCCTTCTTTTGTTGTTTTCTACTGTATAATTAAGTGAAGACAGAGAAATCACACACACTGACTAATGCTCTCTGTGTTGTGTCTCAGACATAGATGAGTGCAGCATCAACAATGGGAGCTGTGAGTATGGCTGCATAAACACTCAGGGCAGCTATGAGTGTGTGTGTCCACCCGGACAGAAACTCCACTGGAACAAGAAAGATTGCATCGGTAAGTACTGACTCTGTGTGTGTGTGTGTGTGTGTGTGTGTGTGTGTGTGTGCGTGTGTACGTGTTTGTCTGCTTTTGCGTGCCTTCATGTGTGGTAGGGGGGGTTTCTCACAGCAGGGCTGTGTGTGTGTATGTCTGTGTGTGCGTCCAGGTGGTTGTCATGGTGATGTGACTCTGTGTGTTCCTCAGAGGCAGTGAAATGTCTGCCCAATGGTAAACCAGCACCCCGAGCCCAGCTGACCTGCACCAAGAGCGGAGGAGCAGAGGTCTGCTCACTCTCCTGCCCCTCCAACGCCCTCTTTCTCGCAGGTACGAGTGTGCAGTCACACACACACACACACACACACACACATCGTTTATGTCTATTTGAATACTGCAGTAAAGCTTATAGACAAATATAAATAAAATCTGCTGACAAAGATTTGAACTAAAGTAACAACCAACCACAAACAACAAAACAGAACAGTATGAATTCTAGTGTGTAGCTTTATCATTCATTGTCTATAATAAATGCATGTGGGTCATGGCCATTTGTCATTATTTTTAACCATGCTAACAGCGTGGCTCTAGGGATGGCGGTGTTGGTCTGTATATGTGTGTGTGTCAGTCCAGATCGCCATGAAATTTGTAAAAGCGGTTTCCCAGGTGGGATATCTTACTGTTTTTGGTGATCCCCCAGCTTTTCCTCCTCATGACATTTCTGGTTTGACAACTAACCTTGACAGCTATTACATGGATTGCTGTGAGCTTTGGTATAGATACTCATGGTCCCCAGAGGATGAACTGTAATACCTTTGATCCCCTCAGTTGTTACTTTCATATTACATTCATTAGGCAGAAGCTTTTGTCCAAAGCGACTTACACAGGGAATCTGAACCAAAAGCTAGGTATCAGCCAGAATTGGAAGTGTATCTGTTCTTAAACAAATATGGACAGTTGTTTCCCCTGATATGTTTAGATCTGCACTCTCCATTTTCCACTATCATCAAGCAAGGTGGAGTCCCTCCTGGAGTATGTGCTTTGCTTCTGCTCCATGGTTAAGGCTTGCCTTTGTCCCATCGTACTTTTCCAGCATTCTCCATACCAACCCCTGGTTTAGTGCTCAGTCCCACATCAATTCTATTCGATTCTATAATCTGGAATATCAGGATGAAGAGGTGAAAACATGGACCAAAAATATCCCCAAGATGGAAATACTAAAACTGGACTTGCTTCAGCTGCTGAAGGTCCTGGAAGCACTGGGTTGCCTCACTTTTATCTACAGTCACATTGCTACTCTCGGTTATGGTCTGGGTCACTTCAGCCGCCTGCTGAGTTTACACACCTGGCTATTCTTAGCATTTAACGACCACAGTGCTTTCATTGACAACAACCTGTTCTGGGAGAGAGACCATCATTACAGACAGGTCACAAATGCTGCTGGTTAATCTGAGTAATCTGTTTCTTCATATTCCAGTAATTCTTGCATGGGTAACAATTTATAATATGCTACACAATATTTAAATCTCTCCTGGTGATCATTACAGATGACTGGCAGTTAGCATAATGCTACCTTACCAGAGCCACACATAGCTCAGTGTTAGCATGCCTGCTGTTAGATGAAATGCTAACAGTTTTCCATTGGGCAAACTTCAATCGCCTGTTCTGTTGAACAGCTGGCTTTGACAATAAATGCGTGATTTTAACTCATGAATATGATGCCCACTAACAAAAATTGAGAGGTTTATGTTACATTCCATCAGAAACGCCTGTGAACAGAGTGGATGAACATGAGCAACAATTTCCATGTGTTGGGAATAATGGCTTTTTGCAGATAGACCATGGACAGATCCTATTTGCTTGAGGTTTTGAGTTGCATGTCAGCAGTCAAATAGACAGTGGCGCCCCTAGAAATTTATACTGAGGAGGCCAGATTGGGTGACTGAAAAGCTTGGGGTAGCACACCAAAACTAAACCATAACTGGATTTCAGGAATTCGATCTGGGTGTCAGGGAACTCCCTACTGGCTTGTTCTGCAGTCTTCCTTGTTGCCTCCGCAGTGTCCTTATGGAAGCTGCACAGGTCACTTGTTCCTGTGTGGATCACCAGGTACTGAGGGCTTCAGAGGGTCTCCTTTTCAACAGCTTCTTTGCCTGCACTTTCTTACCAGGAAAAACTTGTTTGTGCCCAGGAATTTCCCATTGGAGTCAGCCAGCAGGACCACTTGTGGGCCTTGCTCATCATGCTGAGTGGGGGGCAGCTGAGATGGGCAGAGCTGGCTGTTGGCAGCTAACTGTGTGGAATGTATCAGGAGATGCCAGGGTGTTGCTGAGCTGGGTGCAGAGCAGAGAGGGTGGGACAGAGGCAGGGCAGAGGTTCGGGACATTGGCAGGTGTTGGCTAGCAGGACGTTGTGGGTACAGACGAGCGTAGGTCTGTCAGGGGTTGGACTCACCTTGTAAAGCTCATCTCTCCATTTTCTGAACTGAATAGAACACAATGCTAAGGCTTGTTACCTCAAAATGACAACATGAACATTTGGTTACAGTGTGGGCTGTTCCTTTGTCAAAGTGAGGTCCTGCATGGAGATATGTTGTGGGCTACATAAAGCACTACTCAAAGTCCATGAGGTTTTTTTATGAGGGTGGCCACATGGGGATTCATAGTTGCTGCTTTTTCTGGACCAGCAAGGAGTATCAGTCCTTCTGTTCTTTCACTGAAGTAGGCCATCATCTTATATCTTTATACTGCAGCTTACAGGCCTTTACAGCAAAGTCTATAGATCTCACTAGTCCAACAACACAGACAATCTTTAAGTTACTCTCTCACAGGTTTATCAGATTATTACTTTAAAACAGAGACAGCCAGTTAACGGTTTTCTATATAACTTTAGTGCACATTTCAATCAACTTTTTGGCTCTTATTTGCATCAACTTGTATTACTATCAAGCATCCCCTCCCTAGGGGAGAAAAACAACATGACACATCCTACAAATCTTTTTACTTTCAGTAGCCCCATCACAAGATTTTAATGTAGATTTTACAGCAGAGTTTTACAACAAATCATTGGAGGATCACATTTTACCTCAGACATTTGATTAGATTGCAAATTAACAGTTACAAGTTGCAAATGAGCAAACTAGCCAGTTTAACTTAACTTAATTTGTTGATTTGATTCCTAAAGAATTCAGTTCCGTGGATATGAAATCAAATAAAATAACATTACCGGTGCCTTGGTTCAACCGAAAAGAATAAAATGTTTTTTTCTTTGTTGCCTTTGTGCCAAAAAAGGTGGTGGGACTTGATGCAACATGATTTTGCTCATATGAGATGGGTGGATTTTAGCAACAGGAAGAAAAAAATACTGTATTATATTGTACGATTGTACAGTCGCTAGCTGTTAATATTCTGTTCCCCAGAGGTCTAAACATTAACAGTATTCAACAGTTTTTACAAAGAACAATATATTAACATTTTCTCTATTCTTACAGCAAGTTTACAGTGGCCTCAGACACAGCCTGTTTATTTGCATTGAACCAAAACTACCTAACCCTAACCCTCAACCAAAGTGCTTTATTTGTCTAAACTACAGATAAGACTGGATGTTAACCCAGGTGTCTGCTGAGACAGTTGTGAAATTTGTCTCTCATTTTTCCTGGTAACTCCACCGCTGTTAATAAATGAAGCTTCATTCATTCAAAAAATATGTTGCCTCTGAGCATAATTCAGCCACAGATTAGGTGTCCAACAAAATGTATTTGCTGTTGCAGTTTAGTTGGATAGACAGAATTTCTAGGAAACAGGGTGCATTTCGATCTTTCCTTTCATTTCAGGACACAAAATTCCCTACATGTTTACAGCCAATTAGGCTATTGTAATTTTTCAGTGGACTGCCCCAGAAATCAGTTGAACGGCTCCAGCTTGCAAAAAATCCTGCTGCCAGGGTTATCACAAGAGCTCGGAAATGCAAAGATCCTACTTTTGGCCTTTAGAAATGACTTTAAACCTTTGTTACTTGTTTTTACCTTGCCTTGTCCAGTTTATTTATTTAGTATCATTATTATTTTTGTTTAATTCAGGATGGGGGCTGTTCATGGATGTGTTAGGTATTTGTTTCTGTCTACATTTTGACTGGAAGTGGTCCAGATGAACTTTAGAGGGAGAAAAATGAGAAAATAAAGGGTAAATGCATTTTTTGTGGAATTGCTGGATGTCCATTTAATTCTTATTAAGTAAAACCATGATGGAAAAAAAACACAGATGGGCCCTTAAAGTTGGTGACTCTAAAATACTGTCATACTGCACACTTTGGTGCCCTCTAGTGGTGAAAGCTCCCAGTCACAGCTTTCTGTTTTCATTCTTCTTTGTCAGTGATGCTTGTTGAAGGCACTCATACTCCTTACTGCTGTATTTGTGGACTCCTCAGGGGGCTCTCCACTCAGACTGATGTGTTTTTCACTCTGTGAGGTTTTCTTGGCCTCACCCTTCCCAGCATTTTGGCTGGCACGCCGGCATCTCCTCCTGCAGTAGTACTTAACACACATCTGTAAATCGATTACATTCTTTGATCACAGCATTTTTTCCATAGCGTGGCCCTCGCTCCGTTTAACTTGGCAGTCATTGTGTGAGAATGATGGATAGCTCTCAGGCATGAGGTGAAATATTTGTTTTTCTGTCTTTTTGGAGTGTGTCTTAATTTTAGAGGGAGAGAGCCATGTAAATTCCTGTGGCTGAATGCAGCCTCTTATTTAATCGTCTTGCTTTTATGACCTCTTAAGGCTTCATCCCTCATTTCTTACTTTAAATGCATTTTTGTGTGTATGTGTGCATCAAGAGAGAAAGACAGGATTCATAGAGCTTTCATTTGACCATTAATTTATTAATCAGGGTTTAAGGTCACATAGCAACCGAGATTCCTTCAGGCTCTCTGTCTGGTTTCTAAATACAGCAGGGAAAGGTCATACAACATTTATGAAATTCTTTTTAATCCTCAACACTCTGACTGTTCCCCAGTACATTGCCAAGTGAAACACATGTTTCCATACCCATGCACACAGACACACAAATCAGGACGACCTGGTCACACAGTCCTTCAGACAACATAAAAAATCAGCCTTCCTAACCTCTCATCAGGATGTCTGTTTTCTTTTTTCTAGCAGAAGTCTAATGTGTGTGTGCGTGTTTGTGTTTGTGTGTGTTTGTGTGCGTGTTACTTGCAGACTCAGAGAACAGCTACACCCTGAGCTGCGGCGTGCCGGTTCAGCCTGGTAAAGCTCCCCAGAAGAGGAATGCCACCACTGCCTTACCCACCTGTGCCGGTACAGTAGGCCAAGCATGATGAAATGTATTAAGAGCCAGATTTACTGCCTGTATTAAGAAATTGGAGCTGTACAGATGTGAGCTGTGGTATTCATTGAGGTTGCAGTCAAAACGAGGAGAGAAACACACTCTACGAGTATTAGTAAGCAGTACCAACCTGCACTGCATGCAGGTGGCTAGTTAGTAAGGGATTGTGTCCTAGTATATTCAGAAATCATTGTGGAGGCTAGTGTGAACATCATTCAGATTAAGGGGGCAGAAAATGTCCTTTTGCATAATTTTACTCTATATACCTGTTGGCACTGCTCTGTGTCACGCTTAATAGTCATAATAGTCCTTTTTTTTTTTTTCTGCTGTGAAAAGACATGTTGGCGCCACCCATTAAACAGAAGGCCAGGTTTAAGATCAAAGATGCCAAGTGTCACCTGAGGCCCCGCAACAAGGAGAAACACAGAGATTCATCCAAACAGAACCTGCAAGGTAAGGAAGGTCTCACACAAGACCAAGTTTAAGAAGCCTCCTTTTGCATACGCTACCACTTGTGATCTACATTTTAACTAATAGGTGAAAAAATGTGCTTACAACACACAATTTTAACACATTCTGGTCTTTACCTTTTACCTTATGACCCTCCTTCTCCCTCCTCACCCTGCACGTCTGTTCCTGGAAGGAGGCCAGTTCCCCTGCACCGACGACTGCCAGGTAACTTTTGTCAACCTCAAGTGCGACTCATCTAAGAAGCGCAGACGGGGACGCAAGTCGCCTTCAAAAGAGGTTTCCCACATCACAGCAGAGTTTGAGATGGAAATGAAGGAGGAGGAGGCCTCAGGTGTGATATTCTTTACCTGTCTTATCTAACCCCACTGAGAGACAAACAAATGAGGTCATGTAATATACTTTATGCCATGTAGAAAGGTTTGTAGAAACTGACTGAATTTTTGCCTCAGACTCGTGTAATGTGGACTGTGTGCGGGAGAGGATGAAGCAGAAGCTGCAGAGTGCAATGCGGACGCTCAGGAAGTCCATCAACAAGCAACAGTTTTACATTCAGTTCTCTGGGACGGAGTACGAGGTGGCTCAGAAACCGTCCAGAGTACCGGAGGGCGCTGAGGCTTGCAGCACTGGACAAGTCCTACGAGAGGGAAAGTGTGGTATGTTCAGTCAGTTGTTGTTGTGGTGTTGCTGCCCTGTCATAACAACAAACATCAATAGGAGCCACAAGAAGGAGCTACTCACCTGTGTCTTCCTCCTTAGTGAGCTGTGGTGTGGGGACATACTACAGTGGAGAGCAAGAGCAGTGCGTCCAGTGTCCTCCTGGTACGTACCAGGACACGGTGGGTCAGCTGTCCTGTGAGCCGTGTCCCAGCACTGAAGGACAAGGAATCGCTGGAGCCAAGAATGTGTCTCAGTGTGGAGGTAACTCACCATCCCATCATGACTCCAGCTGTCATTTAAAATGCCTCAGATCTTGCATTCAACCTTCCTTGAAAGAACTGTTTTATTAATCATATTAAGACACAGGAACAGGTTCATTTCAAGTCTGGATGAAAGATTTGTAGCCTAAATCTTTCAATAAATTGTATTCTTTGGTTTTTTTGTTCTCAACAGGAACAGTCTCAGAACTTTTTGAACACACCTTCTACTCGTTATTTTAATGGTAGACAACCCAAAGACTTTATTTTCCTCAGAGCAAATAGCTGCAGTTAATGTTGTGGCTGATTGGTATATGTTGGGTTAGCATCACCATGTGGTCATTAAGCAAACTGAATCTGCTACATCCACAAGGGAGCATCAACGACCTCTTTGTGGAGAGGTGAGGTCAGACAGTGTGTACAGACTGATCTTGCACTGAGTGTAATTCTGACCCTCAGGTCAGTGTCCAGCTGGTCATTTCTCTGCCGATGGGTTTCGTCCATGCCAGCCCTGTGCACTGGGCTCATACCAGCCTGAACCAGGCCGAGTCCTCTGCTTCCCCTGTGGAGGAGGCCTCATGACCAAGTATGAAGGATCAGTCTCTTTCAGGGACTGTGAGGCCAAAGGTGAGGCTTTCTGTCTGTCTGTTTTTGTGTCTCTGTGATCTAATGCATGTCTGTTGATACAGTTTCTATTCATAGTTAGTACACACACACACACACCATCAGATCAGTACTGTGGCATTTATTGCCAAAATGACAGACATTTATTTGAGGTGTGCCGTCAGGCTTCCATTTTGTATCTCCAGTGTAGATGGCAATTTACTAACCTCGCTATTAAACTCGTGTTCATCTCTTTATACTGCTGCATGATGGCATTAAAATCGACAGTACCTGTGCCAACACATTATCACCCAAACTGTATTGTCTGGAGATTATTGTCTTTATATTACGATGGCATTAGATGATAAGAGGATGATAAGATTAGATTCTGATGATATTTTGTACAGACACTCATAGTTGTTAGAGGTACACCACTGAAGGTCTTGTTAATTATAGGACAGATTGCCAGTAAATTTACTATATAAGCTACTTTCTCTTGTGTAATTTGAGTTTTTCATCTGCCACTTCAAAACTGTTTATGTTAATACTGGCATTTGCAATGACACATTTCATCACATTACATTATTTTGGCAGATGTTTTTGCCCAAAACACCACATTTGCATTTAAATCTTTTAGGAGCAAGAGCTAGATATCATCCAAAATAGTTTTTTGTTTTAATGAGATGTAGTCTAAAGAGGTGAGTTTTTAGTGTGTGGCAGGAGATGGGTAGTGACTCTCCTGACCTGACTTAAGTGAGGATTTCATTCCACCATTGTGAATCCTTGACTGAGATAAGGGACCACAGGGTCTTCTGATTGATGGAACAGCTAGATGACCAGAGGCAGAGGAGTGCAGTGACCAGGCTCAGGTGTAGGGTTTGAGCGTGGCTTGAGGGGTAGGAAGGAGCGGTTACCGTCACTGCCCTGTAGGCCAACACAAGAGTTTTGGACTGGATGTGACTAGTGAAAAACAGGGAGCCAGTGTAGTGGACAGGAGGAGAACAGAACAGTTGAATGCCAGGTGGGATGTAGCATTCTGGATTAGCTTGTAGTCTAGGGTGGGGGAAGACAAACACCTGGATCAGCACCTGTGCTCCCTACCTGATGAGGAAGACGCAAATCCTCCTGATGTTATAAAGGAGGAATCAACAGGAGCTATTGCTGCCATGTTTGCTGATCCATCTGTTTACGTGTTTATCTTCATTCAGTTCGCACAGTATGTACACTGGCTTCTCCCTGTCTCTCCCCAGTGCACTGCGCTCCTGGACATTACTACAACTCCAGTACCCACCGCTGTATCCGCTGCCCAGCCGGAACCTACCAGTCTGAGTTTGGGCAGAACTACTGCATCACTTGCCCCGGGAACACCACCACGGACTTTGACGGTGCCACCAACGTCTCCCACTGCAAAAGTAATGCTGCTCATTACATTCAGTCTTATCCAGAGTGGCTGATAATGAGTGCAACAAGAAAACAGATTTCAGAGACAGTGGTTGTTTTTTCACCCAGTGGTGCTGTTGTATTGAAATGAATTATAGTGCAAAGTGCTTCTGTTATTTTGTCTTCAGACCAGCTGTGTGGAGGTGAGCTGGGAGAGTACACAGGCTACATTGAGTCTCCTAACTACCCTGGAGATTATCCGTCCAATGTGGACTGTGTCTGGACCATCAACCCACCACACAAGAGGCGGATTCTCATTGTGGTACCAGAGATCTTCCTCCCCATCGAGGATGAGTGTGGAGATGTACTGGTCATGAGGAAGAGCGGTAAACTGATTTTCTGATTTGGACCAGCAATAAAGTACATTGCTTTAGTGATATTGTAACACGCTTGGTGCTCTTCCACCAGCCGTGCCCACTTCCATCACCACCTATGAGACGTGTCAGACCTATGAGCGGCCCATCGCCTTCACCTCTCGCTCTCGCAAGCTCTGGATCCAGTTCAAGTCCAATGAGGGTAACAGTGGCAAAGGTTTCCAAGTTCCATATGTCACCTATGATGGTGAGTCAATTTATTGTTACTGAGTTTTATACTGCCATCAACCTTAACTCAGCAAGACTCATGGAAGAACTGCTTACAGCTGTTTTTTTAATGTATTGTTACCTGATAATCCAAACATATTGTGTTCCAGAGGACTACCAGCAGCTCATAGAGGACATAGTGCGAGATGGCAGGCTTTACGCTTCTGAGAACCACCAGGAGATACTGAAGGTATTGAAGGATACATTAACAGCCTTATGGTTGTATTGTCCTTGGTATTTGACCCTCAGGGACCGCCACTTCATGTCTGTTCCTTTTTCTTTCTTTTTCAAATATTTTTTTATTAATTCTACAGCAGAGAAAAACAGAAAAAGGCTGTCTTATAAAAACTGGAATGTGTTGGAACAGATATAGAAAACGGATATAGAGAATCGACATCTTTATAAGATTAGCATGGCCAGTTATGGACGAAGGGAGAGAGGACCAGCATGTAATGCCAAGTTTACATTTATCAACAAGAGGGCAAAAGTTTTTAGCAAAAAGATCATAGAACGAAGTTGACCCTCAAGTATCCTAAACCTTCAGACACAGCCTTGAATGGAAAGAGAGACTGTGGTATATTCTCTCTGAGATTGGTTTGGAGGTATATAGTAGCATATCATCCATATCCATATATAAGGACAGTTTGTGAGTGATACCATCCTGGTGATGCCCTCAGTCCCCCCCCAAAAGCAAAATGGCAGAGTGCTTCGTGGCCATCATAAATAGAGGGGGGAAAGATGTCTGTTCCTTTTGAAAGGTTGATTGTTGTCAAAAAAATAAAGGTTGAAAAAAATCCCTGACCTCATAATTTGTCCAATGTGGTGACACCCTTTGTCCCTGTGTCTTTTGTACAGGACAAGAAACTGATAAAAGCTTTGTTTGATGTGCTGGCCCACCCCCAGAACTACTTCAAGTACACAGCACAGGAGTCCAAAGAGATGTTTCCCCGCTCCTTCATCAAGCTGCTGCGCTCCAAAGTCACCAGGTTCTTACGGCCGTACAAATAGACCCCCATAAGACCCCTATCATCCTGCATCGTTCCAAATCCAGCTCCCCACTTCTCCCCTGCCTTGGTCCAATCGTTGATGTACCTGTTCTATGACTAAACGCCTTCATTTCCTGTATTTGTCCTCAATGCTGTTTGTCACATGATGCCTTTCCTCATCTTTGAACCCTTTAAGTAGTAATACATGATTAACTGACATTCCTCCCTCCAGTTAATGCAGCTTTTTCTATTTGGTTTGACCGATATGGGTTTTTTGAAGGCCAGTATTAATAGTTTTAGAATGTAGCAGAAGATACATGATATATTGTATGTGTATATATTGTTTCTTTAAATTTGACCGTTATACATACATATATATCCAACCATCCATTATCTATACTGCTTATCCTTTAAGGGTCGTGAGTGTGGGGTGTCACCAGTTTGTCACAGGGCAAGGCATATACAGACAACCACTCATACTCACATTCACACTTACAAGCAGTCTAGAGTCACCAGTCAACCTAATCTGCACGTCTCTGGACTGTGGGAGGAAGCTGCAGTATGCAGAGAAATAGTCAGACACACAGCAGCAGATGTTTCCCTCATTTGTCTAAGGTCAGTTAACATATCACACTATAAAAAAACACAAGGCTAAAGCAGCTGTTTTGTGGGTTTAGCATATTTAATAGGGACGCTGTATATCAGCTGTTACAGTTTATATTATAATGTATAGTGTTACTGAACAGTGTAATCAGTACTGTGAAAAGACATCACAATTGATTTCATGTTTTGCAGACTTGTTATGTAGCTGTAGTCAGTGGGAGAATTTGCATCAGATCTGTAGTGGACATTGGTAACTGATTCATAACAGATGTAGATAGAAAATGCTTAGCAATTTACAATTTGTTATTAAAGGCTGCTGTTGGTTTTTTTAACAGCTTTACAGATTAGTAACATGTCTCTTATGTCTCAAAAATGAAAATAACTTTGGGTGCCAGGTGTGAACCCATGTTTACGTGAAGTATCCTTTTTTGTCTGTTTATGTTTTATGCAAATGTAGCTTGGTTTGTCTTTTAGCTTAAAAACTAAAAAGGCAAATTACCTGAAGCTGCGTCGGCAGTCAGCAACTCATAACTGAAATGTGAGCTCACGACCTGGTAACTGAAAAGTGCTAATAGTAGGAAGGAAGGAATAATTTGACTTTGGGAAAACAGGCTTGTTAGCTTTCTTGCTGATAGATAAATGTTCACATCAATACCAATCTCATGTCTGTATAGTAAATATAAACCTACAGCCAACAGGCTTTTAGCCCAACAGTCAAGGCTAACAGCCTGCTACTGTCTGGCTCTGTCTAAAGGTAACAAAAAAAAGAAGAAGATGAAAAAGAGAAGAAAAAGAAAGTATAAAAATGGCAAGAAGGAGGTTGGTTGGTTATGTGCCATTATTCTTCTTATTATTATTATTATATTTGCAAAGCATTCAAAAAGTAATTCATTTTTGCATTCCTAAAATAATTAAAGTATGTGTTATCGTAAAGTTGTACCCCCAGTATTTAATTTAAGGCCAGTATCAGTAAACCTATATATCGGTCAAACCCTATTTCTACTCACCATATGCTCTCTTCTTTTCTCCAAACCATTCTCTGATTTCGCACCTTCTTTTGCAGTCTTCTTTTCACTTTGTCCACCTTTCATTTTATTTTGCTCTGCTTTGAGTTGTTGTTTTGTTTTTGTAATATTTATACTGAACATGTCAGAACTTGCAGAAGCCCACATCACAGATGTTATTAGATAGGACAGACGTATTAAATGTGTTAGAAAGTGTATGTTTGTGTGGACATACACAGGTGTACATGCCCACACACAGTGAATGGACGTATCCTAAATTAAATTTCTTTATTGGTCCCGATGTGCACGAGACAGAAATGAGAGAACAATGGGTGCACTTAAAACACATTTTAACATGAAAAATAAATTGAAAGAAATGTTAAAGTCGGGAAATCTAAACCATTTCACCTCGATGGGTGCTTTATCCATTGGAGCACGATGAAAGATTTAAAGGGGTGAATCAGAAAGTCAACATTGTAATTTTTTTAATTAAAGAAATAACAAGATGAGATAAACTACCTGCAAGTAACAGATTGTTACTTTAGAGAGAAATGTTTGTGATGTAACTAATATTTGGAACTTTAATTGCACTTGAATTTTATATGTTAAACTGTAGGAAAAAAAAGATCTAAGTTACGTATTTGTTACCTTTTTTGTGTTGTTTTGAAATGTGCCACATGTGGCAGCAATGAGAGAGAAAGACAGCTGTCTCCTGGTATTGCTCCCAATCTGTAGCTTACAGTTAGCCCCCAAACTCTCTCAGTTACAGTAGGTTCAAACCCCATTCATGCACACGGCGAGGAAACATAGACTGAAGCGTCAACATCTCAGAACCTGAGACTGTATGTTCAACTAAATCTCTCA
The DNA here is from genome assembly GCA_033238685.1 of Lates japonicus. Lineage (NCBI taxonomy): Eukaryota > Metazoa > Chordata > Actinopteri > Centropomidae > Lates > Lates japonicus. The sequence goes on along the minus strand of BRZM01000005.1, from coordinate 548,524 downwards.
AAGAAAAGACAGTGCAACGTTGCATCACTCAAACTTCCCACTACAGTGTTTTCACTGTCCAGTCCTGCTTCATCTCTTAAGCATGTCCTATAGCTGCCAGAGAGATGGAGCATCACCATAAAGGCTTCTTGTATGATGGCACTACATACATACAGTACTACTACAGTATATTTCTGTTTCTAAAATACTAATATCTGCATTCACCAAGATGCACTCTCTTTCCATTAAATAGGAAGTATAGTGTGTATACTATGCTTTTCTTTTATAACCCAACTAAATGTTTTTGTGTCATTCCCATTGGTACTAATATGTCTATGAAATCCTATACTGCATATTGAAGATGGACTCGATATCTGCACAATGCGAACGCGACTGGAGTTGAAAAACGTGTACAGTGTGACTGGGGTGTTGGTCTGGAGGTCAGTTTAGTGACAGGGACACAGTCATAATAAGAGGTATTTCCTGTCAAAGTGTCTGTGTGTTTGTAGCACTTGCAGCTTCAACTGTCAGCCAGTGAACTCTATCTGTGTTTTATGTTGTTCATAAAGAAGCTAGCTTCCCCTGACAAATGGTAAAAATGCATATGTATGTGTGCATATGCATATACATGTAATATTCCTTATTGGTGTTAATGCTTCTTTAGTTACTAAACCCAGCAGTCTCATTATTCATGGAAGGAGAAAGTTCCTACTCTTTGTGCTGGGCACAAGGATGATGAGGGGGTGTCATTGCTAATTTTCTTATCAAAGCCCACTCATTTTGGATGAAATAAACATCCTGGACATTTTGCATATTATAGCTCTCATTTTTCAAAGCATAGGTCTTTAGGTTTCCTACCTTCCACACAGCCTGTGTCAGCACTATAGAAATAAACTTTCATAGTTGCAATGTAGTTGAGATAACAGTGAACAATTAGTTGCTTAATTTTTACTGAAGTTTTCATAGCTGTGTATATGTGTGGTATTTCATTTGGAAGCTGGGGTCTTTTTCAGAATGCTCCTTACTGGGGTGTTCCAGGACATATTGAGTTCATAATTTTGTTGTTAGAGCAGCAGCTTTGTAAAATCAAGCCTATAGCCAAAGATAAGCTTAATAGGCTCAATATGAAACACAATTTCTGTAGCTGACAAAACAGTCTCACCTCAACGTCCATTTAGTAGCTGATCTGTTGAATGGAAGAGTTGAATGGAATGAGCAATGAAAATGAAATTGTTGAAATATGTAGTTTTTGTCAGCATGCTTCAGAGTTCAGTCATGACCAAACTCCATTAGCTGATGAAGATCATGCAAGATGCTTGAAAGCACCACATTAATCACTGAGTGGACGTTGAGGTTAGCTTTTCTTATCAACTGCATTTTCCATGGTGAACTTAATTATCATATAATAATAGCAACACAGCACCTGCTAGCTAGCAAGCTAGGTGGTTGGTGACACAAGAACACTCCAGGAGTTCCAAATTTTCATTATTGTTTATCTTGTTTACCTTTTAACTTTAAGATATGATAATAAAAGTGACTAAACATCACTAATGATGGATTTTTCCAGTTTCTGCACATTGATTTTCATAGTGTCCTGAAATAAAACTAGTGGCTTGAAGGTAGGAAATCAATCAAAGATCTTGTGCTTTGGAAAATGGTCTGCAATCACATGAAGTATTGCAGCTGAACAGCAAAACCATAGCAGTAAGCTGCTCCTTTTTCAGGGTTTTATTCCAAAACAAGATATTGAATAGTTGAGAGAACCAGTAAGAAAATGGGAAATCATTAAAAGGTATATATTTCTATTGGCATCGGCTGATAATCACCCCTTAGAATAGATATACTCTTTAACCATCACCCCAAATTTCCCAAAAATGAAAGCATACTGTTGTTAGGTGTAGTTCTAGGCCTTACCAAATAGCTGCCACACAGACATGTTATGGTACGGCCTACTTCCTGTTTGAAGTGGGCACTGTTCACTATGAGTGTTATGGAAAATGATATGAAATGCTCTAAAATTTATGATTGACTGTTTTCTTTTCCTGAGAATGTATTCTGTTGTGAATGGGTGGGTGCAGTGTCTGAGAATGAACGTGTGAGCAGCAAGTGTGAGTATTTCTGTTTGTGTGTGTGTGAGCAGTGAGTTTTTGTGCTGGATGTCTGTGATAGAGAAAGAGACTGTGTATGTGTGTACTTAAGTCCATTTTGTAGAGGAATAATTTTAACGTTTGTGTTAGTCGGTTGTACCCAAAGAGAGAATCTGTAAAGCAGTGTTGTGCCATTGTTTGGTCCATGAAACTCCAGTACTGAACAAATTAAATAAAACAGTAGCAGAAAACTGATTCACGTTTCTTTTGTGTTTCCATGTAAGTCTTCTCATTCACAGTGAACAGGCTCAGATGAGCATTTGGAAAGACTTATATCTGCTCGTCTTATCTCTGATCTTTCTGCACAACTCGCCTTAAGTACACTTCCAGAAAATTTTAGCTGACTCTGCTAATAGCTTCTTATCTTCAAGCACAGCACAGCAGATCTGGATGCTACATCAGAAACATTAATCATCATTCATACTGGGAGGACTTTTCCATTATAATTCTCTTTCTTTGTCTTATTTTACTCAGTAGGTGAAGAGAAGTGAGTTCTTCAGACTCAAACATTTAAAACATTTTTGGTCTTTATACTGAAGCCTTCCAAAAAAGTAAAGCCTGACAAACTGGATGTCACAAAATAAGAGCCATATTAAAGTAGAATACTTCATTCAGAACTGAAACAAATCTTTCATAAACTTTTTCAAATGTTCCTTAACTCACTTACTGATGTGGACATTTATGCCCTCTAAGGCACTGTGTGTGATTTTTGCTCATAAGTCAGACACTATAAAAAAAATAAAATAAATAATGCATCAGAATCAGTGCTGTTGCTAATCATTGACATATCCCACACTGTATTAATCCAAAAGAAAAAGTTCTCTTTAGCATTTAGTATATGGAAAATAATAGATTTTTTGTGTTTTCCCCAAAAAGCAAAAGTGACTATCATGTAAACAAACTGACATTTAAAGTAAAATGATATTAATAAATTATATTTTTATGGTAGTTTTTTGACACTCACATTTGTGTCCTCTAACGATCTCAATGCAACTTTTTTTAAAGGTATACACAAGTGAAATTCAGTAGTTTCCAGGAGTGGATGAATCCTGCTGGTTGCTGTCCGCTGCTCACTTTTTTCTTAGAAAAGTCAGAAATGATGACTATTGTATTTTCTCCTTATTTGGTTCATGCTGATATTTTGACCACATGCATGTCACATTCACACTGCACCTAAGATAGAAGATAAATGCTGACAATCAAGTGGCCAATCAGACTGTACCAGACTGTACCCCATATCATGGGGGTGTTGTGATTTTAAGTTCAGAGCTTTTGGTTATTTCTTCAGGCTCTATTTTGTTACTTTTGGTTAATTGTTAAAATAATTTAGCACACTAATTGTAAAGCATCATTGTATTTGTAGTTTAGGTGGTAGCGATTGTCTTTGTGTTACCCCTTTGTTTAAAAAATGGTCTGATCAGGGGCACCCCTGTAGCCGAATGGTTGGGGTGTGTACCACATGGGCTTAAGTGCCTTGAGCAGCTGGTCCCCGGATCAACTCCCGGTTCGGCCAGACCTTTTACTGCGTGTCATTCCCCTGCTCTCTCTCCCTGTTTCCTGTCTCATCTCCACTGTCTTGTCTAAATAAAGGTGAACCACCAGCTTGGTCCCTGACAGCAGTGACTGGGTGTTGAGTGCATTTAACTTGAATGGAAACATCAGAGTCACATCTCATGACTGCTTGATCATTCAAGTATATCAGTTGCCCCAACTTTAACTTAACAAGGACATTGTGTGTCATTTATTTGTTCAAGCATCTGACTGTGGTGGAGACTTGAGGTTGGTATACTGCACTGGGAATCACCACAGGGATTGGTTTAATTCTAAATATAGTGCATTGGCTCATGTCACTGCAGTCAAAACTCACTGACCCAGGTTAAACTATAGATTTCATACATTTCAAAAAGGTGACATATATGCTCCCCTTGTCTCTTTCCGGTGTCACTGGTTTGTCTGTACAACACCTGGAAGCATTCAGTACTGGTTCCTCCTTCAGAAACAGCCATGTTCATGCAAAGCATCAAAAACAGCTTCCACAGGGTGAGATAATCGACAGTGTCACAGTGTGACACCTTCATTTGATTTGGTCAAAGTTTGAGTTGGAGTTTTATTTTATTGTGCCTGAGCTCGGTGTTTTCATATCGCCGCTGCATTACCTGACACTCCTCTCCCTGTCAATCAGCTGACACCCTCAGGAAGAAGAGAAATAAACATGTCACCTTACAAACTGTAGTGATGCATTCTGTGTAGTCTTCTTTGTTGTGCCTTTCCCCCCCTGAGAACAGTGGTTTATGTCATGCTAATCTGACAGTGTAAAGTTTGCATTTTTAAGACATAAATAAAATAATTCCATGTGCTTGGATTATAAAATAATCAGGGGACCCAGATACACAAACAATGGCCCATAACTCTGACTGGCAGTGGCAGTCTCTTTCCTCATTACTGTAACTCCTCAGCTGCCTTGCTGTTGGTCATTAATCATATTTGACAGGTAGATCTGATATTTCCTACGTGATCTTTCCAGGACGTCCAATCAGCAGCCAGAATCTGTAGGCAAATGCAACTGTGCCAGATGCTGAGATTTCTCTCCCTTCACTATCTTGTTGCCTTCCCTCCATCAGTCGCTCTGCTGAAAGTTCACTGGATATGAAGCGAGAGAGACAGAACGTGGACTGACACAGTGACTACTTACAGATGAATCTGGTGCCGTAAGGCTAGGTAACATGCTACAAATCTGCCAAAATATTCCGTTACTAAATACACATTACTAAATGTATACTGACAAATCAGAGGGGAAAATGAATGATAGTCCAAGTCCAAGTTTTGATTCTAATTTGTCAAAATGGACAAATACATAATGCAAATACATAGACCTAGTGTAGTGTAGTGTAGCTTTAACATGATTTTAGCCACACCCCATTATCTCTGGTTTCTGGCCACCTGATGAATCTAAGTGCAGTATTCCCTGTCTTTTAGCTCTGTTTTTGGCCTCCACCAGCTCCTGAGAGAGAAACCTGACTCTAACTGCTAAATGCTCCACTCTGCTGTTTGCTGCTGAGAAGATAGTGTGCAGCAGGACTACCAGTGTCACGGCCTGCGGTGTGTGACCTTTTGTCTCTGTTATTTAGTATTTTCTCCCTGTTTGTAGTGTTTACCTTCATGTGTTATTTTTGGTTTTCCCTTCGCTCATGTTTCTTGGCCTTATTTTGTAGTCACATGTCCTGGTGTGTTTCTTGTGTCTTTACTTCCTGTTTTATTTTGGTAATGCTTTCCTGGCGTGTCTTTTGTGGTTTTACTTCCTCCTCACGCTTTTCTGTCTCACCTGTGTCCAATTTGTTAATTAGTCCCTGTGTATATATAGTCTTGTCTGTGTTCCTGAGTTGCCAGGGTGTTACCTTGTGTTCCTTGCTGTTTTCCTTGGACTTTATTTTCTGGATTTTCCACTGCCATGTTTGACGGTGAGTGTTTGGTTCTCCTTTTGTTTTGAGTTGATCTTGAGTAAATTACAGTCTGTACTTTGGGGCCGTCTCCTAATTTTGTTGGAAACAGCTGCCTACTGCTGCTGGAAACAAGGCTGATGAGAGCTGTGAGCCTGAGCAGTAAAGTTGTAAAGCCAAAACGATGAGCTGAAAGATGCCAAACCTCTACACAGAGCTAAACAACACCTATCATAGGTATATAATCAATCCCCAGAGGTTTCTTTTCAAGGGTCTCTGTATATTTCTTAGTCTAGTAACAGACATACAAACAATAAACACGAGGCAAAATAACATTGATAATAATGATAATAATCCCACTTCCAAAATCCGCCACCCCAAACAATAGGTGGTTACAAGCAACATACCTGGTCAATGCTGTGCAACAGAAATGTTGACCACATGCACAACAAAACATCCTAAATATACAGCACAAAATTGGGAGTGAATAAAATAAATGAAAACTAAAAAACATAAGCCCAATTCTGGCAATAAATGGTTAACACAAGACTTGAATCAGTGTGCAGAACCATGCCTTGTACCTCTCATGTATCACAATGACATTCAGTCATAAAGCAAGGCAATGGGTTTTCTGAAAACTAACTACCCAGTGACTTTTGAAAAAGCCAGAAGGTCTTTAACAACATGTTGTCACCTGTAGTGAAGGTATTTCCAGAATCTTCGCATTCTCCTTTAGCCCTCCGGATGAAGAAGTATTTTGTCTGTTTGCATGATAAAGAGGTTTTTTAATGTGTTTTTCAAATAACTCGATTTCCTAACCTCGAAGCTGGAAATAATGTGTCCCTCATCTTTTTGTACAACACAAAAATATTAATGGTTTGCTTTGTTTTAAACTAGTAAATGACTGTAACATTAATATAGACAAATAGTTTGGTTCAAATTGCTTAAATTGAGTAGAGATATACACTTCCTTGCCATCCCTTTACTTATGCAGCAGACAGAATATTCTTTCATCCAGATGATTAGAGGATTTTTTTGGGGACTCTGCTAATATTTTCAGAACAGTGGTATCACTTGTTACAGTAGCGTAAGGCTTTTTAAAAGATCAGCAGGTAATTATTTTCTGGAAGATAATTAACTGACACGTTGAGCATATTTGTCCAGCAGATGGCACACTCACTCCAGCCTATGTCTCCGGATGCTTCCACTGTAATTTTGGCGGGTATGGATGCATGTGTTTGAGCTCCAGATTGTGGTCTATTTGTTTAGCTCATTACCAGCCTAAATCCCAGTCCAATTACCTGTGGATAAACAGAAGCAGAGGTGGTGATATGCTGTAATGCTGTAATTTGACTGATTATCCGTTACACGGCCAATAAATGGTGGGGAGTACTTTTCCTCTTTTTCATTTCAACCCACAAACAAGGATTTAACTGGTCCAAGCTTATCAAGGTTTACCACTACATGACTATTTATTGATCTACTGATCAATAATAATAGAGATCACTGACAAATATTCTGATCAGCAGGATAAATGTGTCCCAAAGGTGGATGGATGGATAGAATACACTTGAATCACAAAAGCAGACCTCTGCAAAGGAACATGTACACACACACACTGATGCATTCTTGGTTGGATTAGTGAATAGACTTACTCAGTACTGGTCCAGGGGCCAAAGGCTCCAGGGCCCACAAAGCTAGAACCTCTATTTGAAGTTTTTTCTTTTTCATTTCTCCTCATCTTTTACTGTGGACACACAGTCTCAGCTAATGTGTATTTAATCTATTTTTATTTGTGCTCTTTGGTTTTTTCCACATAATACAACAGATACAGTGTGCCTGTTGAACTGTGTGAACTTTTGAAGCAATTCAAGCATTTTGGCAGCTGAATGACTCTGCGTTCAGAAATTATAACCTGCACCGAGATTCATTTTTAATACTCTGTATGATACTAGTGGAGAGGTTTGTCAGTGTAGATCTGATCTGGATCCACAACATTCAGACACTGTCTCTCAATGCCCAGCCTGAAACCAAGGAAGCATTTTTAACCAACAGCAGCACTATATGGTTAAGGTGAACCTGCATAAAACCATGGAAAGTGATGCAGAGCGAAGGCTGGTTGGGTGGGTGGGGATGCTTTAGTAGGTAGGCGGGATGGGTGGCTTTTATGTGTCTGTGCCCAGAAGCCCATTGTTTCATTATCCATATGGCCATTCTTTAAATTTTCTCAAATCAAGCGTACATATATTTTTTCCACTGGAGTGAGACGGTCCCACCTCCCCCTCAGTCTCATTCCTTAGACTCTCTCTGCTGGGGATTTTGAGAAATGAGCCATGAGGAAGAAAAGACTGATTCATGCACCAACATCAGACTAGAAGATTCCTGAGAAAAGTTGACTTGTATTTGGAACAAGTGAATATACTGCACCGTCATCATTGCTCATCATCAGAAAATTACAATTTAAGGACTAAATTATTGCACATTACGACGAGTTACATTACTACAATTTCTCACACATTCAGTAGCCTACATTTACTCAAAACTGTCCATAAGTACATACTTTATTTTACCTTATAATTCTACTCCTCTACATCTGCTTTGCAGTTGTGATATTTCAAGGTTTTATTTTCAGAACGTATGGTCAGTTTATTAAAATGATGCTCTGCCCTAAACAATCCAAAAGTATATGAAGTAGGCAAGTTAAAATATACTTGACCTGACCCAGTAATTCAATGTAACAGTGACAGGGGTCATTCTGCAGACTTCATCAGTAGACTACTCTGTACTTCTAGCTGCTCCAGTCAGAATTACCTTCACGTTTTGCTACTTTTTTCTCAAGTAAAAACATTTGAATACTTCTTTTGTGAATGAATAAATAACCAAAACAGAATCTATATATTTTCATCATAAGACATGACATATAAGATATGACATGAGTCACCTTGTTAAAAGACAAATAACAGAAAACATTTGATCAATCGAATAAATAAATAGACAATGTCTTAAGAAGTCAAATGTTTTTTTTTAAGGGTGACGAGGTTCAGATTGGGGAATTATGAACTCATGATCTCACTATTCTAAATCCTGCACACGGTCCTTGGTGGTCCCAGCGGGAATCTTATCACCAGCCGCCGTGATTTCGGTCGCTGTGTGACCGGGAATGAGCTCTTGTAGAACCCGCGCAGTCCTCCCTCCCTCCTCAGCTCCTCCTCAGCTCCTCCTCATCGTACCCTCACCGGGAAACACTGGGCAGGACTGATCCGAGGGAGAGAGTGAGAGAGAGAGAGAGAGAGAGAGAGAGAGAGAGAGAGGGATCTCCACGACGCTCTACCGGTGCACCACGGGGTGCGCATTCAAACTGACCAGCGCGTCTCTCTCACAGCGCAGACACCTTCCTCTCCTCACATCCATCACCGAGCAGCTTCTCTGCAGCTGACCACAGAGCCGGTAGGTTGAATCCTCTTCATTTCCTAGCTGCATTTATGTGTTTTTAAGCAGATGTTTGCACACAACCCACACAGCGCTGCATCTTCCCGGCTTAATCTCGTCTCCGAGCTCCCCCATTTGAATGTTTTTTTTTTTTTTCTTTCTCTCACACATGTGAAGGGGGGGGGGGGGGGTTCCTGCGGTCGTTTAAATAGTCTGGGTTTTAGTAAAGGCATGCATTTACGCCACAAGATATAACGTTTTCCAGCAGGGCTCACCGGAACGCTTTTATGTAAGATTAGATTTCAGTAGCCCCACATCCAAAGGGCAATGTCTTCGAGTACAGCACGGGCTGCAGAGGCTTACTGGAACTTCCAAACACCCAGAGAGAGACAGCTGGTGCAGCCTGTGGGTCCGAATGGCTGAAAAGTTTGGTTATAGTTGAGTTTAACAGAGCGCAGACTGTAGAATCAGTGTGGAGGGGAACTTGAAGCTGATAATTTACAGGAGCACTCTGATAATTCAACTGAAAGAGCGAATTTCTGATTTTAATTAAGTTTGCTAAAAAAAATTAAAAAAAAAAATCTGCCTGGCAGCCAGTTAATTGAAGCAAATTGTGTGGGAGTGAATTTAATGTTGAATGTGAATTTAGTTGGGAGTTGAGGCAACACAGAGGAAAATGTTGAATCTTAAAATAAGCAACGTTCTTATTTTTCTTCCATATTTTCACCTTTTCATCTTGGATGAATTTTCTTTCTGTATTCAGTCTATGCATAAAACATACTGTAATTCAGTGCCACACTCAGATGCACTTTAGTCTTGTGTGTGTCCATATGTGGCAGAAAACAAGTGAATAAGCAGAGAAGGTTGCCACACAGTTTAATGTGAGGGCTGCGTGTTAAATATGAGAATGTGCCCATGAGGAGAGAGAGCATCAATCAGAATCCCTCTCCCTCTGTTTCTGCATTTATCAGCCGCTCTGCAGCCTCACTAACATACAGTACATTACAGTGCTCTGCTCTATCTGCGTGTTCTGGTCTATACTGCTGCCACTGCCAGGGGCTTTGTTCCTGCTCTCTTCTCCCTGGTTGGTTTACTGACAGGCTCGGGGCCCATTAGATTCAGGGACCCCCTAAGTTAGAGCCTCTGCCATAATCACCATCTCTCACTGCAGAGAATGACTCAGTCATGTCAGTTGCGGAGCTCCAAAAATGTTCTCTGAATCATTGATAGGTTTCCACTCCACATTTATAACATTCAAAATGTCCATAAAAATCTGTGTATTATATCGAGCGACAGTTAATTTTCATGTGGCTGTGTTAGCCATGATAAAAGTTTCCAAGAGTATTAAAAAATAATGCATGTGAGAGGCACCATTCTCCTTTTTTTGTGTTCGGGCTGAACCTGAATACAGACAAATAAAACTCCTGACATGGAAAAATAATTTCTTCAGTTTTGATCCCTCTCTTGAACTATTTCTCTTTATGAGTTCTCTCTACAACTGGTGTGCTTTTTGATGGATTTTTTTGTATGCAATGAAAAAAAAAAAAATTTAATTCCAAAATCATAAAATGGTGCAGATATCTGGATGATGTGCTTTGTCTAATTCAGGCAACAAGTAATCAATTCATTGAGTTTGTTGCATCACTTCATACTATAAATCCTGATCTATTGTGAGCATGAAAAAAGGAGTAATATGTAGAGAGAGTTGAACAACTGCCTCATCACTACTCTATACCAGAAGAAAACTAGCCATAATACACTTCTTCCAAAAAGCCAGTCCTATAGAGTGACTTTGTCACTTGACTAAGACAAAGGGACAGTGTGAGGAAGCTCTTCTTTTTGACCCATTTCACAAAAATATAGGATATTTATTTTGCTTTATTTGTATTTTTCAGATACTGGCTTGTGTAGACTCATAAAATTTTTCTATTTTTAAGGCATGTTGAGGATCGCTGTAATTCTAATATTTATGGTTGCACACTTTAAAATGCAACAAAAGTAATCGGAGGATTTGCATGATGTGAAATAAACCTAAAATTAAAAGCGCAATCATGGTAATAAATCATGAAAGAAAAGTTTAATTTTAAATTAAGTGTATGATTTAAGGGTTCAGTATGACTCAAACGAGCTCGGTCGTGTGACCTATCATCCAACAGCATCCTCTTGATTGCAGCCCTCTGCCTCCCTGCTCCTTCTGTAACACATTGTCTTTACCAGCACATTAGCTACAGCAGCTTCAGTCGTCCGTCTGTGCCTCCACTGCGTTCAGGCACAGTATTTAGTGTAAGTCACCGGTCATTTGGCAGCACTCAGAGCCCAAATTCCAATCATTGTAGTTACTTTGCAGGTTCAGATTACTAATACAAAAATATAACCAACAAGTAAATGATGTATTAATGATAGACTGTAAACGCTAAAATAAGCTCTACCTTTACCAGCTGCGACATTAAAGTGATATACATGAACAGTGACTGGTAATGCGGTCAGCGCAGACAGCTGCATTGGTTAAATAAAAGTCTATATTATGTACTATGAGATGCACATGAGACACACATCTAAAAACATGGCTGAAGTGCCTCCTGTGTAGACAAGCTGGTAGCGCTTTCTATCTAATTGTGTGTCTTTGGAATCTGGATACAGTGAGTCGTACACATGAGGATAACTACGCGCTTTTGGACAATCTCTCCTCCATAGTGTTCGTGGTAATGGACAGAAGTACTTGTGTTGACGTGCCCATAAGAGAGAAGTTAAAAACCTGTCTACTTTCACACTTCTGCACAACTGACCAGTTGCTGGTTAGGATCCAGTCCCAAAGAGCTGAGACCAGTGGATCTCCCCATCTTTTTTTATTAGCTGTGTAGAAAATTATTATTTCCGCTGGATTAAATAACAATCATCGCTCTAGGAAGATTACAATCAGTAATGTCAGGAAAAGAAAAAAAAAAAACAATAAAATGGACAGATTTCACTTTGGCTTGTTGACTTTGTTGATACTGGTTTCCAGAAAGAATTATCTGCCAGATATGAGGAGCAGAATTTTTTGACTTTAGACAGAGTGAATACCCTGAGGGGTGTGAGTGGACAAAGGGTGCTGTTAAACTTTGTCGACTAAAGATTCAGTCATCCTGTGTAGCCTGCGTGATCTAGAAAACTGCGTCTGAGCCCAGTGTGTTCCACTCTCAGCATTTGCTACTGCGTTTCTCTGTCTCACACGGGCAGTGTGAGAGGCTGTCACTGTCACATTCATGACAACAGTAACACGTTTAAATATGCATGCACAGGCCCGCATACACACCAGTGTGTATGTGTGTGTGTGTGTGCACACAGGACACACACTTTACTGTATGCACCCCTGAAACACATCCACAATGCATGCTGGGATTTGCCCGTGACAAACAACCGCAGTGTGAAGTGTGTATCTGTCACGTCGGTGTGCTGTCAGCGTGTGAGGTTGCAGTGAATGAGGAATCGAGATGGCGCACCGACATCGCATGGCGGTCTAGGCGGACTTTGCCAAAGCTGCCGGTCCCCAAATTATCACCTCCCTCTCTCCCGGCATCCCTGTCATCTCAGCACCTCTCGGAGGCTCCGCTCTGTCCCAGCAGTTGCCAGACCCTCTGAACAATGAGAAGAGCTGAATCTGAGTCTTAATAGGCAACATACACATATGAAGGCCTCACACACCAGGGATGGCCACTGAGAAGATTTGATCATTTCAGCCAAATGAGAAGAACATACAGTATACAATAATATGTACAGGAAATATTTAAAGGAACACAAATTATAGAGCATTAATAAACAAAGTCACTGGAGCTCTGGAATTACAATTTGCAGTCTAACGTTCTGCAAAACACCTGCTTTTCATTTAGGTTTCTATCCAAGGTGAAGACGTTGTGCTTAGACTGCTTGTGTGGCTCTGTTAGATTTAAACGTTAGATTTAACAGTATTTGAGCTAACAGATGTACTTGTACTGCATTAGCTGGAGGGGATGCAGTGTTTGCCTGAATGCTTTCAAGTTCCCCATTTTTAACGGCGTGCATCGCTAACAAATGTTCAAACATATTTGTGGTTTTCACACCTTTCTACAATGAAAGTTTTGCATGTCCTTTCCCAGTCTTTTCAGTATATTCTTTGAGGTTGGCAACAAAAACTCATTTTTCTTAGGTTGTTGAAGTCAGCGTGTCTATAGGATGGATCTCCCTTTATGATGTCAACTCATGTTATTGTATGTGAGGTGAATATATTCTTTACATAAGATGGATTTCATCTTTTCGATAATTCTGATCTTTGTTATTTAATTATTTATTTAGCAATATTAGTTTTCTTTTTTTGTCACATATACTTTTCTGAAAATGTTATTGTCTTTTGATTATTTGTTTAATTTATATAAACAGAATTTTTTAATTGCATTAAAAATTGAATGATATGTACTGTTTCCATTTGGTTCCTACTACATTTGTAAATTTACTGCAATTGGAAAGGTGGTATTTAATATTTTCCTGCAGTCATCACTCTGTCATTCAAACAGCAGGAGCCACATTGTTCACAATACCTCTGGTGAACTAATGTGACTTCATAAATAGTAGTATTAGTCCTGCTTTGATGCCAGGAGGTGCTGCTGGTGTTCTCTGATTGGTGGCCTGTTCCGTGGTGAGGTTAATATAGTATTTATTTTACGCTGCAGCGATGGTTCCCAGACTTTTTTGTTAGACATCCCCTTACAGAGCCCTTAGCCGAACATAAATACTCATCGTTTTACACCGTTTATTTTATCCATTACTTTTAGCTAATTATTTCAACTGTTAGCCGTTAATTTTAGCAAACTATTTCAACTGCACTCACTGTTACTTCTTTTACTTTCTAATGAGTTTTCACAGACTCATCGCGAGTCGACGAGTCTGTGAAATGTTACAGCTGTCTCAATTGATGCTTTTCCATCAAAATTGCAGTTTCCATTTTTTTCAAATTAGTTGAGGTCCACATACCCCCAGTCAACTGCACACGTACCACTTTAGGTGGTCCTCCTGCTCGGGCATCACTACACTGATGCTGCGTGATGAAAGGACTTTTCCCTGAAGGTATATGGACCAAAATGTTTATGAAGTGAGAACAAACAGCTGACAAGGATTCTGTGGTTGCTTCTCAGTCAAGTTCTCAGTTAGTTTTTTTTATTCTACTCACCTGTCAGAGTTCACAGTGTGTTACAATTTTGTTGAATTCTATAGCCAGTTTGGTAAAATACACAGGTGTGAACATCTTTTCCTCTCCGCCATGGCTGAACTTCCTCTTGGAAACAAACTCTGAGTGTGATCACATCAAACAATTAAAAAAGGATCCAAAGGTTGTCACATACTCACATACTCATTTGTCACATACATTAAATGGAGAGAGGCTAAACTCTTGAGGCTACACTGTAAGGGTTAGTCACAATAAATATTAAGAATTAGAATAGAAAGAAGTATGAATCTGAATTAGAAAAATTATGAAGGATAAACATTCAAAGAAAATTTAAAGATATCAGTATTAAAATACTATTACTAGTAGTAATACTAGTCAATATCGGCCTGGTGTGTAGGTGGACTGTATAAAAACAAGTGTATATTACAGAACTGAGGGTTGAGACTGAGGGAGACTTAGAAGTGTTAACTTTCTTTGTTCCAACAACCGTTTTCACTTGGCTTTGCTCCAGGAGACTAACAGGGACTGGCAACCAAAGACTTCCTGCTTTTATACTTAGATGCTTACGACTTCACGTGGCACTGCGCAACGCTGACTCGACGTGATGCATGCCGGTTAAAAATTTTGTCTGACTTGCGTTGGCGCTGCGCAACGTCACACGCCATTAAAACCTCGCGGGAGTGAGGCACCTGCAGCTTTCTCCTAAGTTTGCTGCAGTCGCTTTCCTCCGGCAAAAATGCGTAACATATGTTTGGGTGAGTAAACAGTCTGACATGTTGAGGGGAACACTCATATTTTTCTATTTAAAAATCAAAGAACAGCTATGCAGGTTTTCTTACGATGACCGGCCGTTGTTGTGAGCTCAGTCAAACCATGGAAAGTGGCTAAAATGTACCTTTATACTCCACCACCGGCAGTTCACGTTCACCATCAAGTCAGGCGAGGTTAGCCAGTCAACCTTGAACGCACCTAGTAATTTTATGGGTAATACCAGGTGGGACTGACTTTGGTTTGATTAGCTGGCTAATTAGCATTTGCGCATTTTGTACGAGTTTTTCTTGGCAATTGGTGAGAAATATTAAGTTATCTTTGCACTGTTGATGTTTACTAATACATTTACCAATTATTTAGACTTTTCTCTGATTTAGTTGAGACTCTCCTGCGTGAGATATGGTTCTGACTGTGTTGATTGTTTAGTACATTTATGGCCTAATAAGGGAGTTCTTCGTTCTGTGTGTAGCTGTGTACATGTCATGTGATGTTAACTTAAAGTGATAAAAGTTAGTGGTTTAACAAGTTGGTTAAAAGAGGCTTTCCTGCAGCACAGAGGCTTAGTAGCCAGTTGCCTAAAGATTAATTGGTGGAAGCCTCGTTTTCACTAATGACACCAAATAACTGAGAGCAGCCAAATCGATATTAATGACATATTGCTTCACTTAATGCAACTCAGTTACAACTATGTTGTAGGTTTGGGGGAAACAAAGTACTGGGTAGTTGGGAAGAGATGAAGCTTTTATTGATTTGATTTAGAGACAAAGATTTCTTCACTACAAAGCTTCAGTGGAAACTGTTAAATGTATTTGACACACTCTTTGTAGTCTTTGCATCATAGAATAGAATGCTCTTTATTGTCATTATACTAAAAGTACAACGAGATCACTAGTCTGCCTCTTACCACTGCCTAGACCTGTCTGTACTAAATATTCTAAAATCAAGATACACCTGCTAGCATTTTTCTGAAGCTTTCGACCTTATCTTGTGGCACATACAACCACCTGTTATCACATGACTCATGTTCCCTACTCAGGGCACAGAATACCACCTGAGCAGGCTTTGTTTGCTGAAAAAGGCGATGGGATGTACAGTATATGCAAACCTCTTGTAATCCTCAAAAACAGAAAGGCCAGGTTCAAACAAAAATCAACCTCTTCTTGCTCATATTGATGGAAAGAGGAAAGAGTGGAGAACAGAAAGGAACAGCTCATGACCCAAAGCGACCACTTCACCAGTCAAACATGGTGGTTCTGTTATGGCTTGGGTATGTTTGGCTCCAATGTGACCTGGCATTTTCTGATGATTTCAGTGCTGGTGGAAGCAACATGATGAATGCAGAGGTGTACAGGAGCATTCTGTGTGCTCACATTCAGGCATTGGACCACCTGAAGTCACCTGATCTCACTTATTTGATTACTATTATGATTTCCCATCCTTATTGGCTGGTTGTGGCTCAGGAGGTAGAGCGGGTCATTGAGTAACCAAATGATCAGCATTCCAATCCCTGGCTCCTCCAGTCTGCATGCTGAAGTGTCCTTTGGTGAGATACTGAACCCCCAATGTGTATGCATGTGTGCTGTATAGAAATGCTGTGTGAATGTGACTCGTAGTATAAAGTGCTTTGAGTGGTTATTAAGATTTGAAAAGTGCTATATAAATGCAGTCCATTTACCTCTTTATCACACACACCTCATGTCAGCTGTGGTTTGTTCTGTCCCTCAGGTGCACAGGAGCTGTAACGGAGAAGAAGAAGAGGAGGGAGGAGGTGATGTTCTCTCCTCAGCTCACCGTGACTGTGAGCTTTGTGCGGGTTTGAGCCTCTCAGGACACCTTGCAGCAGCCCCTCCTCAGGCCAGGACTATCCACTCACTGTCCTAAAAGCGAAAAACAACAATCAGCTAAAGTTCCCGACCTGACACCTCGCTCTCCTCCACCCACTCTGCTCCGGGTCCCCAGTGCCATGGCCTTCACCCTGTCAGAGATTATGGCAGCGAGGAGGCAGCAGTCGCAGGCTCAGTCACACGCCCAGAGAGGCAGCAGGACAACGGTGGAGGTGGATGAGTACAGCACCAACCCCACTCAGGCCTTCACCTTTTACAACATTAACCAGGGACGTTTCCAGCCGCCACATGTCCACATGTAAGTAGATACACAGCAGGGTGGCTAATTAAAGGACCATACCGCTGTCATTTTGAGTTATATCTACATTTTAGTTTACATTTCCTTTGAGTTTCCCGTGCATCCTGGATATAAAAAAGTTTTTAAAAAAACAAAAAAATAGAAGTGATTGTTATCCTTTAAAGGACTAGTTCAATGTTTTAGAAAATATGCTTATTTGCTCTCATTTCTAGGCTGGTAACAGGACATGGTTAGCCTAGCTTAACATAGAGACTGGAAACAACTAAGAACAACTCTGTATCAATCCTCTTGCTAAACTCTCAGAAGGACAGCAAGTAATATAGTTCCAAAAATGCTGAACTATCCCCTTAGGTTAAGAAGCATTTTAAACCTGATAAGGAAGGAATGCCAAAGGATCAGTCTTTCAATTGAAATTTTGGTTGATCAGAGAAAAAAGTGGAAAAATTGAATGAGTGGCCTTCAGTATGCCTCTGATGTCTTACCTATGCTTACAAACCCAGTCAAAGAAAGTTTTTTAACAGTAGCAATTCTGAAATGGAGACTTGACACTATGATAGTGATAGTGATTCTGACCTATTGTGAGCCCAAAATATGACAATCTGAGACTTTCAGTTTTACCTTAAAAACTATTTCAAAGTCCTTAAATTTCATGTCCATGTGATGAAAGCTGTATCTGAGAGGCCAGCCTAGTCTTTTAAGTTTCCTGCTCTATATGTTTATTTTATCATAAGTTACTGGGAAGTCTCCATGTCTTTGGTTTTGCGCCTGTTGCTCCTGCTATGGCTGCTGCTTGCCTTTATCACAAACTCACCATTGTTGTTCTAATAAATTCAGCATATTGTACATATCATACTCTGCACTCTGCTGCTTCCAGTTAAACAGAAACACTGTTCTCAGTTATTAATTCATTGGAACTGCTCCCTCTTTGCCATTTTTTGATCAGTGTTAAGCTACTCTTGATGAAACTTTGAGTCAACACTTCCTGTGTATGTTTCATCTTAAAAGCCAACTTGCAAGGAGAGGGAGTCTGCCCGGTAGATGGTTGTGTGCACCAATCCACCAATGCGGTGTGGTTCCATTGGTCTTACAAATATCCACTCATTAGCAACTCCTCTTGTAATTGAAACATTTCATGAGCCATGTGCCTTGACCTGACTTACCAAAGAAAATAACATGGTTTCAACATGAATTTTGGTGTGAGTATGGGCAAATGAATACCTGATCTGCAGGATCCAGATCTGCTGCTGGATCCGAAGTCAGAGATAGCAGCAGAATGAGGACAGGGAGAGAGAGGACACAAAGTTAATGACATGCAGTAGCATGATATAAATGCATGGGCAGAGAGAAAGAGAGAGAGAGAGGGAGAGAGAAGAAGTACCCAGTGCATCATGGGGGTTCCCCCAGCAGTCTAGGCTCATGGCAGCATAACTAAGGGCTGGTTCAATCTCGGAGGCAGTTCCACATGGAGAAGAGCCTGATAGCTGAAGGCTCTCCCTCCGATGGTCCTTGTGGAGACTCAAGGAACCACCAGTGAGCCTACACTTTGAGAGCAAAGTGTTCTCTTGGGACAATAGTGCATTATGAGCTCTTTATGATACGGAGCTTATGTATGTAAGGAGAAGGACTATATCATGTTTTTTCTGAGGTATTTAGGGCTAAGTACAATAACTTCAGTACTGCCTGAATTCCTAAAAAATACAGCTCATCCAGGCCTTTCTGTCTTTAAGACATGACTAAAATGTGACTCCCTTAGTTTCAGCAGGCTTCATATATAAATACAACTGCATGGTGTCTGCGTAGAAGTGGGAATTAGTAGGCATATATGGAGTGATGCCATCATCTTACAATGCCTTTTAACCACCTTTAATTTTTTCATTCAGCTATTGTTTGACACGGAATGTACATACTGGTTTTTAATTAAGAAGTTGTAATGTTTGTGGGACCTTTAAGTGATAGCTCCTGGACTTTGCTAACTCTCAAAGTTGAAATAAAACAATAGATTTAGCTTTTTTTAATTGCAGTTTATGTAGCTACTACAGCTATCTTAGTTATATTAATGTTCAGAAACACAATTTCTCTGTGGAGCTCCATAAAGCATCACTTTACATTCCCTTACATTTACTTATACTCAATAGTGGAAGTGAAATATTGAACCTTCCTCTGTATTTCATTACTTTTGTGAGTCACACTTCTCACTGACTGTCCTACATGCATGTCTATCTGCTTCCCACTTCCCCTCATCTCTTTCTCTCTCTCTTGTGGTGGGGTGTGGAGGAAGGAGAGGAGGAGAAGGCAGGGCTGAGTGTTATCGTACCTGGAGGAGAGCTCGCTAAACTGGGCCACGGTTATTCACCAGCTCCTCTCTTCCCCCTTGAGACCCTGTGGATCTGCACACTTGCTGGAAATCCCACAGGACTCTGCTCTTTTTCTATATCTGCACTTTATTCTTTTTCTATCTCTGCGCATTTCTCTTTCTGTCTTTTTCAGCGCCATGCTTTTATTGTGGCCTCTCACTCTTGCTTCTCACAATGTCTCTTGTTTCCTCCTCTGTCTCAGTCTGTGGGGATGATTTTTTGCTGGATACTAATTCAAACGTCTTTCATTGTCAGCCTCTTACCACAGAGATTTTACATACAGTATCACATCTCTCTCCAGTATTGTTTAAGTGCACCAAGAGCCGCAGTGACCCCTTTTTCTTCCTCTCTCCCTCAACTTCATATATGCTGTTCTTTTTCCTCTCCTCAGGGTGGACCCGATGCCCCATGACACGCCCAAGCCACCGGGCTACACCCGTTTCGTATGCATATCAGACACTCATTCCCGCACGGACGCCATCCAGATGCCGTACGGGGACGTGTTCATCCACGCTGGAGACTTCACTGAGCTGGGACTGCCCTCCGAGGTCAAGAAGTTTAACGACTGGCTAGGTCAGCATCTCTGAAAGTTGTGGCTCAGTGTGGTCAGGGGCCTGGTCTAACTGGGTCTGTGATGATCTATTAATACTGCTGGGGTCAGTGCCAGGATAAATTTATTGGTCTGGGTGCAAAGCTGGAAGCTTTTAAGAAAACCTTGAGAAAGGAAGGATTCTTTGAAGTTCTCAGAATCTCAGGGCTACAATAAGCTCACTTTTTCCTGTTTTAATTGTAACTTAAGGAACCGTACCTGTTTTAGAGCTCCAGATTAAAAATATGCTTAACTTAACCACTGACCATTTTCCAAGGGATGCCATCTATTTTTTAAATAATTCTCTTAAGTCCTGAATAGATTTGGTTCTTTTCTTCCTTTCTGGTGAATTCAAGAACACTTTGAGAACATCAGAAAGTTGAGTCAACTTCTGAATATCAATTTTTTAAATGTGTTTAAAATGTTTTCCACCGACAACTGCATCTCCACACAATGATAGCCTCAACAAATAAATAATGTTGACTGAATGTTCATTACGGTGGACAGAGAGTCTCTACAAATTATTTTTATAGCCTACTCAAATTAATTAAAACCAGTGGTGGCCCGTAAAGAGGAAAAAGAACTAAACTAGAAACTTGTGCTGTGCTTTGGGACACAAAAGTAATGTAAAGATGGCCTATATATGATTTGTGGTATGCATGCAAAACCCGCAGTATGGTTCTTTACATGTGGTGTGTGCCTGGTTTGTGTTAGACCAGACTGCAGAGATGTTCCAGTTCATATCTGTGCAGTTTAACACTGACAGCAGCCAGAGGATCTCTCCTTCTCTGTGGAAACAGCAGGAACAACCACTGAGACAAACAGGCAGGAAAGTTCAGTGTTTGAGTTTCAAAAATGGTCAGGTAGATGGTCCTCATCCAGTTTTAACACTAAAATTTATTTGATCAAAACCCCTTATGCCTACACACTAGAAACAGTGGGGGCCGGAGGCATTATATTTTTGGTTTGTCCATCTAGCTGTCTGTCCTCCCTTCCGTCTGTCCATCCATCTGTCCCATTCTCATAAACGCAGTATCTCAGAAAACCCTTGAGGGAATTTCTTCAAATCTGGCACAAACATTTACTTGGACTCAAGGATGATTTGAATAGATTTTGGTGGTTAAAAGTCAAAATCAAGGTCACTGTAACATCATATGATAATTATGACAATTTCACACAACTGTCTAATAGCATACATTGATGACCTTTTACATCCAAAAGGTCAAAGGTCAGGTTCACTGCAAAAACAAATTTGTTCAGAAGGGGAGGTTGTGACCATATTTCCTACAACTTGACTGGTTGGAGAAGACATACAATTATATTTCATAGGTGAGGTAAATAGAGAGATAACAGGAAATGAGAGGAAAGAATGGGGAACCACATGCTCCTCTCGGCCATTAGGGCACCCCATCAAAATCCATTTTTAATACTGTTCATAGCTGTCTTTTTTTTTTTTTTTTTAACCTATACCTGGTAGCACACTCACAAAAAATCACAGCAAATATTATATACCTGTACCGGATGTGACAACAAAAGCTGGCGTGTGATGCATTGAACTTAATGTGGAAAATGACAAAGTAATGTGACCACGAGTCTAAACATTGTCTTCTTTAGTTTTCCTAGTTAAAATATCCTTAAGCAGTTCATTTTTTCAACTACATTTTGTGCATATAACGCCAAATCATAGCATTCTTTATCTGAAGGTGCTTTACAGAGTAAGGTCCTGACCTTGCAATATTATTGAGACAAACCCAACAGTTCCCACCAGGAACAAACACTTGGTAACAGTGGAGAGGAAAACTCCTTTACAACAGGAAGTAACCTCAGACAGAACCGGACTCATATATGAGCCATATGCCTCAACTGGTGGGGTTGAGAGCAGAGAGATGGGGCCCATTTTGTCAAGAAAAAGGGTAAAAGTTACTGAGTCCAGTCTTCTCTTCTATGACTTTTTGCTTCCACAGCCCCCACTGGAGACATCTTATCTCCATACTGGGTTAGGAGCAAGTTTAAGTCTTATCATTGCTACATGATATCTATTGGAAACTGGAATGAAGTGACCTCGTACAAAGCCTAGCGACAGCAAAAAGCTGTTGAATCTGTGAATCTACAACAGTTTGAGCGAGCCGAGCAATTCTGTTATCATCGCCATTATCATCATTGTCGTCGGCGTCATCAGCATCGGCACAAACCTCCCCGGGAACGGCAGACGCGGGGGCCTTTGTGTGTTCATCTCATTCTCTGAGGGAGGGGAGTGAGAGGGGGGAGATAAGGGGAGAACTTGTTGTCCTTTCCTTTCTTGCTCACACACACACACACACACACACACACACACACACACACACACGTGAGCTGCAGGGAGCGCAGGCTGCAAATCCGCTAGCCCGCACTCCAGCGGCGAGAGAGGCAACGGGAGAGACGGGAAAGAAAAGATACATCGAGCCAAACACGCTTGGTGCTGCCTCTGAAGTCAGTCTCTCCTCTCTCTCCCCTCTGCCGTTATTTTCTCCTTCCCTGCAACTCTTCCATCTCTTCCTCTTGTCTGCTCGTATAAATATTTATAATCTGGCTATTCCTATTCTTTCTTTTTCATTCCCTCCTGCTCCCTGTCTCTGTCACACACACACACACACACCATATACACTCACATGCGCCGTCTCATTCTGTAGATGAATGTAACTCCTGCTGTTTAGTGTGTGCAGAGCAGATTTACAGAGATCAGGTTTAGCGTATTCATTTCTTCTGAGTCTCTGTGCAAACTGAGCTTCGGTCAGGTAACGCCATCTGCTCCCAAACTTTCTGCTCTTTTATCTTTCTTCTAGTCGAGTCTCTTCTCATATTATATTCCTCTTTTATTCATATTTTGTTTATCTCATCCAGTTTTTGTTTGTTTGACTTTTCTCTCCCTCCATCATTCCTCCTCCCTCAAACTCATTATCCTCCTCCATCCTTTGTCTTCGAGTTCTGATTCCCCCTTTTCCTCTTTTTCCACGTTCTCCAAAGATCTCTCCCATTTCAGTCCTTTCTCTCGCTCCCTTTCTCTCGGTGGCAGCTCTGCACAATTCTTCTCTCAGCTCTTATTTTTAGCAGGAAGTCAGTCGGCTCTTGGGGGCCGCTGGCTGCTGCTCAAGGCTTTGTCAGGGATGGTGAGCACTGCAGGAGAGGGGGAGAGGAGAGGAGAAGAAAGGAAAAAGAGGAGAGCACTGAAGAGACAGAGATGAAATTCATGCAGGGAGAAAGGAAGGGAGAGGAGTTGGAAAGTGAGGAGATGACATGGAAAGAGGAGGTGGAGGTTTGAAAAGGAGAGTAGGGAGACTCTCCCCACAGCAAAGCTGCCTTACCTGGGTAAATTCACAGCTCAGCCGCCCCGGAGACTGATGCCAAACTTAATTCTGCCCTCTGTTGTCATGGTGATCCCTGCAGATCCAGCTGTCAATCACTGTATGAGGACAGTGTGTGTGTGTGTGTGTGTGTGTGTGTGTTTCCATCTTGCACAAGTCATTGTTTCAGTCCCTTCACACTTCTTGAACTTTTGTGAGCTGGACTTGAGTTGAGGGTTTGTCAATTTTAAGATAACCACAATCTAACTGTACTTCACTTATTTTATCTTTATGTTTTGACTTACTGTATTGTTAATAGAGGTTGGGCAATTAATCAGTCAATCAATAGAACATTAATTAAGCAACAATGGCAAATGGCTGCTTTTCTCTAAATGTAAGTGGAATATTTTAGGGACTGTTAGTTGGTGTAAACAAGGAATTTAATGATTCGTCTTGGGTGCTTTGGAAGTGTAATTGACAATTGACATAACAACTATTATCTGACAGTTTATAGATAAAATCAATTAATCAAATATAGCCGCAAGTGGTGATGAGTGTGCACCCTTTTTCCACCAAAGTAGCCTTTGGTTTGATTTAGCGATAACAACTCACCAACTTAATACTTAGTACAGTAGATACAAGATTGTAATACCAATCAATCTTGCCAGTTTGTGCAACATTGTTATATTTTACAGTTACAACACAGTATATTATAAGGTAAAGGAGGTAGGAGCTATTGTGATCTTAAGTTTAAAATCACTGGGAATTAATCTACATAGTGGTGTGATGGTATAATTAATGTCAGAAAACTGACTGCTCAATTGTAACTGTAACATGCCTGAAAGCATTCACAAGAGGCGTCCAGTTATTCTAGGCTTCCACTGGTTTTCATTTGTTACCTCATAGTCAGAAAATCAATTAGGAGACAGATTTAATGCAGACTTGAGGTTGATGATTATGACCCAAAGTAAGTGTATAGAGTTGCTAAATGATTTGCACATTGTTTGGACACAAATGGCTGCCTGGAATAGA
The DNA here is from genome assembly GCA_033238685.1 of Lates japonicus. Lineage (NCBI taxonomy): Eukaryota > Metazoa > Chordata > Actinopteri > Centropomidae > Lates > Lates japonicus. The sequence continues at coordinate 524,145 of BRZM01000005.1, read as the reverse complement.
AAGAGTAATAACATTCTGAAATTAGTAAATGTACAGCATTTGAAAATACAGTACATAGCAAAAATGTAAAGTATACACCATTTGGAGTTAAAGAGATAAAACTTGCAAATGCACTACAATGGCCTTTTAAGGACAACAAATCATAAATCAACTTTATTTAAAGTGTGTCTTGATATTATATGCATCATTAACATTAATCATAAGTAATAAAACTTATAGTTTAATTTTTTATTTACTGTGAGTTCCTGTATTGAGTGTGTTTGTGTTTGAGGTGAAATGTTAATTTTCTAATGAGCACAGTCTGAGGAGATGTTATTGCCAGAAAGGACAACTGTGTGAGTGAAAAGTTGCAGTTTGGGGAGAAGCGAGCTCCGGATTGTTGGGGATGGAGGCTGATTGTGCGGGACAGGTGAGACAGAGGAGAGACTCTCAGAAAGAGGAAAGGGGATGGGGGGGTTAGTGAGGGCAAGAGGCAGACCTGGAGCTCATGAGCAGCAGCACTTCAGTCCAATTGTCTCCAATAATGGCCTCTTTGATCAGGCTCTCAGCGCACACTCACGCCTGTGAGCACGCACATGCAACAAGCATCCACATGGATTTCATAAGCCGGGGCGATGCTTTCGTGAGTGTTTGCGTGTTTGTTTATGTGTGCTGCCCTCAGCTGTTGACTTGAGTGGCGTCTTTATTCATGCCGTGTGATAGCGTGAGCTGGCAGAGCAGAGCGGGAATATACCGCAGTGAATGTTGTGTTTAAATATGGATCTCGTGCTTCAGAGTCGACTCAGGGTCAAGAGAGGAGCAGCTTTAATTCTTAAAGGCTTTGTTCTCTCTCTTTCCTTCTGTCTGACTTCCGTTCAGTGAGTAGGCTACTTTACTGCCATCACACACACACACACACACACACACATTCACTGTAGGAAAATACAGATCAACTAATATCCAACTGGCCATATGCAGTGTTTTTGTCTTTTTTCCCTAATGTGAGAGACTGATTTATATCTATCTACTCATGATGTGAATCTAGGTAAAAAACGGAGTGGGTCATAATCTAGTATATTGCTGGACCGTGTATGGTCAATGTGAGAAATTGAGGACAAACTTAAAAACTGTTATGGAATTGCTGTAAACAACTAGTTTAATTGGAAATTAGCTAAAGCCTGCTTGAAAAGTCAATGATATAATATGCTAACCCTGTAATCAGCAGATTACATGGCTCCATGGTTGCCATCCAGCCAAAAATCACCCCTTATTATCTTCTCAAAGCAAAGGAATACACTAATACTGTATTAAACGTCCGTGAATGCTACTGGCTGATTTTTGCTCGTCACAGATATATTAGTGTTAGTAGGCCAATAACCCACTGCATGTTGGCACTCTATGTTGAGTAACAACAAATGTCTGTGCAGATATGTTTGAGGTAATTTAGAAACAGTGTTGTTCTTAAATTGTTTGTCCACCGCAGAGTATTTTATTTCTACACTAAAATATCCAGCTTTGTCAGAATGGTTTTAAGAACCAAATTCATGGGAGATCCTTAACAAACCTGCTTATATATATGAAAGAAAAATTATATATATTTTTATCTAAACCCTCAAACATCAGTATCACCTTCAGAAATCTAGTACTGGTGGGCCTATATTTGATGCTCAGAAGCAGAGTAGCAGCTCAGTGTCAAGGAGGAAGTGCATTATGTATGCTAAAGCTGCAGTGTTTATTTATTTATTTATTTATTTGTGGCCACAAAAACCATTGCCATGGCTAATGTGTTAGTGAACAATTACCTATTTATTTTGACTGAAAATAACTATTGAAAAATTAAAGCTACATTGATTGAGTTTTTTGGCCACCTGGGGGCAAAGAATGCCTTAACAAAAACAACATAAGTGAAATGTGTTAGCAAACAATTGCCAGTACACATTCAGCTGTTGTGGAGCAATGTCATCATTCATTTGGAGCCATATTCCTTCCACCTGATGAATCTAAGTCCAGTCTTCCTTCTCTTTTAGCTCTGTTTTGGTCTGTACCAGCTTCTGAGAATGATATTTGACTCTAAAGCTGCTAAATGCTCCACCAGCTTGTCTCTAACTTTGTGCCTGTTTGATGCCCAGCAGGTAGTGGACAGTGGCTTTATCAGAGCTTAAATAGGTTAAAAAGCTCTGTACAGATGGATGATAATTTGCTGTGGGTTCATACTTGTCACACCTTTCACATTACATGCAGTCATTTGATCCATTGTTAATGAAGAATATTTTAGTTAATGCAGCTTTAAAAATGTGTAGGAACTCTTCTGACCACATGACTGTAACAGTCCCTGAGGAAAGGATAGACTGTTGAAACGAGAGTAACCCCAACTTTCATCTTGGTATTGAGACTTAGTCTCAGACTCCCTCTAATAAAAACACAACCACAGGCCTTTCTCTCTTTGCAACTCTGTGTTGCAAGGTCCACAGCCTTTAGCATCTCTGCTACAACTCTTTATTTAGCGCCTGCTCTACTCTGTTCCCCTTTACTGCTGAATAATAGATAAGTGACGACCATGATGCGATTGCCATGTAGGCACTTTAAATGCGAGTGTGTGTTTTTTGTTGGCCCAGAAGAGGGAGAGTGTCTCTAGCTCTCCACCTGCCTGTGTGTGTGTGTGTGTGTGTGATTTCTGCTGTCCCTCCATCCTCTGTCAGGTGTTAACCCCCCCACCCCCACCCCCGGACCTCCCCTTCACCTCCTCAGCTTCTCTCTCTCTCCTCCCAGCTTGCTCCCTTTAGCTCGGTAACTGCAAATGCATTAAACTTTCATGACTGCTGTCTTTTTCTGGCCTGCTCTTCTTCTATCCTCCTTCATTCCCTTTCTCACTTCCTTCCTACTTCCCTGTTCCCTCATTCCTTCTCTTGCCACTCTCCTCCTTCCTTCCTCTCTCCTCTTCTCATGTATACTCTTCCTTTCCCCAAACCTTTTTTTTCTTAATTCTTACTCTCTCACTCTCTCTACTTTCCATCTATCATATCTTTTATCCTTCACCCTCCTTCCCTTATGTTTACCCAGCAGCGAGTGGTGCTGGAGGAGAGCATAACGAGGAGGTTTGACACTCCTTTATGGTTTTTAACATTGGGACACTCAACAGAATTTCAAGTGACTGTAAATTTAAGCAAACTGTTCCCATCTGTCCCTCACTGCTTTTGTGTCTTCTATTTGCACACTTGAAAGACTGCTTTCCTTGTGCCTGTGTGTGTATATATGAGGGGAAAAAGATGCAACGGGATGGTGAAAATGGTCTTAGAAACATCCCCATTTTTTTTCTTTCAAACAAGTTCTTCTCTTTTTTTTCCCTCCAAGTTCAGAAGACATTTGGAGTGAAGCCTCTGTGGATGTAGCTTATGAAATGATGGAAGTCTATCTCATAATTTTCCCTTTCTTTTCCTTTGTCTCAGATTTGTTTTCTGGGTCAGCGTCAGTGCATATAATCCACTGTATGCAAACTGTTGCTGAATCTGCATTAGCTCTCTCTTACAAGCGTGAACAGACAGCAAACAAAAAAGAGGACAAACTCAGTGAAACAAATAGCAGAGGGGAGTCAGATGTGAATCAGTCTGTGTACAGCTTTCATGCACTGTATGTATGTTTTTTCCCACCCTTCCTGTTCTCATTGAGCGGTGGCTTAACTTTTTCATGTTGTTCAGCAGAATACAACAAACAAAATAGCGCTTCTTCATGTCAGGAGGTCATCATCATGTTTTCTACTGTTCATGTCCCTCTGTGTCCACAATCCGCTATCCACATCCATGCCTACCTCCCTCCAGGGGTAAGCAAACTGGCCATAAGGGTGCCCTTGCCCTATAAAACGATACTCCAGCAATAGTGGTATGGAAGTAACTAAGGCCATTTACCCAAGTACTGTACTTATGTACTGTGTGGGAGGAGGCTATGGAGAAGGACTTTAAGTTGGCTTCAAAGAAATTCTGGCCAACCATTCGACAAGGGAAAGTAGGGCTTGGCTCAAGCTATGTTCAGGCGGGGAGGGGAACTGCTGACCCAGACCAGGGGGTAATGGGAGTTTGACCATCTAGTCCACATGTGTTTTGTGGACTTGAAGAGGACTTGCAACCGTTTCCACCAGGGAACCCTTTTTGGGCCACTGCAGGAATATGGAGTTCTGGGGCTGCTACTAGTAGCCATCCTGTTCTTGCATAACCAAAGCGAGAGCGGAGTCCACATTCTTGCCTCAAAGTCAAACACATTTTCAGTGGGTGTTGGACTCCGTGGTTGTCCCTTGTCCCAAGTGTCTGAATTGAGTTGCTAAGTCTGGTTTCAGCCTTAGAGTCAGGATGAGGAGCTCGGATGTCCAGAGGGAGCTCAAAGTAGAGCCACTGCTCCTTTTGCGTCAAAAGGAGTCAGTTGAGGTGGTTCAGGCATCTGATTAGGATGTTAGGAAGGTTTTCCAGCCATGTCCAACTGGAAGGAAGGACTTCTATGTAGACCCAGAAGTCGCTAGAGGGATTACATATCTCATCTGGCCTGCAAATGCCTCGGGATCCCCTCAGGAGGAGGGATAAGCAGAAGAAAATGGATGGATGGATGGATGGATGGATGGATGGATGGATAGATGAGTAGACATTATACACCTGTTTTCACAGGCTGTGTAGAACTCCCTGTGACTAGTAACCTAATCTTCATGTGTCCGTTTGGTTGAGTGCATAAATTTTGGAGTAAGTCATAATTAATGTGTGAAGTCAGCAACATAAAAGAGAAAAAAACACCTAAATCTCAGATGTCACATTATGCTTGAACACCTCAAGTTGGATCTGGTCATAAAATCGTCCGAGCTTGCAGATGCATTACCCTGTGATGATAAAGGAGCTTTGACAAGAATATAAAGGTAATGCAATGAACAAAGGTTGTAGTTTAGCATTGACTAAATGTGGCGTCAGTAAGGATCCATTTTTAAAACAGACATGGGACAGATGGCAGGTGGCCAGTCATTTAATTCATCAGCATTCATCAGAAGCCCACGTCGCTGGTTCTGAAAGTTGCAGCTTAATCTTCAGCCACATTATCCTGGAGGCGATGTCGTCACACTGAACATGGAAGTGGAGCAGACAGGATGAAAGAGACAGTGATGGAGTGTAGGAGAGAGAAAGAGAAGAGAGAGACCACCTACGAGGCTGCTTGATGATGCGCTGATCTGTCTTTGTCACCGCTTCTGTGTGTGTATGTGTCTTTTCTTGTGTGTAATGCGTTATGCTCAGTGAGGACATTGTCAAGTGTTAGGAGGTGCTGCTGTATGCCGATAAAAATGTGTGTTTTGGATGCGTGGCTCTGTAGGTGGTATTTGTGTACACTGTCTCATAATTGCTGGTTGTCTTTGTTTTGTGTCTGCTAGTATGATTGTGTGTGCACAGGTTTGTGTGCGTGTGATGAGATGCAGCAATGTGTGGGTGGTGAGTTCAATGAAACAAGTGAGTATTTAGTTTAAGCTGAGGTGGGAAGGCAGAAGTCTCGCTGCCTCTCTTCCGCCGTCATCCATCTCTACCTTGTTGCATGTCTATCCCTTACTCACCTCTCTTCTTCTCTTTTTCTCTCCTTCGTGTGACATATTACTTTCTTCCCTCACATCTAGTCTTGCCTCTTGGTCTCGCACACTCACACAAATGCGCACACACACACACACACACACACACACACACATACACTAAAGGAATTAGGACTGATCCGAGCTGAGTCTTTAGCTTGTCTCGCTTTGAACATCAGTACCGTTGCTTTTGAAGCTTTCCTTTGAATTATTGCATTTCTGTTTATGCAAACACAGATAAAGGCTGGTTGAAGCTGTGCTGCATTCTATACATAAAGAAGACATACATAATCTGTGAGATATATAAACACAAAAATTCAGACATATGTGTTTAGAAAAACCTACACACATTGGGTTTTTTTTTGTTGTGATGGCCACCATTTCTCTCTGTTTGAATAATACTGTGTTCACCATAGTAACTTTTGAGATCTGGGGGGGGGGGCATTAGCAGAACATATTCAAACCCAATGGGGCAAAAAACACAAGAAGACAGCCGACCAGACAGGTGGTAGACAAGCCAACAGTTTATCCAGATTATCTAAAACACTTGATTTGGAGTGAATGTACCTGTAATGTTGGTTATAATCCTTTATTTCACGTGAAAACTGCTTCTCCTAAGGACAACAAGTTGAATTAAACCAGGAAGTTTGTCTGTTTACAAAGGACAGTTTGGTAATAATTTTATTACTTCTTACCCGAGGTTTTGTTTGCAACCTCCCTGTCTGTCTGACCAGGCCCACCAGGTGTCTTGCTTGTGTCCAGGACAAGATGATCTCCAAACATCCTTAACCCCATCCATTCATTACTTATTCTCTCTCCTATACACCACTTTCATATGTGCATAAAACACACACACATGAAATGTTTGCAAGCACATTAAATCAGCTGCAGCAACTTAAACAATGACAACAGAGCAAAAAATGCTTGTTAGAAGTGTTTCAGAAGTGTATGTGGCAGGTAGGGAGGTGGCTGCAGGTGCAGCATGATTGACACGTTCCTCAGCAATTTATATAGACCTTTTTTGAATAGTTGCCCCCTTGGTTGGCCCACATTTTGCCACCTTTGCAAAAGTATATGGACATGCTGGTATTGTCTGTTAGATCTTTGACCACTTCAACCACTATATCATGGGAAATTAGGAAGATAAAAATATCAAGCTTTTATGTGAGTTATAAATACTATATTAAGTTTTTGCAAATATGTGTTTTTGACAAATTACTCCAGTCCGTTAGTGCCCTCCCCTGACCCAAAGCCTGGGTCAAAGGGATGCAGTGTTCCCCCAATGTTCCTTCAGACTTCTTTTTAGGGCTGTCACATTCCTAGATCTCAGCTGTTCATTTGATGAATATAATGTCTTATAAGAAAAAAAACAATGGCCAGGTTTATGTAATATAGATTTCTGTGCAATGGAGCAGACTTTCCGCCTTGCTGTGTTGTTAGCAACATCGCCACACATGGTTTCAGGTGTCAGCATACACAGATGAGTCTTCACATGTGTTAATTACGTGTACAGTCCACACATACACTGATCAGCCACAACATTAAAACCAGTGAGTGGTTTTAGTGTTGCAGCTGATTGGTGTACACTAACCAGTGCCGGGCTACATGTTCACACAGATCCTCGTGCAGATGACAAAATGTTTGTGATACAGACACAAAAACTGCAAAGCTTCAGTTGGTTGATAAGGTCGAGTGGTGGTTTGATAGAACGTAAAGAGCACTAAACTAATGCAAGTGTGTATGTTCATTGGTCAAAAAGAGAAAATGCAAGGAATAGTAGGACTTTTTGGTAAATAAGCTTATTGGCTTTATTGCTAAGAGTCAGATGTAGATTGATACTGTTTCACTCTCATGTCTGTGTGATATGGAAGAAGTATTGATCTACAGCCAGGAGATGTTTAGTGTAAAGACTAGAAGTGGGAGGAAAGAGCTGTTAAATCTGCACACAAGATGTATTAATCAGTGACCTGGTAGGTGTATTTTTCAATTTTGGACAGAGCCAGGCTAGCTGTTTTATGCTAAGCTAATCACCTCCCAGCTCTAGTACCATACACATACAGACATGAGAGTCAAGAGTTGTACTGATGTTCAGAACCAAATTGTAACCGAACTTATCTTAGGACACTTTTAATATCAGGCAGGCCCAAACCATAGTCTTTATATATTATTTATAGGGACCCAACTATTCCCATTATGACCAAGCACTAGGTGACAGTGGCAAGGAAAAGCTTCCTTTTAAGAGGCAAAGACCTTGAGCAGATCTGAGCTCTGGGTGGGTGGTCATCTGCCTCGATCGGTTGGGTTGAAAGAGAGGAGGGAGAGAGAGGGAGAGACATGGAGAAAGTAACAAAGAGTGAAAAGAATGATTGAGCAGCTGAAAAACCATCTCTTCCTTGCATACCCTAAATAATGTTACACACAGCTGTGTGGTCTGATACTGTCATTTCACTAAAATGTGACATTTTGTAATTCTTCTAACCACACATACAGTACATAAAAGGCTCATATGCTACAAAAATAAGACCCACGTTGTAATAGACTTTTGCTTTAATTTCATTTTAGTTGAAAGTTCTGGCTACTGCTTCCTGCACACATGCATTCACTCATACTGACACACTCTAGTATTAATTTAATCATTTTGAGTTGGCAGGAAATATTTGGCCCCTATTTTCTGCAACTGCACTCACACTCATAGCCATCCTAGAAACACACACATACACACATACTTTGGTATTAAGTTATTTGGCAGGACGTTTTGGCTACTACTTTTTGGTATCTATGCACACACACTTAGGAATTAACTTTGCCTTGGCAGGCAGGAAATTTCTGGCTTTTTTGTTTCTGCGTGCACACAAACACGCATATGAGAGCACATACATATACACATGCACACACAATGGGCAGTAATCCCCCTGTACATGCCAGAGCTTTGGGCAGAGCAGGGATTTTCCTCTTCAAAGACCAGACCACCCATCGCCGGAACAATGGTGGCCGAACTCTGGAAGATTTCCTGTGGTAGTGGTGGGAATCCACACACACACACACACACACACACACACATACATACATACACATAAATGGATAGTCAGTATTATGTATTGGACACACACACATTCATATGCATTCATATATTAAATATAATACTTGTATGCACAGACCCCTGGAGTCATGTACATACCTGCATGGTGCATGTGGCATTTTTACATGTTTCCACACACCGGCTGCCTTGTGGAGCTCATGGGAAGACAGAGGTTTTTGCGGTGAAAGGCAGGGATCTGGGACGTGCATGACTGGAGGGGGGCAGGTGCTTGACAAAAGAGCAAAGACACTGAGCAAGAAGGGATCAGAGAACCAGAGAGGAATAAAGGGATGAAGGGACAGAGGGGAGGACTGAAGTCCAGCTGTTTCCACTCCTGGAAGCAGCCTCTCTTTCAGCCAGCACTGTCCTATGTTTTACTTGAACCTTTGCTCACTTGCTAACTTTGTGTTTTTTCTTCTTCCTCTTCTTTTGTTATTATTTTGATGTGGCTGTCTGCCTTGTGCAGCCGCTCATTCATTCGCAGACAAATTAAAAGTATTTGTTGCTTTAAAGCAGCCTTTTGAATTCAAAGACAAAAGATGGCGGGGCAACAAAGAGCCCCCCGTGTGTTGTGGGGGAATGTCGCTCCAAATGTTTAGATTGCCCCCCCCAACACTCCCACCCCTGCGCAAACGCACACACACACACACACACACACACATCCTCTCCTCTTTTCTTCTTTTCTTCTGTCTTTTGTCACAGAACCAACAAATTCATTCTCATTTGATGCAGAAATTGTCTTTTTGTGATTGATTTGTTCTTTGTGGACATGCACAATAACAGCATTGTTGAATGTCTTTCATTTTTGAATTGTTATTATTTTATATTGACAGACAGCAGTTGGCTTGGACAGAGAATTACGATAAACAGATGCACACGCCGACTGCTTTTAGTCAGATTCGGCTATGTGATGTTCAGCTAGTTGGTATTCACACCTTGTCATTTTGCAGCTTTTTTTTTCCAGAGGAAACTTTCAGAAAATTCATCCATGAAATTGAAATTTAATTCTGCTAAGTAAGAGCGTGTGTGTGTGTGTACGTGTGTGTGTGTGTGTGTGTGTGTGTATAGGGGGTATTTGTGTCCAGCTGGTGGAGTTTTATATTTCTCCCTGTGATTTATTTCTCTCAGTTTACAGTTGGCCGTCAAACTTCATGGGTGAAAAACTGCTCACGTTGCAGAATTTCTGAGGAGACACAGATAGTGTTTATTTGTTGGAAAATGTATGAGCACCTTATTCCCCTTCTGTCTTTCCCTTGTATCCTCACTGTCATCCTCAGGCTCACACACACACACACAGGCATGCATTAACACACATACATCCCTTTCCCCTGACATATTTTTGCACGTTGCATTTTAGGCATTTAGCTGATGACTTCATCCAGAGCAGCTCTCTGTTGCTTGACATCTTTTCCGTTTTCATCCTGTCTTTGAAAGATTTCCTTTGAATTACTACATTTCTTAATGTATATTTGCATATGAGGGTGACCACTCTGTTGGATATAAAGTGTCCCACCACACAGACATGAGTCTTAACCCAGAAAAAAAAAAGATATATATAACACATATTACAAAGTTTCAGAGCTCAAAGACTAAACTTTCTTCTTGACTTCTACTACTTCATTAAATTTTTATTTACACTTTGCATTTTTGCTTTGCATGCAGTCTCAGGTCAGTCCAGTTTTCATTTATCACCTCACTCTCAGACAGCTCCAATCTTCAAAGACTGACACAAGTCTGCAGGTAGATGCTGTGCTCCTGTGCAGCTACTCGGCTCTTTTCCTGGTGAGCTTTTCTTCCACAGAGGGTCACAATGTGTGTTTTGCACATGCTGTCACTAAAAATCCTGAAAATGAACAGACTAAGTTGGTTGTGTGATGAAGCTAAATTAATCCCAACTCCTTCTTAAGGTGCACCGTTAATATTCTTGTATTATTAATGGATCCAATGACTTATGTGTGATCTATTATCACCTAACTCTGCAGGTACATCTTGTTTTCACAGCTTTTTGGCCTCTTTCTAAATCAGAAAGAAAAAAATCCACTTAACCCACCTTAAAGCCACCTGGCACCAAACAGCAGAAGCTGGAGAACATAGTGGAGCATAAAGAACCTAATGTTTTTCTCACAAGTTGGTAGAGAGCAACCGAAACGGAGCTAAATAATGAACATATGAACACAAACACCATTTCAAATTAATTCTAATGTGTCTGCTATGATGAGATCTACAGTATGTGTAGTTACAGGTACTGTGTATACTATTATGTTGATAATTTGTCTGTGTTGTGCTACAGTTTGTTCCAAAGAAAAAAACAATTTGATTTAACTAGCACTTACAGTATATTTAGCTCCAACAAAGAAATGGACAGGTAGATTAAGACCATTTTGATTCTGGGATAACTCAAACATTTTGTCTATGTCTATGTCCCTGCAGCTGCGTTGCAGTAAAGTTCTTGTTGTCATGCCTCTTTCCTTCCTTGCTTTTGTCAGATTGTCAACGGCTGGAAGGCTTCTACTGTCAAAAATAAGAAATATACCAATGCATCTGAAAGCATTTTCAATTTCTTTGCTATTGCAAAATCAAACATTTTGCATGCTACCACATAGGACTGCTTGAACTACTGAAATTACCAGCCCAGTTCCACAAAAGCTCAACATTGGAAATGATATCTTTGAGCACTTGATGCAGTGTTTTGCAGTTTTTGTGGCCACATAAAATAATATTTTATGTTTGAAAGTGGAATATTTACCTGCTTATTTCTGTATTTCCCCACTTCTAAATATTTGGGAGAAAAATACATGGGATTGAGAGGGAAATATTGGACTTGAGGACTCACAGTGGAGTCTCTGGGATGTGAAACACATTGATTTTACTTCATTAGTCATTCAGAAAATGTGCAGGGAGTTCATGCATTTTTGGAGCAATAAGGAGACGGTCCCATTACCTTCAATACTTTGTGTGAGATAGAAATACACTCACTGAGTACTCAGTTGTCCTGCAAGCTTCAATAGGGATTCGGTCGAAGATAATGATCAGATTTTTATTTTGCAGTGAAGTATTCCTTCAACCTTGGTTTCTCCAGGGACGATTGAGCAAACATTACTTCAAAAGTCTGACGAAGGGGAATCGAAAACATCTTTTGATTGTGCGGTGGCGTGTGTCCGTGTGCCTTTGTGGAGGTGCAGCCCCTCATTTACGAGGCTTTTTTGGTGTCTGCTTGACAACTAAACACAAGCCCTTCTGCCAAACAAATGGGAACTGTGCTGGGGAGAGGGGGCGGCCTGGGCCCAAACTGCAGAGATGGGCACTCTTTGACAGCTGCTTTCATCTTGTTATTATTCCTCCTTCACACTCAAGGATTTTTGGGCTTCCTAAAGTATTTCTGTCGCTCTCTCCTTCCTCTCCCTCCTTCTGACTCTCCACTCTTTCTCTCTTCCTGTCACCAGGCTGTGATTGGCTGTTATGACAGAGCCATCGCCAGGCTGTCAGCCTCTTCTAAAGCTCAGTTTAATTACTCCTTTTCACTCACATGACACGTTCATGCACAGATGCATGCAAACTCGTGCACACACACACAGGAAAGTCACTCACAAAACACACATGCTGACACACAAACCAATGCGCTCAGCTGCGTGCCATGTCGTCCTGGTAGTAATAAAAAAAAAAAAGCCATGAGGAACTCTCTGTCGCCCACTCTACCTGACAAAGCAGACCCCCAGATGTTTGTCAGTGTTGTATTCTGTTTCCTCAGCAGAGCTTTGAAAACATCATGTAGATTCGCGAAGGGCTGGACGCTGCTGGGTTTGATGGGCACCGATCAATCGCACACCATGCTGTGCCAGGCTTTGAATAGCCAATTAAAGCCATTGAGACGGAGGGAAGAACGGGGGGTGATGCGAAGGAGTGGGAGTTTGATTAGAGAAGGATGATGAAAGAGAAAGGAGAAAAGATGCAGCAGCAGATCCCATAGTGTTTAATATTCTGCATCCTAAACTTCACAGTGATCACTCTTTCTGCGATCACTCCTCATCATTCCTTCAGATAAAGATTCCCTGACGGATGCATTCAGCTATGACAGCGGTGCAGTGGGTTGTGACCTTGACTGATGGAGGGAAGCTAAGACAGATGTACAGATTTGCTAGAAATGAAGAGAGAATGATGCGAAAACCTTGTTGCATGTGAATGCCAAGCTGTCTGAGATGGGTTTCATGTCGTCCTCAATTTTCCCTCTCCTGGTTGTCTCTCCCCACCCCGCCTGTCACCCTTCTTCTCTCATTTCCTCTCTCTCACCTCCTCCTCTACAACTCATGTCTCTCTGTCTCCCTTGTCCATGTCCTGATGTCTTTCCATTTTATACTTCCTCCTCTCTCTGTCCTTCATCTTCCATCCTTGTCTCTTACACCTCTCCTTTACTTCCCCTATTGTCATTTTTTCTACACCCTTTCCCATCACCATTTCCTGTCGAAATTTATCTTCATACCACTCCGTTATCTCTCTATGCTGCCCCTCATCTGTCTCTCACCTTTCGTCTGCATTTCTTCTCGTCACTCCCCAATCACATCTGTCTTTTCTTCTCTCTTATTTTCCTGTCTGACCTCTTTCTCCTATTCTTTTCCTCCCTTCTTCCCTCCTTTTCCCCACTTCCCTTTCCTCACTTTCACTCCTAGGTACCCTGCCCTACGACATCAAGATAGTAATTGCCGGAAACCACGAGTTGACCTTTGACCAAGAGTTTATGGCCGACCTGATCAAGCAGGACTTCTACTACTTCCCTTCTGCCTCCAAGCTGAAACCGGAGAATTACGAGAACGTCCAGTCGCTACTCACTAACTGCATCTACCTACAGGATTCTGAGGTCACCGTGCGGGGCTTCAGGATCTACGGCTCCCCCTGGTGAGTAACTGCTACTACTGCACAGTTCTTGGCAGAAGTGATTTGCTTCCATGAGATTTATTGTCACCAGCTTCTGGAAGAGTAACACATCAGTTATACACAGTCTTTGGCCTCATGTTTCAAGATTGCACTTTGATAGCCCCAAGTGCAGCAAAGCTAAGTTTGAAGAACATCATGACTGTAGTATCATGCACCTACAGAATGTGATAGTGTTTTGTGTGCGAATGGTCAATGAAACCTCACTGTAGCAGTGTCAGCAGTCATAGGTGAATCCAGATTTCTAAGTGTGGAGTGCTTACTCACTGCTGCTTAGATGCAAGTGATGTTGCCTTTAGGTTTTTTTTTCCTTGTGTCTGTGGAAAACATTTCCCTCAGGTGACCACAACCAAGTCCAGAAAGCAATTCTCTCTAAAGGTCAGAATGTACCAACTATGTCTTGGAATACTGCATCATATGACATGCACCATTTGATGCTCATATAGCAGAGACATGCCATACAGACAGATGCACTTTGACCCCGGTGAAAAGGACAATGGTGCATCACGCCTTACATAAAAAACAACAGCCTCCAGCCTCTCGATGTGTGTTGTACGCCTCAAGTGTGTGTTATCCTTTTGAGTTTATTTGGTGGTGATACGCTCACCAATAGGTGACTTATAGGAGAGTATTTACCAGATTCTGGTTTGGTGTGTATTCATTCAGACAGTGCATTATTGTGGAGGAAAAAAAAGCAAATTCTGTGAGCTGGTTCAGACAGACAACTTGAGTCTGCTGCTACACTCAAAATTATTCTCATCGCTGCCCTCTCTCTGCTGCATTTCCTGGGGAGTGATTAGGTCGGCGTGTAGAAACCAAATATGTGCATATTCTACACTGACATAGTGATCAATTATTGCGTTACTGAGGTAGTGTAAAAATTAAATAAAAAAATAAAAGGTAATCATCTAAACACATGTTCATCTCATTCATCTATACCATGTGTGAAGATTAAGACAGTTTGACAGTGACATAGGCTTTCATTGTGTCAAAATCTAGTTTCAAGACCTAAATTATTTCAGCTTTGTGGTTGCATTTTGTATGTTTCTAAACTGATTTGTGTTAGTTAAATAACGACAAATCTTAGGCTTCCTTATTCCACCACAAAAAAAGAAGAAAAAATTAAAAATGTAAATGTTACATACTGAGGGGGAAGAATGGGGTCAGTAAGGCTCCAGCAGCTAATTTTTGCCCTGGGCCCTGTATCCATGACAGTTTACATGTTGGTGTCATGACAGTGCTCTATTATCGTTCTTTTTTTGACCTCATCTGTGTATTTTCTATCATTGAAATCAATCATATATTGCTCTCTGATTTTGCACCTCAATTCATTGTGGATGCTTCTTTTCCAGTGTGTGTGTGTGTGTGTGTGTGTGTGTGTGTGTGTGTCTCACTTGCCTTGGACTGTGTGTGTGTGTGTGTGTGTGTGTGTGTGTGTGTGTGTGTGTGTGTGTGTGTGTGTGTGTGTGTGTGTGTCTGAGCCTCAGGGTGTGCTCCTGCAGCAGAGAGGGGCTCCAGCTGGAAGCTCTGTGTGTTTCCCCCTCTCCCCCCTTGCTCCGCTCTTTCCACCTCCATTCCTTATTTCCTTCATCTAGCCTTCCCTGCTTCTTTCTATTCTTCCATCTTCCCACCTTTCATTATCTGCTCTCCTTCTGTCCTTTTTCCTATCCTCCAATCCTAGGTCATCATCTCCCTAAATTCATGCCTTCCCTTTCTTTTTTTCATCCTCCTCCCCAAAACCCTCAATGGGCTCTGCATGTCGCTGGATGACACACACACAAACACACACACCTGCCACTTCCTTCACATGCTCCATTCTCCGGCAGAAGCAGTGGGACAGTGTCTGCTCCGGTCCCTCCATCACTATGGCGATGCCAGGCTGGCGCTGTTTTATGGCCTATGGATTACCCACCTCCTCCCACACCACCACCTCCACAACCCCAAGGTGCTACCCGGCTGCCTGACCTCCTGATTGTCTGAGTGCCTGTCTGTAAAAGCAGAATCTGACATGAGGAAATTTATCCAATACAAATCCAATAATACTCATGTATATAATATAGTCAAATTGTGAACTGTATAGACTCTATAATACCATTTCTACAAAAAAAATAAATAAAGAAAGAAAGAAACAGGGGTTGTAATTATGCAGTTAGTGATGGAAACACAAATTGGAAAATAAGTATATTGATAGCTAAGTAGTGATGCACTGAATGTAAAGTTGTCACCTTTAATAGAAATTGATAATTTTATTGAATATTATCAGGGTTGAGTTTCAGTAGCATTTTGTCAAATCCACATTTAGTATCCATCCATCCATTATCGATACCACTTATCCCTAAGAGTCATGGTGGGGCTGGAGCCAACCCCAGCCGACACTGGAGTTGGGGTATACACCCAAGACAGATCACCAGTCTATTGCAGGGCTGACTGTGATAGAGACAAACAACCATTCACACTCCTATAGGCAATTTAGAATAACCAGTTAACCTGCAAATCTCTGGACTGTGGGAGGAAGCAGGAGTACCCGGAGGAAATCCACTCAGGCACAGGGAGAATGTGTGAACTCCACACAGAGAAGCCACAGGTGAACTGGGGTTTGAACCTGAAGCTTCTGTGAACTTTGTGTGTGGAGCATTATTATACCAAATGCCAGCTGCTAACAATAACTGTAACACTTCATAACATGAAAATTTTGATGACGTGACTCAAACAACTGAAACTCACTCAGCCTGGATTCTGTGTACAGATCTTGCTGACCTCTTTGAGCTGCTTAGATAAGTTTGAGGCGTTTCCCCCTGCTGTTTGAAATGTTCTGTGACGCTGTCTGCATACCGTCTTTTGGTTGTCCTTGATGATTTGCGTCAAATCTAACAACTCCTGGCATGTTTTTTTTCCACAAGTTGTGGCGGACCTGTCGCTGCACCTGCACTTGCTGCTGCCATTCCACATGTTGTTCTTATGGTATTGTTAATGCATCTGCCTTTTCTTATTAATAATGACTCAGATGTCATCTGCTGAGGTTGCCAGATTGGTTTCTGCTGCCAAGAATCTTAGTTGCTAAATTAGTAAAACACTCGTAGGGTTATTATGATGCCCTCGTTGGTCCCAAAGAACCACATCTCCAGTACCTATGTGATCATCTATGTTACCTTCACTACCTCCAGTGCTGTAGAAAAACAAATACTGTCACATTTTCAAAATTTTGGCATCGACCTGGCACCAAAGTATCTGTTCTCTCGACATGCCAAGACACAATGCATTCAGCAGGATCATTTCTTTAAAGAAGAGTTGCCACTCTGTCCTTCTGAACTGCAAGAACACACAGTCCACTCATGGTCACTGAGTGGAGTTAGAGAATGATGTTTCTTTTCATTCACAGTGTTCTTGGCAGAGACTGACTTAGCAGGGAGCAATTTAACTAGACAGCAGCCAAATCTTTATTTCAGCTGTTATGGAATCTGACTGTCTGTCTGTTTATTAGGGATGGGACAATGTGTTTCTTTTCTCAATATGATTTGATCCATGGTATGGGGTTTATGATTTGGTCCAATCACAATACAATTAAAAGTTCAATGGCAACAATTTATGACTGCAGAATACTTGTGCTTCAGTCCCTCTTTTCCCTTTTCTGCCACAGGTTTGATTTATATGGAAAAACAGCCATATATGCCTCCATTATTTATCTCTCTGTCTGTCTGTCTGTCTCTGTCTAATAGGATCTCCAGTCTGTCTGGCTTCACAGGCTGTTTACTTGTGCTCTCTGCCATCCCTTACTCCTATCTCATCTTTTCTTCTCTTTGTCTTTCTCCCTTTCTCCTCAGAGGTAGTCTGACACTGTATGCTTCTCAGTGGGCTTCTCCTGTCCATCCCACACCTGTATATTCCCATGCAGACCCCTTACCTGAGATGTAGATCTTGCTTGCTCCCTTCTCCCCAAACCCCGCAATTTGTCATTGTGCGAAACAGCGAATCAGAGGGATGGCTCGGGATGGGAAGGAGAAGTGGGATACATGCTTCAGTCTATGTGTGAGTGTTCTGAGTGGAGGAGCCCCAAAGTGAAGGTAAACAGTAGGATTGTAGGATGCATGGGAGTTTACCACTGTTGTCCCCTATTCACAGACCCTGACATTACAAAGGGTCTGCTGCCCACACACACACACTCACACTCATAGAGAGCCAGAGTGGAAAGCCAAAAAGAGGAAACTGAAGTACAACTGAATATGAGTGGTTTAATGTGTGTGTGGTTGATGGCTTTGAACCTGTGCGTCAGAACTCAGTGAAAGCTCTGATTGGTTACATCAGTAGTCACCTGGCATGACTACTTACATTATGTTGAATTAATTATGTCTATCATTGTAGTAATAGAGGTTTCATTTCTCTTTTCCTTCAGCGTTTATTTATTGTGCCAACCTGGCCATTAGGATTTAGATTATGTGATGCAGTCACACTGCAGCTATGGTAGTGTTTGTTACAGAAATCACTCTGCATTGTAAAATATTTGACTTCAACCTATTAATGCTATGGTAAGATGCATGGCACACCAGAGAGTTTGATGCATAATCACTTAGTGAAAATAAATAAAAGCCTCTGCACTCTTTATCTCTATTATGTACACCTAATTTAGAAAAAAAAAATCATTAAGTGTATGCAAGGGAAATGTGCCGAAGGTTTGATTAATTTGCTAAACAAGTACAGTCCAGCAAATCAGAATCTTTTCCAGAAATAACAATAAACAACAGGAGCTAAGCAATGCATGAAAAATGTTCTGTAGCTATATTTAGGCTACTATTTTTATGGGATGTCAACTTCTTCCAACCAAGAAAATGTCTTACATTTACTCTCCAGATGTCCAGTTTTTTTTTCCAGTGTATTACTGATTGTTCCAGTAATTTAGTAAGTAAACTGCAGAAAGAGATAATGTTGCTGCAGATTTGTTCACATGTAACACAAATGGACTCAGTTGGGGATGCCTGTAAATGAAAGTTCAGATACTTTTTACACAAATATAGAATACACCAAATAAGACAATTCCCACATTTATGTGTCACTTTATGACATATTATAGAATTTAGCTACATCTTTTTATTACTGGACTAAATGTTGCTTTAAAAATCCACCTTTGAAATGAAATATTCACAGAGAAAGTACATAATAGTTTCACCGGCTGGTATCACAGATCTGGGATGCTCAGTATCTCAGAACTAGTCTCTACTCATAATTTAGCAACTAAGATTCTCAGCAGCAGAAACCAATCTGGCAACCTCAGCAGATGACATCTGAGTCATTATTAATAATGAGCTGCATGGCCAGGACGCGCAGCTTTGCACATTCATGGATCTGCTCCTCTACGAGCACAAACACAGCCATGAGTATGCGCTTCTCGCTCGGTGCAATTTTTTTCATCACCAGCCAATTAAGAAATTCATGTCTGATGGAGAGAGTAGCGAAAATGTCTTCTTCTCTTACAAAAGTCCTCATTGCAATGATCTGGGCCTCTTTCAAGATTCTGTATTGCATTGAAATGGAAGTGATTGTCGGACATTTTACCAAAGAAGATCCTGTCTTGCCATGCAGGAAATCTTCACACTTGATAATATCTTGTCCTTCAGAGGCTCAGAGATCCATCAACATTCATGGCCAGATTATCCAGACAGAAGGCCCCAGGGCTAAAATTGGCAGCTTCATTATTTCCCTGGACACCAAAAAAACAAAAAACAAAGCAACCACTAGTCTTCAATGATTAATTAATTAATCTATTTACTTATCTTGATTATTGAGTAGAATGTAAAAACATTTTAAGCAAAATGTCAAAATATAACTGGTTCTAGCTTCTTAAATGTTTTATGAATGTTTTCATAATTGCTATGATACTTCATGACTTAAGGATTTGAACTGGTTGGACAAAACAAGCAATTTGAATAAATTATGAATTAATAATTGTTAGTTAACTTTACAGTACCTCTGTGCTGGAATGATATTGCCCCAGGTCTTCACCAGGGGCAATATATTTCTTGATTTTCAAATGATAGGGCTTGCATTATTCTTTAGCTTTTTACTGTCAACTAATCTTTAAAAAAAAAAAAAACAGCTCACAGATAAATAGTTTTGTATCTGGAGGGCTTGAGGAGATGGGACAAAAAGAAATGCTGAATTGGTGAATTTGAATAAAAACTGTTTTTAATGTAACTTTGTATTTGTTCATTTATTAAAAATATTTTGCAAAAACAAGTAAACACAAAAATACATACAGTATATAGTTTCTCTGTTTTTTTGTTTTTTTTTAAGGACAGCTGGTTACTGTAATTTTACCAATGTTACTGAAACAGGAAGACACGGAGCATATGGGGACTATTTTCGGTAGTGGATTAATCCATGTTTGGTGCTGTGTAGTGAGTATTTTGGGGAGCAGGACAGCTTGTGTGAGACTGAGTCAAAATAAACTGCTGTGAGTAGTCTGTGAGTTCATGGTAATTTTATAGTTATAGTTTTATTTATATTTTTGAACAACATTGGAGCTCAATGGCAGAGAAGAATAAGTAGTTCTTAGTAGGAGACATTCTGTGTTGGTTTGGGTCTTTTCTGAAAAAAAAAAAAGAAAATTGAATACCACCAGACTTATCATTTAGCCTGTTTTTCAGGCTACAACAGACATGTAAAACCTTGACGTGAAACTGTTTGGCTCGAGGGTCTCTGACAGATGCTTTGAATAATTGAATTTTAGGGGGCAGTCCTAATAACTCTGAAGCTAATGGGGTTAGAGACTTGATTCTATATCCTACGGAGATATTTTGTAGGATCAAGATATAAATCTAATTCAGGGAGCACTGTTAACTGGTTGAGAGCTGTTGTCTCTAAGCATCATCTTGTCTTTGAATACATTTTGCATGTTGAACGCTGTAGGAAGGTTGAGTCAGCGCGCTGAGGAAGAGACAGATATACTGTAGCTGGAGCGGACAGGCAGGGGGCAGATGAGGAGAGTGGAGGAAAAGTGTGCACGTGCGTTGGTACTAATGGGTTAAATCTCTTTAAATGTTTATAATGATGGTCTCTGAGGAGTGATAAGATAGGCAGGGGAGACGGACGCCTCTTTCACAGACACACAAACAGACAGGGATGAGAGAGACAAAGTAGTCTGTTTGTTGATGGGGGATTTGCACGGAGCGACGGGGGAGAGAAAGTGAGAGACCCTTTTTTCTTCTTTAAATGAAAACAGCAGAAATGTATCGCTCCCCACTGCTCTGCGTGGAATAATTAAGGACGGAGATGCAAAAGACTCCTTAATTAGATTTTTTAATTATTGAGGATTCACTTCTCCTTCTATAGTGGCCCAATTAAGAAAGCTCATCAAAAACTAAAGAGATGAAGAGAGGCCGTTTTCTTCTTCCTCCTCCTCCTCCTCCCTGCCCCCCTCTGTCTCATCTTCCTCCTCCTTCTCTTCCTCCATCTCCTCTTCCTCTGCTCCCTCATTTGACAGAAATGGACTACCTGCGCTCTGTTTGATGGCTTGTCCTCGCTGATGAGCGGGAAATGGAAGGGACTCTTGCCGACTTTAATTAACTTACTTGTTTTCATGGCCTCTGTGGAAGTAAAGGAGAGAGGCGGGAGAGTGGAGGGGTGGGAAAAGAAGAGGTAAAATGCAGTGGTGGTGCGCAAAGCCTTTCCTTTAATGATAATGAGTCTAATGACGGTGGAGATGGCATGAAGGTAATTTGACCTTCTTTCTCTTCACTGAGCTTCAGGAGATCGCTTTGTTCTCCCTCTGATTAAGAGTGACTTCACAGAAATAGAAGTTTGAATGATGGAGAGAATGAATGAACGAGTAATGATTCCAACTTCTTTAAGGACTCTGCCGGTGGTGTTGCATGTTTTAGCCCATTAACTACAAACTGTGGTTAGTTTACATTACTGCCAACCGTTTTCCAAAGCATTCTATCAGTTTTTTAGACTAATTTTCTTCCTTCCAGGCAGCCATTGGTTTCACTTCAGGATGAGAATGAGAATCAACTTGCAGAAACTTAGGTAGATAACTAGTCCATCAGAATGAACATTTAGTGTCTTTTGTTTTACACTGTTGTCATGCAGTAATGTGGTTACAAACAGGGACCATTTTCAAGAAAAGTACATTCACGGACTGTTTGACCTCTGAGATGTACAGAATGGCTCCTAACACGCCAGAAGTTAAACCAGCATCCAATAATACAATTGTGCAAAAAGCTAATATAGATACTGTGCAAATTAAGTGATTCTGGTCATTTCCTGCATTAAAAAGGTTGATGTTTTGCAGCAAACTCTCACATCTTGGATGCTCAGCAGCAGAACAACAGGAATTAGCTGTCATTTAAATGCTTAAGATTACATCTGTTTAGATTTTACCTAGAAGCAGCCTCTTGTGGTTGTGTGAATAATGACCTATCTTACAGCAATTCTATACAGGAGGTGTTTCAGCCCTGTTCTTCAATTATCTGTCTGATGCCAAAGGACGGAACAGAGACGCTTCTATTTTATTTTATTTTATTTTATTTTATTTTATTTTGTTTTAATCGTGTAACTACAGTGTGTTTCTGAGTGCTTTAGTTTCTGAACACTGCCAAAAGACGAGTGACCTTCATTCAACACTCTGCCTGTACGTGTCACCACAGACGGAGCACCGAAGCTGCTGCTATGCCTTCTGTGTAGACACAGTGTTGAAAGCAACGCTGTGAAAGCATCATGGTACTCACCAAGGTATCCATTGCCAGAGTGTTGTATTGATCAGTGGGTAAGGGAAAGGTCAAAATGGATGGCTGGACATACATGGTTCATATACTGTCTCCTGCCAGTAGTCAACGTTGAAACTGTTAACCATGATCATGGTTTTTTCCCACCTGTAACCAAGTATCCAGCCTTGGGAACAGTAGTTAAACAAGACATCTTTACTTAAGGTCATGATAACAACTAGACAATCTCCATCTGCTGAGGAAGAGTGAGATATACTGTTGTTTCAAGTAGAGGTGTGCACGTGCATTAACAAATCTTTCATTGCCACTGACTGAATCAGTAGCTTTTAGTAGTGGAGCTCCTCGCAGGTTACAGAGAATGCTGTTGTCAGCTCATCTGTGTTTCACAGTATGTTGCTTCCTCATATATGAGCTTATGATAAAAGACTGCAAATACCTCAGAAACAACCACAATACACCAGCTAAAACTTTGCTTTGGTCTTCTGTCTCATGCATGTCAGATGGAACTGCTATTTTAATCAATTCAGCTTTTCACAAAGGACATGTGGTGCTCACAGTTTACTCAGATTGAACATTTTTATGCTCAGAGTCTATTTTTCACCATTTTACATGTGCACAGTAACACGCTTATAGTGTACTGGGCTCTGAGTCCTTCCAAAATGCAAGTGACCAACAACTTGACACTGTACCTGAACGCCTCCTGAGTAGACAGGTTATAATGTTCAGTTTGTGTTGAAACTGTTTTAGAGGAATGTTGAACTCTATGATCAGTTTTTTCATTCTGTGAAAGGGCTCAACAAAATAATACACCATACACTTCAACAGCAGGAGAAACCACACCCTCCAAACTGATGATGCAGTTAAATCAAAACCTTTCTGAAAGAATTTTCATGAAGGAGGACTTATTGCAGGACTGTTGGATTAGACTGCATCTCCATATATTAACCGTGAGCACAGAGCCAGACATACACTGAGCTGAATGTAACAGTTTGAATCAGCAGTCAGAGATGAAGATAGCTTTCACAGTGGCATGAACTGCTAAATGTCCAAAAGTGGATTTGAACAAAGGTGCAAACGAGCTACATAGTCAGGGAATCTTTAAACTGAACCAAACAAGATGATTGGTTTGGCAAAGTGAATTGTAAATTACACCTGTGGTTGAAAGCCCTAGAATAGCTAGTAAGTGGACCTTAAGATATTTTTTATGTATGCATTTTATTATTAACTTGGTCAAACCTTACTAAGAAGTTTTCACATCACATGAATTATTTTTGTCTTGGCTATTTGGGTCATTTTGTCATGTAATTATCAGAGTTTTTTCCAAGTTGATTTCCACAGTTTACTGAATTGAACTGAAACCAGCGGCTGCAGAACAAATAAATCTGAAAACATATGGTATGCACTGCTTACTGTTGGCAGTAATATAACGTTTGCGCACTTTTGTAGTTAGTGGGCTATAACATGCAGCACCACCGGTGTGCTCCTTTAACGATGTAAAAAGACAGAGAGATGTACTGTTGGGAGTTCATGCTTTTCTGGGCCTCCTCACCAGAGCCTGCACTAAATTAACATCCAATTCACTCTGAGACTCTCAAACCCCCTCTGGGCCCTGTCCTTTCCTCCCTCCCCTCCCCTCCTCTACCCATTCATCCTTTCATTCCTCCATCTCCCACCTCCATCCCCGTAGCACTCACATTCCCACAGGACCCAAATAAAGTAGCCTATGAACAATGAACATTAATAAACGGGTACTGAAGGGAGTTGGTGGAGGAAAGAAGAAAAAACAATTGGCCTACTTTAACACTTGTCACTTTCCCACCCTCTCTTCTACCCCTCCTGTACCAACCACCCCCCCACCCTTTTTTTTTTCTTCATACTCCTCTACAATTTCATCTTTTCCTCCCTCCTAAGTGCTGCCAGTCTGCAGCCCTGTAGCTGAATAAACAGTTATGGAGGGAGGAAGAGCAGACGTGAGGACATTTACTGTGTCGTTTCCCTGGAGGTATTTCTCTTTAAATTACCTGTTAAATGGCCTCCAGGGGCAGGACTTCAACATGCATGGATGTGTGTGTGTCAGCATTTGTGTGCGCTTGTGTGTTATTGCACGCTATGGGGCATTTTTCCTTCTCTATTTCACACATGCCTTCCCTCCCTGAGGCATGTGGTATTGTTGAGGAAAAAAAACAGAATTAAAGTGATTCTGTCCTTATGTTCCTTCTTGCCTCAGTCTCTCTCTCTGCGCCCTCTATACACACACACACACACACACACCTCTTCTGTCTCAGTTTGTCAGCGAGCAGTTATGTTCGATGTTTGACCACAGGGTTGGGGGAGTCGGGATGTCATCGACATTGCTTATCATTTCAGCGTCATTCTCTTTGCGTGCTTGAAACTGGCAAATGAGGTGATTCTGCTTCCTCTGAATGCAGCTTCATTTATTGCAGCAATTTTGCACAAACAAATGTGTTCACTGTGAAACAAGGCAGATTAACTCTGAGTGATCCACTTGCATTAAAATGAGCCTTTCAAGGAAGATAAACATGTTGATGTACTGAAATTAGGGAACGCTTTCCCACTCGTGTTCTTTAAATAGAAGTCTTAAAATTCTACCTTTGCATGCCATCACACTTCTAGAATTATTTCACTGTAATTCCCAGTGTTATTTTGTGAGGTAAAATGTGTGGGGTTTTTTTTTTGTTTATTTCATAAATGTTGATTTCTGTTGTACACTTACCAGAATGCCCAGTGGTCAAAATTTATCACATTGAGCTATTGGTTTTCTATGCAGATGATACAATGTAAGTAACAGCTGTAAGAGCGAGACTTTAAACCTGAAACTCTATCTCATTCAGCAGGTCATGTCCGACATTCCTGAACCTTTCTAATGAGGTTCCTTCATTTACTGGTCAGCTTTCTGCACCCATTGGCTATGAATATTAAAACATTTAAACTGTAAGTGGTTGTTGTCCATAAACCTGTCCACAAAAAAAAAAGAAAAAAAGAGTGAGAGACTTTCTCACCTCCAGAAACCACTGCAATGAGCGTGATCATCAGATTGTCGGTTTCAGAATGTTACAACAACTCCCATGTCAGAGAGGTGTGTGGGGACTCTTCGACCATATTACATTTTGGATGAAGCATACTGACACCGTTAGAGACCCCAGAGGTCCCAGGTTGTCTGTGTGATAATTAGTTTGTGGTAATTTGACTTACAAAAGAATGGCAATAAAAACTGAAGTGTAAGGGGTCTTTAGTTGACTCCTGCATTTTGTCTTCTATGATGCTCTGTGTTGTTGGGTAGCCTTCTGACAAAATGTAATGTTTAGGTTTACCTGTTGAACAGTGTGAAATTTTTAATTTAATTATCACAAACTAATTGATCTCAAATTCAACAATAGGGATGGTATCAGTAGTGTTACGTGGTGAAACATAAGGATACTGGTGGTAATTCAAAAACATGGCCTACTTTCTGCATGTTGCAAATATAACATGAGAGTGGTACTTGTGTTTGTCCCTCATAAGTGCATTCTGTTTTCTCAGTCTGTGAGAGAACAAGTTTAATTTACCGTTAGCCTAAGATGTGAAGCAACATCCACCTGTAAGGCAGGTGCAATAGCTGAGAGATGGCATTGGAAAAACTCAGCATCGCCACTGTTGCTCTGTGATTTCATTGTTGAGTCACTATTTAAAAATTTAAATATTTCATCTGTAATGATTTGTTCAAAATTCTAAATTCACAGCTCATACAGTAAGTATGTGGTTCTCTTCATAATTCTGAGATGAAAAATAACAGGAATAGTCAACAATAGAGGTCAACTGGGATTATGTATTATTAATCTTAATAATCTTGTTTAATTTCATGGAAGCAAGTCTCTGATAAAATTAATGATTTTTTTGTAACGTACAGATCTTTTAAGGCTAAGAGGCTGATATGGAAGCACAAAACACAAACAAGTTCAGTTTCAGGTAGGGATGCGCGAGATTTTTTGTGAAAAATATGCCATTTTTCATCGGTCAGATAATGATATTTAATCCGATAATGCAATGGCATTGCAACGCCAACAGGTAGCGCTATATGCTGTGGCTAAATCATGGAAGACGAGTCTCAGTCGTCGCGTTTAAAACGTCAATTGCTGCACCTCAGTGGTGCGCTCAGGTGAGCGCAGGTGAGAGCCAACGTGACTTCACCTGTCTGCTCGTTTTTCTCGGTGGCAGCGTTGCAATTTGCAAAACATGATCGGCGAGGATTCTAAGAAGAAGAAAGTTTCAACACCAGCGGATCGCCGCGTGTTCGTACCTGTCCTATATGATACAGTCGCCACACGCATTCAGAATTTGATCGACGAGAACGCAATCAACACAAGTTTGACCACGGACATTTTGACATCTGATGTTAGCCCAGTGAGTATGTTTAGTGTGACTGCTCAGTGGCTGGATGAAGCCTTGCTGCACGCACAGGAGGGCTCCAGTTCGCATACAGCGACAACGATATGCCAAGCTTTTGAAACTATGAACAGTGGAATATATCAAAGGACAGAGTGCACGCTGTGCTCGGGGATAATGCATGCAACATGACACAGGCCGTGGAGGAATGTGGGATTACAAGCTTGGGCTGCGTGGCGCACACCTTACAGCTCGGCGTGAACGAGGCGGTGCTGAGCGGCGGTGTGGATCGGCAGGAAAATGGTAGGCCATTTTAAACACTCACCTGTCGTCTGAGAGTTAGGTCAGAGCTGCTAAAATATCAATTTTTGCATGAAAATATTTTTTAAACATGAAAACATGAAGTTTTATCGGGTATCGGCCATCAGACGCGATTAGTTATCAGTATCGGTACTGGGTTGAAATTTTTCACACCCTGCATCCCTAGTTTCAGGTGTATCCACAATTATCACTGATACTACAATGACAAACACTAAACATTACAACTAACAGAAAACAAAGATGCAAAAGAAAAAGAGGGACAAAAATGATCACATCCACTGCCTTCATTCATAACTGATTACAGTTATTAGTTATGTAATACCAGTGTCTAAGTTGACGGACAGTTTGTGAGTGTACTTGTGTGTACCCTGAGGGACTCCTCTTCTTATGTTGCAGAGTTGTGTCCAAATAAACAAAGACCTGATGGATTTGTGTTGTGCTGATGGAATGATAGCAATGCCAGAATATGAAGCTGGAAAGTGATGAATGAGGGGGGCCAGAGTCTTTGGATGGATAGGGTCTGAGGAAAGAACGCATCCTCAGTGACACTTCAGAGGATCTTCTTGTCTCTCTTCTATACCCTGTCTCTTAGGTGGGAGACTTTTGTTGCACTTTTGTCTGACCACCCAAAAGATGCATCCTGGCCAGTCACAAGGATACTGAGTCCTAGGGGTGCAGACGTGGTCCTGTGTTGTCCAGGGACAGGTGGCTCTCCTTCTGAAAGTTGTTACTTTCAGTGAACATGCTTGTAACATGTAACAGTAGATTTCACAGACTAAAACAAGCAGAATGCTATCAACAAATTTGTGTTTTCTAGTTAATGTTTTCCAAAGGTTTGTGGTTCCCAGGAACAAACATAGTAGGGTCCTGGTTCAGAAACCAGGCAGGAGATGAAGGTTTCCTTATCATGCTGCTACCTAACCCTAACCCTTTTGCTGTGTTGCTGGCCATTGCTCCAGGGGTTCTTTGAGGATCTTGCTAGTCCTATAGGGTTGATCCAGTCTGACAGACAGTCCTGTCTGCTCTCTTAACTGACTTTCCTGTGGTATAGTGGCGCCAGGACACTGTCAACAAAAGTAACCTCTGCAGCCTTCCAGAGACAAATGTTTGTGATAATTTGAAACTTTTTGATTGTTATTCATTTTCATACAGCAGATCTATGTTTAATAGTTGTAAATGCAGTGTTGTTTTTGGTTCTTGTTTAAGGATTTTTGCTTGCTAGTAATTTAGCACTGGAGTTTTTGTTCATCTTCAGTGTTGATGGTGTGGAATATTGAATATATCCTGGTATATGTTGTTCCTAAAAAACCCTCATATACATTTTATTTAAAAAGAAAGCTTTTTAGGCCATAATCAAAAGCCTTGAGGCTGCAACCGTGGGGCCAGCCCTATAAATATAAATGTCTGTCCCTGACTGACTGACATGACTGAAATGCTGCTGTGGCTCTAGCAAAAATGACAGACTGTCTACAAATCAACAATTAGTTATTTTAATAATGCTGCGACCACTTCCCAAATCAGCATTTAATGCAGGGCAGGGCAATGACAAGAGGATAACAACAGTTGCCCCGGTGAAGGCAAAGCATCATGGTCCTGGTGACAAGAACCAAGCAGCTATGGCAGGCAGTGAAATTTGGGCACAGTGATAAAAAGACTGAATGAAAAAAATCTGATCGTTTGCAAATGTACCATCGCTACACTACTGTCTGTGGTGCAGTTGGTCTCTCATGATGGATTTCTCACTGGTGATTGCTGAACATCACTGCAAAATGGCTGCTCTAGTTCTGCTCTTCTGGAAATGTCTCAGAAGAATGTCACATTTTTCACGTTTTGCCAGTTAATCACTTGTCCCAGCCAGTGTCTTTTTCATTGAAATGCATAAAATGTTTTGGGCGGATTTTTCCTTTAATTCTGATCAAATAATCTGTTTAAATGGGTGTTTTTCCAAGAGCTGATTTGCATTTGAAACAAGAGCAATTAACTCAACCAAATGGCAAGAATTTTAGTTGATTTAAGAAAATTATTTTTGAGTCTTTGATTGTAATTTAATACAATATTAAATAACTATTTAAGGTGCATGTTTTCTTGCACAAAATAATTTGCACTGAAACCAAGGAACATTAATTGACACTTGACTTAAATGACTTAAATGCAAGATACCATCCTTCACTTGAAGGCAGCTTGGTGCTCCTCACGGCAGTGTGTCCCTTCTGCCACGCTGGCACTGGGCTTACAGTTCTTGCCATTTACCCCCACCCAATCTCAGATGCATGAGAGGGACCCACCCCTGCCACCCCTCCTTCCACCCCACTGCCCATCCAACCACCCACAAGACCTCCTCCACTTCCCCTGAACAAGCCACCAGCTCTGGATGATCTGGCTAATCTCCACGGTTGACACGCTGAAGCACAGGAGACTGGAGGAGAGGAGACGAGTAAGGAAGAGGAGGGGGGAGGAGGGGTGTGTGTGTGTGTGTGTGTGTGTGTGTGTGTGTGTGTGTGTGTGTGTGTGTACCTTTCTTCTCCTCTTCTCCGCCCTTCGTTTCCTTCTCTCCACCGGAGAACTTTGAAATAATTTGCGTCTCGTGGGTTTTTTACACATTCTAATTTCCAACTAAATGGGACATCTGTTTGAGAAAAGGAAGATTTACAATGTTGCCAAGCAACTATCACTACTGAAAGGAAAGGGTGGGGTGGGGTGGTAGGAGGAAAAAAAAAAAAAGAAGTCCAACAGCTTTATGGACAGAATTAGACTTTGTGGAATATTATCCCCTGCAAGACAAACTGCAGCGGGACCTGTTCACTCTCTTTCTTCTCTCTTTATCTTTCTCTCCTCCCATCCTCTTCACGTCATCCTCCCTTTCTCAGGCTCTTTATCATCTCATTCCACTTTCCTCCCCATTCCCCACTGTCTGCCTGTCTCTCTCTTTACTGCTCCTTTTCTAGGCTCACGCCCCTCATATTCCCCCTCCTTCCCTGTTTTCCTCTCTTCTTCTATCCTCATGCTGCAGCATCATCAGAAATATCAGTGTGAAATCTTGCCCAATTAGAGGCCCAACCCTCCCGCCCAACCCCCAGCCGCCCACCCATGACAGCTTTTCTGCTGTCTGATACGCCTCCCCATCCACCATGCTGAAGCCCACCACAGCTCACTGGTAATTGGTCATTACTTAGAACAGGAAGGACAATATGCTTCCCTGCACTTCTAAATGCGTTAAACGGCCCTCTCATTATGCCTACACTAACAGTAAGAAATGGTGGTGTGCTGTGGGGTCTTGGCAGTTGTGTAAAATGTAAATGTCACATTCTGCAGTCCAGACATAATGCAAGACAAGGTGGGGAAGGATTTCTTCCCTTCGCTCCAGTGATATGTGTGGAGGCTTCGTTTGAATGCCGGAAGACGCAGGCTGCTTTTGAAAACAGGTGAAGCGGTGCTGGCTCTGCATCGCAGAAATCTGGCTGCTGTGTGCCCAAACCCAAGGATTGTTTCCCGTTAACAGCGGTAAAGGCCACAAATTGCCTTCATCACTGTTGATATTGTTAAAATATCGACCAGCTGCCATAGCGGGTAAGTTTTGACAATAAACCATGTTGGTTGCCATGCATCAAGTACAAATCACTCTCTGACAGGTTTTGCAGTAAAACAGCTGCTCCTATTAACCCAACAAACCACCGCTTGATTGGAATAAAAGGTGCCAGTACTCAAAACCAGTAGCCTGCATAGTAGCACCTGTAGAAGAAATCATGCAATTCAGCAATATTAATCTGGGGTGTAAATATAGCTTCAATCTTTCTGAGGCATTTTCCCTGTGTCTTAGTTCAGTTAATAATCAGGTGCAAATTCAAACATTGTGTAGACTCATCTGATTTTGAAGAGAGCAATACCTGAGAATTTAATTCTGAATATTGGAAGGGTAACACTGATGTTAAAACAACCAGCAGGTCTCAGAGTCAGCACTCTGACAGACATCAAGGACAAACTGTGTGTACGTCCTAAACATCCACCTGTTCACCACTGGAAGCTTAGTAGTTCAGTCTTCATTACAACTTAACTTGATTATTTTTACTGTAGTGATGTTTTCAGTCATTTGCCCTGGAGATCCAAAAGCCTCCAGGCAGATGCAGGAGTTGTGCTTAAGTACCTAACCCATCTGGTTTGTCTAGAGAAGTCTGGTGCAGTTGCTTGTTTTGGGTTGGTTAGTCTGGAAAGAAAGCTGTCAGATAAAAACTCTGGTGCAGACTAAACTTTAGACTGAATGAGGGACTCCTGTCCTGTTCTAAGCAGGGTTAGGGGTTAGGGTGTGATTTCTTTGTAGTGAGAACCTTCAATACAAACATACACAAAGATTTTACTTTATTTTTATTGCATGAATTAAAAAAGCATGAGTACTAAATCTGCTGATCATGAACTGACTTTAGGAAAGTGTGTATCTCCTCGTGCTGTATCTGTTGATTGACTACAGGTTAATTTTACAAACTATTAAAACTGTATAGTCATGGACTTGTACTGTACTGACTCTAATCTCTTTGGTTAGGTTTAGGGTAAATCAGGGTTTGGGGTTAAATGACTTCATTAAGGTTAGGAGGACTCAGCCAGGACTTGGTTATACGAGGAATGTGGTTTAAGAATAGATTCTGGTTCTATTAAAAAAAAAAAAAAAAAAAAGAGTGTTTGGATGAATGAAT
The DNA here is from genome assembly GCA_033238685.1 of Lates japonicus. Lineage (NCBI taxonomy): Eukaryota > Metazoa > Chordata > Actinopteri > Centropomidae > Lates > Lates japonicus. The sequence continues at coordinate 492,471 of BRZM01000005.1, read as the reverse complement.
GAATGATTGATGATTTATCAATAATAATCACAGAGTTTCTTTTCATTAACCAGCAACAACAATAATCATTGTTACTACAGCCACTAGAGACTTTCAGTTGATCGTAAATCTACTTTTTTTATGCTAATACAACTTATTATATGATTTTTTTTTGAAGACAGTCTTAAAAAATAGCAACTCCTCTATTAAAAAGAAGAAATTATCACATTTTAATGAGAAATATTAGAAACTTATTGATTCAGATATAAAACAAGGGTGGCATGACATGGTGTGCGATTAGGCTGTGTCAATTACCATCAATAACAAGGCTGAGATGTGTTTTTCTGTGTGAAGTTTGCATGTTCTCCCTGTGCCTGTGTCAGTTCTCTCTGGGTACTCCAGCTTAGGTGGTGTGAATGTGAGTGTTAATGGTTATTTGTCTATATGTGTCCTGTGATAGACTGGTGATCTGTCCAGGGTGTACCTCGCCTCTCACCCAGTGTCAGCTGGGATAGGATCCAGCCCCCCTGCAACGCTCAAAGATGTATAGATAATGGATGGATGATGGTTGAAATGATGATCAAAACAATAGAGAAAACAATAGAGAATCAAGTGATATGATAACCTTGTGACAAAATAATCTCACATCAAGGTTTATTTTGTAGCTGTTGAGCTTTGAAACATATGATCTTTATCATGTGTGTCTGTAGAGGAAAGTAAAGTGAGCAGTGAGTTAGGGACGGATGGAATGAGGTGGCATTAGGACAGCACAACACACACACACACACACAGACACACACACAAACACACAAACAGTGACAGTGAGGAGGGCGCTGTAGGCTGGTCTCTGTCACATCTCTAATCCTCCTTACTATCAGAGTCAGATATACTCAGCCTCCCAGCGCTGTCCTCCTCCCTCTGTCCCTCCCTCTTTCACTGCTCCTTTCCTTCCTGCCTCCTCTTACCCATTCTTCATGCTTCACCTCCCTCATCATACCTTAACCCATAACAATGCCGCTTAGTCTCTCCATGTTGTCTTATTTGCTGTATCAAATTTGTCGTATTCTCTATTCTCTTTCTTTCTCTCTGTCTCTCTTCCCTTCTGTCATTCTCAGTCTATGTCTCTCATCCCATCTCTGTATTCCTGCTGTGAGGATCAGCCCACTATGATGGGCCCCTCACGTGTGTGCAAGACCATGATTATACATCAAAGTCTGTATGTGGACGGGGAATCGAATGGCGTGTTTCTGCAGCGTCACAATAAATAATTCAATTGAAGGACTGTCTCTTTGAAACATATAAAACAACTTGTTCTCTCTCTCTGTGTCTCTCTAACTTGGCGCCCCACTGTGCTGAGTGGGCCGACCGAGTCAAACTCTCACATGCTCGCCATGTACCACCACGGGCTGCGTGAGCGCTAAAGCACACATGCACATTTTGTTTCTGTGCACACGCCTCCTTGTGTCTGCAAGCGCCACTTTGTCTATTGAGTTATAACTGTCAAATTTGCCAAAACCAGTGCTGCTAATCCCATTGTGTGGGGGTGGCGGGAGGAAAGCAAGGCCGTGGGAGCCTCTGCTTTTCAAACGCAGTCCTTTTCACACGCCGCTTCTGTGAAAACTGCTGTTGTTTTGAATCCCCAGCCGAGAAGAGGAACTTTGAAATTTTGTCTCGTGTTTTGTCTCGCTGTCTTTGATTCCTTGACTTTGCTTTGAATCGTCTTTTCTTTTGTCATCAGGTCACTTGAATGTTTTCATTGCTCTGGCACTGGGGACTCCTCACTGTTGTTGCTGGCCTGGGCATTCAAGCCTTTTCTATTGTTCAGTTCAGTGTCCAGTGGCTCTGGTTAGAAGCTGGAGCCACGATTTTACAATGTTACTCTGAATACCTGTGGCTGTCAGTAAGTTTGGAGGCAGAATGTTGGAGTCACGTTTTCTAACTGCATGTTGCAGTGGACTCTTTGTGTTTGGATCAATGCAGCAGCCTTGTAGCTGTAATTAGTTGGAGTTGGAGTTTTAAAAATGTGGGATGTGGCAGACCGGTCAAAGAAGATAATGAAATGTACAATAGAAGTTTCAAACGAGATTAACTTTTCAAATGTTTCTGGCGATGTCCTGTTTTACCCACAATGCATCCTAATTCGATTAACTCAATTGCACAGATCGGGGTATGTCGTGCTAGTCGTGGCTGATGTAGCCTAGAGCTGCAGAGATGAGGTTTTTAACAGGTTAGAGCAGCGAGACTGCAGGTTGTCTGTTGAGTGTTTTAAATATCCCAAAACTTACACTGTATTTTCTCAAAGGCTCAAAGGCTGATACAACCTTGCCTTGATTTGTTCATATATCTTTTGTGTATGCACTTTGTAAACCTGGTTTTGATAAGAATTATATAAATAAAGCTTTACTTATTTACTAGACCTAGACCAATTAAAGTTAGCCAATCGTAATCACAACGCTTCTTTAACTTAAACTAAGTGTTTCAGTTGTCTAACCCTAATTATACTTTGATAGTTTATTTGCCATAACCATGATCTTTCCTAAACCTTGAACATATCATAGTTCCCAAGTCCAGTTTGTAAAAAGTGAGAATTTAAAAAATATTGGCGTTGGCAGTGTTTCCCCTACTATTGTCTTGGCAGGCCCAACGGGACCCCCCCAACCAATGACCAATCAAACGGTTACTTTTTTTGAGGGAGCTCTTAAAGAACAGCAGAACACATAAACACATGAAGGAAGCTGCTGCAGTAAACAGTGAGAAGTTTCAGGTTATAATGGCTATTCTGTACACCTGCACGAATATGACTGGAGTCAGCCAATAACCACACACTTGGTGAATGAGCCAGTGATTGTGAATCATCCCGCATTATCCCTGCTTAGCAGCGAGGACCTTACCTCGGGCTGAGCTTCAGGAGCCAACATTTCTGTGGTGGATCGGCTGAGATGATTTAGCAGAGGCTTCACACTTGACCTGTGCCGGAGCGGGGGGGGGGGGGGGGGGGGGGGGCCCCCCCCCCGGTCTTTTTTTATTTAAAACTTTTCTCCCGGGGGGTTCCCCCTGGGGGGGGGGGGGGGGGGGAAGACATGGACGTCAGGCAGAGGAGTTTGGAAATAAAAACACGGTATGGATGCTCAAGGACCATCTTTGCACAAACGTGTATGTGTGCCGCGTGTGTGTTTGTGAGTGAATGCATAATGCTGTGCTCCACTCCCCCATCCTGCCTCCCAGGGTCGTTAAGTCATGAGTAGTTAATTAAATCTAGCAGAGGTGATCACGGATGGGTGTTTTCACTGCGTTGGTGCATGTAGTGATTAGCACAAGGCGTGTGTTGAACATAAAAATGGGCCTTGTTACACTAATCCTCTTTAATTCTTCTTTTCTTTTTTTCTTACTCTAACCACAGCATTCCCCTCCTCCTTTTTCATCCTCTCCTGTGACACACCTGACACCTGTGTGATCTCTTTTTTGTGCGTGTATTCATATGTTTGCTGTTTTTCCTTCTCTCTCTCTCTCTCCTCCGTCTGGCTCTTGTTTGAAAAGTTTTGTTATTTTTGCCAATGCACTTTGGGAATTTAAGTACCAATTCTACCTTACCTTAGTCTGAGGAGCATATATTTGTTTTCCTACAGAATCCTTAAAACATGAGTCAAAATTTATTCAACAAATGTTTTATTGTCAGCAAATCCCCAGATACCAAGATCATAACCAACAGTGTGTTAGTCAGTGTTACAACACTTTCTGACTTCCCTGCTCTGTCTGTCACTCTCGGCTCCAGGCCCACTGGTTACTGCTGAGGAGGTAAAAATATACATATATATAGTAATAATAAATATATAATTTCATTTAGTGTCATCAGAAGGCTCTTGAGTTTTTAGCAAACAAACGGAAGTGGTGCATTTGTCGGGGACTATTTTCAGTGGCGGATTATTCCTACAATCTACAGTGTGTGTGTTTTCATGCTATTGAAGGAGCTCAATTATGTTTTCTTAACAGTTTTTAATACAATTTTTGAACAATAGAGCTCTATGGTGCAGAGGAATAAGACATATCAGGCTTTGATACACACACAATACTTGTTAGTAGGAGACGTTCAATCTGTTGACAATAAGAAAATAAATCGAATATCCCTTTAATTTTGGCTCATCAATGATTGAATTTACACACAAACACACACATAAATATACATGTATGAATACAGTTTCAAATATGCAAAATCATAATCTAATCAGTAATTATTAATGAACATTTAAACTAATTAATGTGCATAATGTGAAAGGTGCCACTCACAGTAACAAATCCACAGAGAATTATGACTTGACTGCAGTTCCCCTTGATTGTTTCAGCGTCTTTTCCTTCATTATTTTACAGCCTGCAACTTTAATGTCTCACTGCTCCCGTCAACCTCGTCTCCAGCCACAGCAGCTGTTTTCTGAGAAAAAGCTGGAAAAAAAAACACTGTCCACTACTTGCTCATAGGCAAACAGACAAAGCCAGAGACCAGCTGGTGAACATAGTGGAGCATTTAGCAGATAAAGAGCCAGATATTTCCCTCAGGAGCTGGTGGAGACCAAACAGGAGCTAAAAGAATTCCCTCTTACAGCCCCTCTTGGTGACCATGATCATGATCATCTGTGTCTGCTGAATGTGCCAACAGGCAGATATTTGCTGAGGTCCCAGCCTATTTAGATCTAGTTACGCTGCCCCCCTGTGGTCAAAAGGTCAACAGACACATTTTGATTGGTTTTTAAAAAGTAAGTTTGGCACCCAGTCCTACTTCCCCCTGACCTGTCTCAAATTCTGCCTCCACTGTCTTCCCTGCTGTACCTCAGAATACCATCACCGTTGATGTGGTTTTCTAAAATTCCCTCTCAAACTCAGAGGGCAGGCTCTTGAAGAGCAGGCTACTCTCCTGGCAGCGGGTTGTTTCCCCCGCTAACGAGGAGAGTGGGGGTGGGGGGTGAGACAGGGAGAGAGAGATGGAGTAGTATGTCAAGAGGAGATGGAGAGTGGAGGCGGAGGAGGAGGAGAGGGGAAACAGACAGAGATGTGATGAGGGGGAGAGATGAAGAAGAGAAAATGAGGGAAAACAGGAGGCAGCATGGGCACCTCGCAGCCCTCTGCAGAGCCATTCAATCATTCATGTACTTACTCCAGTGATATCAGTGGGCCTGTGTTAGATGATGGCACACACACACACACACACACACAGATACATGCAAGCTCAAAAACTTAAGCAAAGAGCTGCACATTGCCCTGTTTGCGTTAAAACCTTAAATGGACTTTTGATTAAGTGCTAACTTTGACTTTTCCTCTCGTCCTTAAGAGAATTAAGGCAGTAACTCTGAGTGAGTGTGAAATGAAAGTAATGGTTTGAATGCTGTTGTTTTTCTCCCAGTGTGCAGCCTGAAGATGTGCCTGGGGATTGAGCGCTCTAACACAAACATCTGTTTTCTCCTTTTTTTAAAAACCCATAACAAATACAAGCCCGGCATATTAACAGAATCTTTAATATGCTCCACGCTTTGCCTGATTCTCCTCCTCTAAGTTAACACAAATCACTTGTACCATTGTAATCCCTTACCTGATAAAAAACATCGTAATACCGGAGCTGGGATATTATCCGTGGAATTACATTCAGTTAGTCTCGGGTTTGCTCAGCAAATACAGGAATGATTCACTCACACGGAGATGCTACGGTCAGTTCCTTGCGGGAGATAATCTCTTTTTAGTAACTGTGATGGAGACGCCTACAGTCAGCACGCAGACGCTTTCCTGGCATGGTGGACACCATGAAGAGGTTTTGCTGCAAAATGAGATATAAAGTGTTTGAAAGAGAGTGACGCCCTCTTTTACAGAATGATTGATGGTACAAAATTAAAACAAGCTTTATAAAGGATACTGTAATCCTCAGTTGACAAAATGATAGACTGGATCATCAGTGTTTTAGGGATACTGGATGACAAACTTGAGGTAATGATTTTTTTTTCTTTCTAAAATTTATAGCTACTTAAAAAAAACTTTTTTTCATTTCAGGAAGTGCTGCTTTCAAAACTTCAAAACTTCAGAGAACTGAAGTTTTGACAGGAGCACAAAAGCAGTATTGATCAATAACAGATTGCTTGTGGATGAAACACTATACCAATGGTTCTGACTGTTTTAACCCACTTACTGTTGGTTATAGGCTTCAAAAGCTGACCATCAGTCATAAGGTCACTTTCCAACCTCATCATTGATTTCAGTTCATTAAAGTTCATTATGAAAATCAACATTCAGAGGATGAGACTCTTCACAGAGAGCAAATCTATCACAGTGAACACAGTAGTAATTCTTTATTTTTGTCAGGTATAATATAATTACATGGTATTGTGGTTAAACACACTCTTACACTCTTACTCCAACAGCCAGAGTGTTATTTATTTTTTTAGGTGTGAGTCACTGTGCTTTCAAATACAGGAAACAACTACATTTACAGTTTCAGTGTTTGCTCACTCTGGAGTTTATTGGTCTGACAACATAGATTTAGTGCCCTGACTGTTGGCTGACTCAAACATGGGGTGTGGAGAATCATTGAATGCACATCTGTACAGGGGTTTTCCATGTTCATGCAAAGATTATGTAACTAAAAACTAAAAAAACAAACAAAAACAGAACAAAACAGAAAAGACGAAATGAATGTATGTTTATGTACACACTAAGATCATGGATAAGACGTTTTAGCAGAATGATATACTGCAGTGTACACAGATTGCAAATAGTGGCTGCATCATGTTGAACATGCAAATTGCAGATATCTAACTGTAGTTCTATGGGGCTTCATGCACGCTCATGCGTGGGTCGCAAGTATTACATTTGTTTTGATTAATGAATCATGTCAAATGGAATGAAAGGGGAAATGATTTAATGTTGCAAACAGCAGCTTGTATGTTGCAGATATGGGCACCAGATCATGAGTATTACATGTAAACATCTTATCCTGTTTCAGAGGCCTGGATGAGCTTCCTTAGTGGTTTTGAGAAGTGCTCAAATACAAAGTATGACACTGTGGCATGTAAACCACTAGCTGTGGTTACATACATGTAATGCAATGTAAGCCAACGCAGTCAGGTCACATCATTCTGACCTTACAGAAAATGACAGATTTATCTATGCATTAACAGACATTGCCAGTGAGTGAGGGTTTGTTCCAAAGCTTCAATTCACTGTCTATAAATGTACTGTAAATATACCATAAAGCCCAATTCTGTCAGTATAAGAAACATTGTAACTACTTTAACCAAGAATAATAGCATCACTTAACCTGTTAGCTGGCAAGTGTGCAAGCGGGCTAGCTCAGAGAGCTAACATTTAGCTGATCATCTCTAACCTAGCTAATTACATATAGATGGGTTTCTGAGCATCGTCATCAGTAACGTGTGTGTACAGACAGGGACAGAAAGCATCCCAAAACAAATGAGTTCTTATGAGGAGATCAACATGTTAAGTTGTTCTTGTGCCTAAAACTGCGTGAATTGCAAAAATAATCTGTGGAAATGTTCATTATCCCAAGAAAGAGACCTAGTCAAAGCTCTGGATTTCATGAAGTGTATGGACGTTTTACACTGAAACTGCAGGGAATAAATGTTTTAAGGTACAACAGCTCACACTCTCCTGTGTTTAAGGCTGATTGATGAATATTGCCAAGGCTCTGTGTTTGACATGTGTTTAGAGTTTCAGTGTGGGAATCTGTGACAGCTGATAGAGCAGCAGACTGATGGCTTGGGTTGGAAATTGTGTCAAGTTCTTGTGCTTCTAATTTTCCAGAAAGCAGGATTTTCATTTGCTGATCTGTTAAATACAATAACCACAGTGAGTGCACCAGTGTGGGACCAGAGGAGTGAGTCTGGTTGTGTTTATACTCATGCTCCTGCAAATAATTACTAACTTTTCTAAGAAGCGCAGCTTTTTTGTAGTAGTAGTAGTTTTTTAGTAGTAGCTAAATAAAAGTTAGAAGCTTGATGCTGAGGTCATGTGTTTCCTTTGTCAGTTCAGGTTTTGTTTTAAATGTCAAATTTTATTTTTAATGTCAAAATTTAATTTCACTGTACTGGCCCTATACGCCAATGCTGTTAACTTGAATTGTAGTTTTTAAATGCTAACGTTGTGCTATCAGTCAATGTTTTTGGACACACACAGGTGTTTCTCTGCCTGTGGAGCTAACTTTGTCAAACATGTAGCATTATCATTACTGCTAGCCACTTTTTCTCACTGGAATATGTTCCATGTTCACTGCCAGAGTTGTCTAGCAAGGTAGTGTGTGGTTAAAAGGTATGCAATGGAAGAATGTATGTCACATGCAAATTCATCTCAAAACTGTAATTTCACAGGTTTCTAGCAGCTGCTTTATTTCTAACTGGTGAAAATTATAAACTGTCATGACATAGTGGAAATGTGTTTTCAACAGTTTGGAAAAATGTTAACATATACTGATCAGCCACAACATTAAAACCACTGACAGGTGAAGTGAATAACATTAATCATCTCTTTACAATACAAAGTTTGGGGCCACACATTCACCTGGATGTTACTTTGATACATGCCACCCAATTTAACATTGCTGTAAACCAAGCACCCCTCCCATGGCAAACACACTCCCCGACAGCAGGGGCCTCCCCCAGCAGGACAGTGCTCCCACCACACCACAAAAACTGCTCAGGAATGGCTCAAGAAACACGAGTCCAAGGTGTTGACCTGGTCTCCAAATCCCCCCAGATCCAAATCTGATTGAACATCTGTGGGATGCACCAGAACAAGCCAGAGGTTGGAGGCCCCACCCTGCGACCCACAGGACCAAAAGGATCCACTGCCAATATCCCAGTGTCAGACACCACAGGACACCCTCAGAGGTCCTGTTTCCATGCCCTGATGGGTCAGAGCTGTTTTAGCGTCAATATTATGAGGGTGGTTTTAATGTAGTGGCTGATCAGTGTATGTTAAGGAGTGAGTAACATCAAAATTTGACAATATACTATGACTATAAAAAGTCTATATTCACCAATGAGCTACATGCTGAAATAAGAATGAAACCATGACCAACATGATCGATTAAAGAAACCAAATCCAACAGACTGTAAATGCAATAGACTGGTTCATCCTCAACAGCTGAGGGAACTCAGCGGGTAGAGAAATGATGTGAGGGATCGAAGAAAATCTTGCACTCACACATCAGAATCCTGGATAATGTTAGAGTCATGTAGACAGGGATATGGATAACCAGCTCTGTCTGCTCCATATAAACATCGAATTCTGAATATGATCAAAACCAAAATAAGTGTTAATTTGTTGTTAACATTCACTCAGTGAAGCAAAAGACCTATCTCAAGAAAGTTTCAAGTTGATTTTCAGAGTGCACTTACAATGAACTGAAACCACTGACTGCTTAGAAGATGAGAAATCAGTCTAAATACTGAATATGCTTTGGAAAATGGTTGTAAACAATGTAAAGGATAAATGATTTGTAGTTAATAAAACATGCAAAAAGTATAAATATGGCCCTTTAAGTTGACTTGAACCATTCCATCCACTATCCCCTCAGCCAAGCACATCACTCTCTCTCCATCCTCATAAATCTTTCTCTTTGCTCTTCCACCTCTCTGTTGGGATAAATCACCGTCTGCTTGGTCATTATCGGGGGAAAAACTTGGAGAAAACCATTTCTCCTTTGCTCTCTCTTCATCCCTCCGACTCGGGAGCATCAATCGCGCCGCTGAGCTCATTCCATTTTAATTGAGACGTCCATGTTAAGATGGACATGAATATTACATTCCACAGGCCTTATTAATATGCTAAGGCCAGTCTAAATGTTTTAATATTTGCTGTGTAAATTATTGAAATTGTGTTCATGGGCAGCTTTGGATCAGTCGTCAGAAATGTTTAGTCTCTGATGTTCAAGAAGTGATAGAATTCTAATTGTGTGCACTCCAGCTGAAATATGGAGGGATTTCCCATGGTGCACTGCTACATGCACATGACCACCCCTCTGTGCACCGGCGACCCCAGGGTCACCATTTTTAGCTCTCATAATTAGAGAGAAAGAAGAAGGGGGGAGAGAAGGGGAAGTGTGTGACAGGTATTTCTTCCTATCTTCAGGCCTGTCTCTCTGTCTCTCCATCTGTCTCTGAAGTCCCCAAGCATGTCAGACACACACACACACACACACACACACACACAAACATACACTCCGGAAATTATTCTAAAAAATCCTCATCTAATGTTTCACTGAGCACAGACGCGTCGGGCAGCGGCCACTGCGATAAAGTTGGCGTTTCGAGTGACTGCACTCTGCAATTTTAAAAAAGCTGGCTGCGCGCTGACGGATGTCGTCGGCTGTGGTTGCACACACACGTGTGGCATGTTGGAGAGGAAGATGGATCGGAGTACAGATTGTAAGTGACATGTTAATTTCTTCTCCGTCACTCAACTCATGGCCAAGGCGTCCGCTATCAAAGTAAAGGGACGCGAGCCCCAGCCATCAAGGCTCTCCTCTTCCTCTTCCTCTTCTTCTACTCTTTTTCTCTCATTCCTCCCTTCATCTTCCCTCATCTTTCTGTCTTGGAGAGTGTTCCAGGCCTGACTGTGATCAAGGAGATGTTTAATGTAGCTTTCTGCCCCCCCAACCCCCACCCTTCCCTGGGATCAGTTTGATTCCTCCCCTCATCCTCCACTAGATGACTACTTTTTATATGTCCCCTGGATATGAGAGAAGCTAAAAAGGAAGAAAGCTGACAGTTGTTGCTATGGGGCAAGAAAAAGAGGAGTGAGAGTTCACACTGGATTTCTGATCTTTACTCTTGTCTGGGTGTCCCTGCAGTTTTTTTTCTTTTTGATCATGAGCCACTTCAGGCAGCAACTACAGGAGGTTAGAGAAAAAGGTGACTGTGCAAAACACAGGAAATGTGCATTTACAAAGTGATTATATCAGATCGTTTCAAAAAGGCATTATTGCGGCACTGGACAGTCATCAAGAGGGTCATCAAAATTGAAACCATATGAATTGTGAATATTACACCAATCAGCCACAATATTAAAGCTGGCTACCAGTTTGAATGTTGTTGTTGCCCCTCAGTTAGAAAAAAAAACATTTTATAAAATTATAAAAACATTGGAGTGTGTTCTTGACATATTTATCGACTTGCTCAGCTGTGCGTTTGCTTGCTCAGTGGTTCTTTTAATTTAACGGGTTTGATGCTCCCTCTGTACAGTGTGTATGACATAACTCTCAATACTGTTCACATGAGGATAATTCTTATTGTCATTAATAATTGCATTGCATTTGTGCTTTGGATTTAACTTAAGTGTTGGCGTTGATGTAAGTTTAGGAGCACATTTTCACTTCTTGTTGTTTGATATGTGCAGGGCATTGATGGTGTGAACCACTTTACATTGCGCTCTACTTACAAGTGTTGCTGGATGTGTGTCATGTTCTCCTCTTGGGTTGTGATCTTCTCAGTGTGACCGCTGTTACACATCTGAGTGGAATGTGAAAAGTCCCTATGTTCTGTCTTACCCTCAGCTCCACTCTCATTTTAATGACCAGTATTATTCATGTAAAGGATAAAGGTTGTGTAGGAGAGAGAGAAGAGTATGATACCTGACAACAGCTGTGAGATAAATTCTAGTTATATGATGTTTTCTCAGTCTCTGACAGTGAGTGTATTTACCAAATGATCTGTATTTCTTTGTGTGTGTCTGCAGGCAGCCCTGGTACTATGGTTGGGGTTTCAACCTGCCACGGGGTCAGGCTCTGCTGGACAAGTGGAACCAGATCCCTGACAACACAGACATCCTGGTCACACACTGCCCCCCACTGGGTGAGACCACAGACTACAACACACACACACACACACACACAGAGACCAGTCTGTATATACTGCAAATTACAGGTGTTTTAAAACAATTTATAAATTGTATAACAACTCAGTACAACAGTTAATCTCACATCTAAAATCCACTAATGCAACAAAAGACTGGATCCACATCCTTGTGATCTTAAACTCTGGGACCAGGAATACTGATAAACTCTCGACAAGAGCACACTCACTTCTTATTGTTTAAGAAGCTACCTTAAAGAATATATCATAGGAATTAATCAGAATACTGTAACATACCTCTTTAATGGACTTAATCCATTTATTTATTTTTCCCTTTTGCATAATTCCACCTGTACAAACTAAACATGAGTAAATTCCTGTGTGGCCTAAAATGTATTTCTTACGGTATAATTTAGTCTGATGGTAACAGTATATCGCGGTATGTGTATGTGTATGTGTATGTGTGTGTGTGTGTGTGTGTGTGTGTGTGTGGCGTTGAAACACAAAGTAATAACTTTTTCAACATTACTGTGTTTCTGGACGACAGTGTAGTAGTACAAAACAGTAGAATAAGAAAACAATAGACCAGTGGGAATTTGTAAACCAAAAGCAGAATGTTTAGATGAAACCAAATGGCACCCTGCATAGCTGTTTCATTCACCGCTGGAGGACGTGAACACAATATTGACAGGTTTAAAACACTGATGTTGTTGGAACACTGTGGCATCATTTAGATATGATCTCGTATCTCCTTAGGCTAATGGCATTGTCAAAGCAAAACCATATTTATACAGTTACCCTTATTCTTCTTCTTCTGAATGCCCCTATCCCTCCACGATAAGTTTGCCTTTCCAATCTGTAGAAGATTTAAAAACAATGAGTATGCAGTATATCACAGATTTTTAAACTATCGCTGTATTGTATGATAACCAACCACACTGGTCATCCATTGCTAGAAAGCAGCAGCAATGGGTGGCTTTCAGAGCTGACATGTTTTATGCAATATTGCACACCAACGCATATTTTTCACTAGCCATTAGATCATGCGCACTCCGCTCTCGCTTCCAAATGTGTGAATTTGGATGTTGACTGCAGACCAACATGGTGTTATGGTAAGCTAAGAAGCGTAGCTGCCATCCAAGCAGCTGACCCAGAGCCGTGTTTAAATCCTTAAGATTTAGTGTTGTAAGTCACTTCAGATAAAAGCCGCCTGAATGTAAAATGTCTCATAGTTACATAGTCACTCCTGTAGTGTTTATATTCTTTGTTTTAAAGCGGTAATTATCTTCTTCTCGTTTCGGGCAGGCTAGGTGTGGTTTAGTGCATGCCGCTTCCCACTGGTGTAGCTATGTCACTGGCACCTTAGATCTGTGAGGCCTGCTGGCTACAGTATGGGGGCCACAACCATACCACAGAGCAACCATATCTGATTAGTTTATATACTGCCACCCCAACTCCAGTGATGTAACATGAACACTGGCCCAGGCAGCTCACACATAGCATGGCTGAGATAGACGAGATGAGACACCCTCTCAGAATGAGACAGAGAGAGGGATACAGAGAGCATAAACCATGGCATGCCAGAGGACACAGTTAATGACATGCAGTGGTGTGATATTAATGTACAGAAAGGAGAGAAAAGTGTCAGCGCATCATGGGAGTCTCTCACAGTCTAGCCTATAGCAGCACAACTGAGGAATGGTTCAATCTGGGGCTGGTCTCCACAGGAGAGGAGCCTGTTGGATAGCTGAAGGCCTGGGCCCCATCTCCACTCTGTGAGACTGTAGGAACCACAAGTGCTTCAGCATATTGAGGTACCAATACAGTCTTGAAGATAAATGGAGCTTGGTCATTAATGGCTTTGTGAAAGTGTGTGTGATTGATTTCTGTGTCTGCGTCTCGGCTGCAAACACGGCCATTTATTTTCCATTCAGCTTAGCCAAGTGTCTCCAGCTATCTGCTCGTAAGCCACCGGCATATGGAGCAGCTACAGCAGGCTACTAATGCATGAGACACAAACGCGTGCGCGCGCACACACACGCACACACAAAAACACACCCACATACACACAAGTCCCAGAGCAAGACTGAAGGGAATGGTTTGAGAGAGACAAAAAGAGGGAGAAAGGAAAAAAGAAATGGAGGACAATAAAGTGGATTCTTTAAAGGGCCAGGAGCGAACAAAAGGCATTCACTCTTAAAATATATATTTTTTAAAATATGGAGAAATGAATGATAGACAAGAGGGTTAAGGAAAAAGGAGCGTGATCAAGACATTTCGCACTGCAGCAAAAGCGCCCGTCTTTTATGAGGCGCGTTAAGGCAGCAGATCTGTGGCTAGAGAGGAAAAATATGGCCTCTTTATCTGGCTGCGAGGAAGAAGTTAACAGCAGAGAGAGAAAGAGAGAAAGTGAGACAAAAAGAGGGAAACAGGCTCAGTGCCCAAAGCAGCAGCTGCTTTGAAACAAGTGGCACTTTAGAGCAAAATACCCCAAGACACAAAAAGCCCTCGTATCTTCTCACTTCACTTTCGCCGCCTCCCAAGGCTTGTAAAGAATACACTTACAGTTTTAAGGCATTATGTACCTAAACTGATACTAAAAACGTGTTTTACAGGTAGATACATTCAGAGGACAAAGAAGTCAGACTGTATCACTTTAGCTGCATGACTGATTCACTGCCGGCTGAGAACATAGAAGTCTTTATGTCTGTGTTATGTATGAGCAGGTCCATTAACTCTGAGATTTTAAGCTCTGTGGTAATAAAAAATAAAACTGGAAAAGAATAAAAGTAAAAGTCATCCCTAGAGAGGCTTCTCTCTTTCTCTTTCTTTTTGCCCCGCTGAACTGGATGGAAGCAAACAAATCATAAGACTCGCTTCTTGAAATTGCCCTTTAAGGCTTGAGATTTTTACTTAGACTAGCCCTTTAATTCAATTCAATTCAATTCAATTCAGTTTCATTTATATAGCGCCAAATCACAACAAAAGTCACCTCAAGGCACTTTTCATATAGAGCAGGTCTAGACCATACTCTTTAAAATAGGTATTTACAGAGAGAGACCCAACAAATCCCACCATGAGCAGCACTAGGCGACAGTGGCAAGGAAAAACTTCCTTTTAAGAGGCAGAAACCTCGAGCAGAACCAGACTCAGGGTGGGCGGCCATCTGCCTCGACCGGTTGGGTTAAAGGGGTGGGGGGGCATAGCATAGCACGGGTTCCATATAAGATGTAAGGTGATGATAATAGTAGTAGTAGTAATGATAATAATAATAAAGTATTAACTGCTAATGTAGCAATACAACTAATAGCAGTATAAGTAATTTCTAATTATAGCAGCAAGTGTTGAGTGGAGTTGTAGGAGCAGCAGGAGACTTGTCATCACAGATCAGACTCTACAGCTCCAGAGGCAGAAATACCTGCAGAAAGAGACAGAAGAGGAGAGAGAGACGGAAGAGCACACAACTATGGGGAAGGGAAGATATTGAAATTTGAGACTTGGCTTGGACTAGTCCTTTAAGTCTTGAGACTTGTGGGGCGGCATGGTGGTGCAGTGGTTAGTACTGTCACCTCACAGCGAGAGGGTTCTGGGTTTGTGGAGTTTGCATGTTCTCTGCACAGGTTCCCTCTGTGTACTCCAGCTTCCTCCCACAGTGCAAACACATGCAGGTTAATTGGTGACTCTAGATTAATGTAGGTGTTACTGTGAGTGTGAATGATTGTCCTCAGCTTATATTTGCTCCAGGGGTCGGCAACCTGTAGTATCAAAAGAGTCATTTTTGCCCATCGCCCACCTAATACAATTCGTCTGGAGCCGCAAAATATATTTGACCCTTAGAATGAGGCTAACATTCCCACGACAAGCATGCGGCTCTCTGCAGCTCCCGCTCTGCCCTGCCTCCTCTGTACTCCAAGATAAGTGGGGTTCTCTTTGAGAGACTCTCCACGGCACAGCAATATATCAATATAAATTAAAATTCTAAAAAAAAAAAAACTGTTCTTTATTTCCATGTTTTTTTTGGTAAAGCTACAGGGAGCCACTGCACAGGGGTTTAAGAGCCCCGGTCTAGCCCTTTAAGACTTGAGATTTGACTTGGACTAGCCCTTAACAAATAACTTTGGTATTTTTTGACCTGGGCCTTATTTTCCCATCTTTGGGGTGTAAATGACTGATAGGGACAATATTTAGAATTGGTGCAGTGTTGAGCAACACCAGGCCACCACAGACAGCTGCTGCAATGTAATCCAATGGGGCAAAAAGATCCATTAAAGTGCTTATTTTAGAGTTACTACTATGGATTGGCACATTTTGGATGAAAAGGAATGATGCATGTGAACCATACCTTATCCACCAAAGATGCAGTGTACAGTAATGTTTACCTCTTCCATTCTCTGTCCATTAGCTCAAAACATCTTTATAGCTACTGAGCAGATTTCTGTGGAATCTGCTCTGGTTATGGTCATTTGTGGATAAATCTGATGAACATATGTTGTTTCTCAAAGTATTAGTTGCTGCAACTTATTCAAGGCCTTAGGTATAACTTATCACTCTAGACTTCATCACTCTCTGGATTTGCTGTGGATATTCATGGGCCCCGGAGGATGAATACTACACCTTTAGTTGACCCATTGAACCTCTCCTCTAGTGTCACTGTCCGGCCAAATTGTCCATGCATACAAATTAAGTCTAACTGGCAGATTATATTTTGGACAGATGGGGATTTGACTATTTTCTGGTATTTTATGGACACAACAGGCAAAATAACATTTAATTTCAGCCTCACTCTGTGAGCTGTCCTGTTTTTGTACTGCAGGTTCGCAGACACTGCAGGACCTCACTTTCTTTCCCTTTTGAATATTTGTTCTTTTGTGAAGTTCACTTTCTTTTTCTCCTCTCCTTTGTGTTTATTTTCTTATTCCTGTCTGGGCTGAGCGACAGAAGGCAGGGAAGACGGAGACATGAGCTCCTCAGTCATTTTATTTCCCCGACTTGATGCTTTTATTGACTCAGCATCAGCAGCATCCCTCCTCACCGAGCAACCACTAAATCATATACACTCCATGCTTCATCCTTGTCACACACACTGTGAAGTCTGCATCTGTGTGTGGCTGTGATTGATCTTTATTTTATATGGCTGCTTTCTAAGAGTCACTTTTATTTTGTGCTGCGATGTGCAGTTTGCCATTAGACAAGGAGTCTGAAATGAAGAGCCTCATTCTAAAATGTGATGTATCACTCTGAGAGGAGATGAAATTTATAACCCAACTGAAGATTCAGCCATGGAAACACAGAAAATCAACACAGCACTATCTAACATTGCACAGTTGTGCATTAAATACATTACTGAAATGATCCAAACAGGATCATTATTGTCAAAGATAGATAGTAAGGAAACAGGTAGGGATGATACCAATACCACGTTTTCAATCCAATTACAAGTACTTACATTTAAGTACTTGCCGATACCGAGTACCAATATGAGTACTTATTAATGCCATTACACTTTGTACATTTACTTGAAAACTTGTTTTATTTTCATCAGATATTGTTTCATTCTCTGGCTGTAAGAAATTGCTGTGACTGACATTTGAACATTCCATTATATATGGGATTGCCACACATTTTACTCAAATAGAAGAACTGTTACTGACATTTTAGCATTCAACTGCATCTTCTTTTTTTTTTTTAACAAACAGCCTTGCCACATATTTCACTTAAAAATAGCCCGCTATTAGCAAACTCTTTGAACTTGGTGTCGTGTTGGTTTTTTAGATGTTTTATCAGATTGCTTGTGTTGAAAGTTCTCGCTTTCGTCCCTCTTCTTGACAGCTTTGCAGAGCATAATTTGCAGTCCGCTTTACTTTAGTCACCATCATCCACTTTTAAATACCTCCACACGGCTGACGTTGCTCCTCCTTGCTCTCAATTAGCACCTGACCGCCCAACTGAACGTCACACTGCTGTAAAGTGGTATCAGGCTGTGGTATCGGAACACTTTTATGAGTACAAGTACAGGAACGGTATCGGACAGATACCCGATGCTGGTATCAGTATCGGTGCATCCCTAGAAACAGGTCTGGTTTTGCTCAGTTATTTTTCCATGTAAAACAACCAAATCTGACTGACTTAATAGATTTAATGAATGTATAAAAGAAATGCAACATGCATAATTCTTAACCACATTTTAACTGGGATCAGTATAGACCATTTGTTTTTGATTTGAATGGAAAGATTCAATTGTGCTCTTCAACCGCTTCACTTCTCAACCTGCAGCAGCAGCATCAACTGACCAGACTGCACTGCAGCTATCACTGTTGCTGTCCGTCTCCACATACTGTACTCAACGGCTAAGTGTTTGGGCCTTTAGTTTTATTAAAAGCCATAGTGGGAAACAGAGAATATTATATGAACAGGTGCTGTTTGCAGGCTCTGTAAGGAGCAGCAGGTTTGGTGTGAGGTGTGTTTAATTTGCATGTCGCTGTGTGCAGGTTTCTTGGACTGGGTCCCAAAGAAGATGCAGCGTGTCGGGTGCATGGAGCTTCTCAATACAGTCCAGAGGAGAGTCCAGCCCAAATTACATGTGTTTGGACACATTCATGAAGGTATGAGCATGTGTCTTTAACAGGCATCAACCATCACACAGTACTGCTGTCATGATAATTCACTGTGCTTCTGTACACATAAGGTTTTATTGTGACATTATATCCACTTCAAAAATTCCACATTTTTATTTATACAGAAGGTGAAAAGTGTTTTTTAAAATCTTTTATTTTTACTATCCTCTCTTTTATCACTAATAACTAATTCTTTAAATGTCTAAAGTTTTTTGTCATGAAAAAGGGAAATAATTATATTTTATGAAAATGCATGTGCTTTTAATTCATATATATTCACAGTGTGCAAGCAAGCATATAGATGTATACATCAAAACAGTACAATACTCCAGTCTGATCTTTAGATGCTTGTTTTCTGCGGTCTCTTACTCTCCTGGTTGTTTGACTCAGCTGGTCTCGGTCTTTCCCACACTCTTTGGTCTCGGCCAAACCCAGTCTTTTTCCGTTTTGCCATGCGGTAGTTTCTCCAATCACTTTCATTTGTGTGTCTTTGCTACGTAACAACCGAGCAGACGTGTAGTTTTATGCACAAATGTGTGTAAATCATGCCTTCAGTTTAACATAATTACATCATTTCTCAGTTATAATCACAATTTTAGCAAATGATGCAAGGTTAGGCAAATGCACATTGTTTCCTGTTCCTATCACATTTAAAACTTCCCTCAATCCAAAGCACTGTACTGTCTTGAAGTTATATCGCTGTTCACTTTCACTGTGAATAACATTAGCATCAGCAATAGCAACAGCATAAAGAATATTGAATTGACACTTTGGTTTTTAGTACAGCTCTGGTACACTCACACAAACACTTGTGATATGATGCTTTCTACTCAGAAATGTGTAAATATACACTCATTTCACTCTTTTTATTTACAGAGTGTCAAATCTCAATGACCACAGCATCATATTTAGCATATATCATAACTGTATTTGTGGTTGTCTAATCACATTCACACATTTTCATCTGCCACTACATCACTGTAAATTTTCTCACATTATCTTCACAACTAAATGTTCTATTTTTAAGTGCAAGTAGATGAAAAGCATCTACAAACTTAATCTTTTTAAGATGAAGCAAGTTGAGATTAACAACAGTTTTTTGATTTTATGAATATGATTGTGTATATTGAAGTGTATATTAGAGAATAGCTGAGCTGCCACATCCCTATCAGCATTTCATCCAGGCTAGCAAGGGCAGAGAGGCTGGCTCCCAGGACAGAGGATTGCTTTTTTCGGGGTTATCAGGTCAGTGCTGAGCCCCTGGAGCAGCGGTCCCCCCCCATCAGAGAGAACCAGATTAGAAACTAGATCAGATTTTCTAAGAGGAGAAATAGGCTGAAAGCAGCTCTCTTCATTAATGTGAGAACTGTGGGAGAAAGAATCAGAAAGGAAGGAATTATCCTGCATGTTTTGTATTCATGTATTCCACATCTGAAAGGGCCAACACAGACAGGCACAGTTCTGTTCCAAGAGATGTTTCAAGCGTGGCACCTACACTTCAAAAATCCCTGATAGTGCAAAGTTAAACTGTAGCACTTTTTGAGAGATGGTAGTTAACTTCTGCGTGACAAAATTGTAACTCTTTTTCATCTGCCATTTAGAGGACACACTGATCCAAAGTGCTTTTGAAGCAGAGATTTTTTACACTGTAGTGGTATTAGTGTCACTCTCTCATGCATACATTTGCTCAAACTGGATTCTCGCAACTTTTAAAAAGATTTTTTTTTCTTCCCTGCTGATGCTAAGAGCTTATTGCTGTTGTGTCTCTTCAATGCATTTCTCACTCACAACTCTGTTTGTTTCTATCAAGCACTGCATCAGAATTGTTATTTTTCCTATGGTCCACTGTCAATCAAACTATATGCAGTCTTTCTTCCTTTGATTTCATTTTTGCATTTTTCTCAAATATGGGCAATATTTACCAAGGATTAGCAGCCCTTCTACTGGAGTAACACAGCCAAACCATACTTCTCTATATTTTTCTCAGGGTCCAGCTTTGTGCTGATAAAATGGAACGAGGGCGGGTGGTGACACCCCAAAAGTTTCCACTTTTAGTTTAATGCAATATTTCAAGACAGCACTGAAGTTCGATTCTGATTCACAGCTTCAACTTCTGCGGTTAAGGGAAAATTTAAGGGAAACTTAACTTACAGTGCTCTCAATCCTTGTTACAGTTTTGTTACAGGCTCAACACTGAAATTTGTGGAACCTTCATTCTATTTGTGAAAAAACAGAAAGGGGCAATACTAGCTTTGATTGATTTATTAAAATCAATTTTCAGATTTGTGAAAACAGAAAAAATAATGATTTCATTACCTTTTCACATCCAGTCCACAGTGGACTTAATATAATAATTTAGCACCCTGACTATAATTTGCAAACACAATCTTATGGAGCACAGGTAATATGTTACCACGCAGGACACGATTACAGAGGTTCTTGGAGAAAAAAAAAAAGGAAAATATGGAAAAATATGCTAAATAACAGTGAAATGTTAAGTGAACATTTTTTTCCATTGTAAATTTCTAACCCTATGTTGGACACTAGAAATTGAACACGTAGCGCTTGCTATCATTTGAGAACATGGTGGTCTCCAGCTTCCAAAATACACCATCCTGTTAAAATACTAACAGGTAAGTATTTACACAAGCATATTTCAACTGCTTCACATAACAGTCACATCACCTTCATTCATGCAACTCAATCCAGCTCTGTCCAAACATGAACACAATGATAGATCAAGATGCACTTGACAAAGTCTTGGCAAAGTAGCCATTATATTACACAGCATTGCTGCCCTTTGACTACAGTTTGTAGCTTTAGGTAAACCACCAGCAGGCTTCTGGAATATACGTCACATTATCAATAGATAACTAAAAACATTCAATTCATCTGTTACATTCAAAGGAAATTCACAAACAACGGGGAAATTCTATTATGAATGTATTACGTTTACCACTCGATAGTATTTTTTCAGTTTTATCAGTTGCTTAGAAAGAGCAGAAAAGCTTAAGTTACAATATTTCAAGTCATTTGTCATTCTCTCAATTTTAAATTTAGAAAATAAAAGCTGATCGTTTCAGAATAAAAATGTGGGCATTCCCTCTGTCCTCTCCTGAATACAACACAGTAATCATCCAATGCACAGCTGTAGGATATTGTGTGGTTTGTTTAGTGCCCAATAAAGGTTTGGTAGGAAGGTATGACAAAACCTTCAGTATCTTCTTTAGTAAACTTTCCTGTGACAGCATGATTAAGTTAGCACCTTCTTTCCGTCTGTTGCTGCTTCCCCAGGTTACGGCATGATGACAGATGGCACCACGACGTTCGTCAACGCCTCAGCCTGTACCGTCAACTTCCTGCCCATGAACCCACCCATTGTCTTCGACCTTCCCAACCCCAGGACCACATGACTAGAGGAAGCCCGCTCCCAAACCATTACAACCAATCAGGAGAAAGGAGCCAGGAAAAGTAGGTGAGGTCAGCAGACGGAATGGAATTCTGTAAATATTTGGCAGGTGTATTTTTATTTTTTTTTACCGTGACACGAACGGTACACGCCTGGAGTCTGTTTGTGGAGAGGACTAAGTGAGGACTGGAGGCTCACTTGAGCTATTAATGTTATTTTGTGTGCCATCATTTCTCCATCAGTAACTGAGTCTAAAAACAGACGAATGAGCAGAGAGACGCTTTTACATGCGGACAAAATGGACATTTCTCTGTGTTCTCGTTTACTGCACTGACAATCCAATGTGGCTCTCAGAGAGACAAGAGACACCCTGACATCCCTGTTGGCCTTTGTCACTTCAAATTAACTGGAACCATTTGGACCTGCAGTGAAACAACCCAACGCCTCATCTACAGGAGAGTTTCAGTCTTGCATGGACTCAGCATTGGCGGAACATTTGCCAGGGGGATTATCACTGAATTTTCCTCCCTTTCTGCTTTTAAACATTAATCTCCCATCTTTATCCTCATTTCTTCCCCTCTCTTTCTACTGGCCCCCTTATCTTACTGCTGCGCCCCCCAGCCCCCCACCCCCCCAGCCCCCTCCAGTATGCTGGAGTGTTTTTTTTTTTTTTTTTTTGTGCCAGCATGTGTGTGTGTATGTGAGATCAAAGCAAGTGTGTGAGGGCAGCAAGAGGTCTCTGCCACAGGCTGTGTGAGAGTCAGGATGTCAAACGTGTTGACATCACTCCCCTGGGCCTCATTACAGCCCTCAGTAAGCCTCTTAACTGGCCGAGGAGAGGACGCAGAGGAAACCACTTGCAGCACTTCCAGCCCCCCACCCCCACCCCCGCTTCCTCCTTCCATGTAGCTCCCCTTTTTCCTTCTCTCCTCTCTCTTCGTTTTCCTCCCTCTCCATCCTTCAGGTTGTGAATGACTTAGCTCAGCTTTTTAGTTATGACTGGGAGGTCAGGCTTTTGGACTTTAGACAACAGGTAACATGCAATGTAAAGGTGCTACATGCTAATGCTACTTCTGAACAGTGGTGGTTGTGTCATGAATACACTGTTGTGTTATTCATGGGAGTGACGGAACTTTTCATTCTTTTTAAAGAGGAGCAGAGTAACTAAATGTACTGTAACTGGTCTATGTAAATGTTCTCTGTCAATGTAAAGAAAAAAAAAAGATTTTCTTGAAGATTTCCAAGTCGTTGCTATGCTTTTCAAACAACGTGTTAAGTATTTGTGTCCAGAAATGTGTGGTTGTTACGTTTCATTTGGTCTATTTCTTAATAATGTAAATGCTCATTATGGTATTTTCTTCTCTGTGAAGCTGCTCGGGCCCATTGTTGATTATTAACTCTTTCATGTCCCTAAGCAGTTTGTCCTTTTTTTTTTTTGTTTTTTACAAGAGCTTTTTTTTTCCTTTGCTCTATTTTCTGTATAAGTAAGAGTCTAAATGTGCTTAGCATAACACGTCACACTTTGATCTCCATGCTCTCCATCATTATGTCTGAATGTTCCCCGGAGCTACAGTTTACTCCCGCTTCATTCCTGCTTCTTCAGCACATCAGCGTTCATTGTGCCAGCTGACGTCTTAATGTTTCCAAATGGGCAAAAGAGGACAGAGCAGCAAAACTGCTCACCAGGAAACCCATGTCTGTGGGAGGTGAGTCCATGTTATGCTGCTCTTTTACAGACCAGTTTAAAATCTAGACCAAGAAATTGGGGACATATTGGCTGATCCTCATGTCTTCAACAGGCACACCACACTAAAGTTAAGGTTAGAGTTAGGATCAAGTTTAGGGTTAAGGTATTTACAGTCACAGAGAGAGCCCAAATCACTGCAGTCTGACAAAACACAAGCAAATACAATGATTGTATTCACCAATTTGACAACACACACATCTGGTGCTTAATTTGTATATCAGCAGGTCCTGGAACGTCATGGAAAAATTCATTTGTCAGTCACTGTTCAACACCACTGCTTCTGGAGCAGACAATACTAAAGACAGCTATCATAAACTACAGTATTTTTTTTTTTAACTTTGGACACCACAGTGTGGTAGCAACAGAGTAAAGTGTTTTGGCAGCTTCTGGTTCCAATAACTCAAATCTCCATCGTGAGAAATTAGCACAGTGTTACAAAGTCAGTGGAGCCCGTGTAATGTCTGCAGTTCAAGCTGAGTAGTGACAAGAGCAACGATTGTATTAGCTGATCGACAGAAAATTATTCAGCAACTATTCTGATCATCAAATAATCATTTAGTCATTTTCTAAGCAAAAATGCTAAAAAATAATAATAATAATCTGGTTCCAGCCTCTTATATCACCCCGATTTACACCTGCAAGATTCTGTTGTCAGGATAAATCTTTTGATGCTAAGCTATGGCGCACCATCAGTGATGTGTTATTATTATGGTGCAACTTTTTATGCCACAGAAACTTCTCTTTTCATCTCATATGTGTTAACTGCCATGTATCTGTGTTTGATTGTGTTTTTCTTTAGCTGCAGTGCCCCTATAAACCCTACGATCTTGTGGTCAAATTAGTAAACGCATGTCTCAGTTTGTTGTGATGTATGTATTTGAGGTCATTCTCTAGATGTAGTCAATGGGTTGTCAAATTGGTGAATATTAAAATGAATCAAGAAATATTGTTTTTGAAACTAACTCTCCACAGCCCCAGTTACAGTATACAGCTACAGTGCCGGTGTAGGTCAGTGAGGCATTACTGGCACAGGTTCCACTGGTTAACAACCCGGAACAAGATGGAAGCATCAGTGAAATCCACATCAGTGAAATGACAATAGCAGGTTTATAAACCATGAATAGCTAATGTCGTAGCATGTTAAGAGTAAGTAGTAAATTAGAGACAAACTCAAGAAAAATACAAAGGGCCACAAACAGTGAAACATTCAAGTAATAGGTGTGTGTGTGTGCAGCATGAACAAATAAATGCAGGTCATTAATAAAACATTGATGAAGGTAAAAAATAAAAGTCATGTCAAACTAACCACTCTGCTATTTTAATCTTTTAAACAAAAAATGCTTTCAGTACAAATTAACTGATTGTTTTGCTACATTGCTGTTTTCACTATTATCACTATTAAGTTAATTTCCTGCAGATGCTTCACATTAGAGGTGTATATCTTAATTGTTTAAAAGGAAAAAAAATGGAATTAAAGAATAAGCAATGGTATGGCTTAATAATGGAAACAGAAT
The DNA here is from genome assembly GCA_033238685.1 of Lates japonicus. Taxonomy (NCBI): domain Eukaryota; kingdom Metazoa; phylum Chordata; class Actinopteri; family Centropomidae; genus Lates; species Lates japonicus. Next base: position 467,365 of record BRZM01000005.1, on the reverse strand, counting down.
TTCACTGCAGTCCTCTTAAAAGCCTCATAATTTGAGGCATGAAGACGGGAGATTTTAGAGGCTCAGAAGTAATAGCTTCAGTGTGGCCAGGGGTAGGTGGGTCCATGCAAGCACAATACAGGGTGTGTGAGTCTGTGTGAGTGTATTTAAAGCAAAACAGTTAAGAGACTGAGCACGAGGACAGGAAAACATAAACTTAATTAGCGTCGACGAAGAAAAATGTTCAGAGAAAATAATAAAGGGAACTATTAAGACCAAAAGATGGGAGGAACTTTCATCTCTACGTTTCACGAAAAGCTGTCTGTTTCGTCCGACTCCCCAGTTCCAGCCCTCATTTAGATGTCTCTCACTTTGATGCTCTTCTGCTTCAATAGCTGTGTTATGTGTTTCCTGTTTTTTCCAAGAAAAAAACAAAAAAACAAAAGTGCTGTACACTTTCTTGATTTATTTTGTGAGGCATGCTTAAAAGAGTTAATGACTTCTGCTATTCAGACAATCTGCATATGAAGAGTTTTATTCCAAAATGAGATATTCACCACTTGGAAAAAGGGACACCTACACAGGCAGAATGATTGTCAGCTAAAACTTAAAAGCAGATTGTGATGCTACTTTTTAAAGGACTGGAAGTAATTTGTGTCCTTGACATTTTTACTTGCTGAATGTTTTATATTTCAACAATACGGGATGGTTATGACTTGAAATCTCTTTTTTTAATTGGCTGTATAGCATTTTGGAATGAAAGTATTCATATGGTATTGTATTTTGCCATCGTTGTTGGGGACTTTCCCATTTTTTAAACAGCAAAATAGGGAAATGAAGACCCAACAGCTGCAAAGGTTTACTGTGTCGCTCCTGGAGACAGCTCTAAAAATGTAAAGTATCTTTCTTTCTTAAAACCATAAAGATTCTGCTGGTTCTGACAGATTATTCACTGATTGAATAAAACCTTATCTGTGACCCATGGATCATGTTTCCTTATTTCTCTACTCTCCATTATTTCTTGTTCTATAGAAAGAAAAATTAGAGGTGGTGAGGGAACTTTTCTCATCCTGGTTCTTCCCTTTTGTTCCAATCAAAGGTATCTGTGTCTCGTATCAATTATAGAGCCCAGAGCAGCAAGTTAATTTCCAGTAGCTAAAACCTCACCGCTCCGTCTCTGTCTCCCATTTTGTTCTGCAGGTCTTCCACACCTCTGCACATTCTAATGAGAACCCTCGTTCAAATAATTACATTAGTAATCCCGGGGGAGACTGGGTAATTTATTCACGGACGGCTTTTCACTTTGCCATTAATACAACTAGCTTTCATATGCTCTTGTCTTCCTCTAGCTCCCTCCTTCCCTCTTTTTTCTCACTCTGCCATTCCAACCACAATACTGAACTCTTTTTCTCAGTTCTCGTCCTCCCTTTTCCATTTCCATCTGCTCTTCCTTCACTTAGCTTCCTCAGATAATGATTCCCAGCTCTCCACATTTCTCTCTCCTCTCTAAGTGCTACAGTACATCTTGCTGCGCTAGTTTCCTTTGAATGAATGACAGATGTCCTCTCTATCTCCTTGTCATCCATCTCACTTCACACCTCCCATCTGAACAAAGGACACTCCCAGTGCCTCTCGTCGTCTGTATCATTAAAAATGCACTTCGTGTGATTGGCTTTGGAACACAAATCAGTGTCAGTCAGTCAGCAGGCAGATCATTTATCAATTCCTCTTTGTTAATCTTTATTTTTCCATGATTTTCAGTTCATTTGTTTTATCACTGGCAGATCAAATTTAGTCTAAAGACTTGCTGCTAGATCCAGATTAACATACCTCAGTCCCAAGTTAAGTAAATAGATCTGATGGTGTACCTATTAACAGCTGTTTCTGGCATTTAAGGAAACAATTAATCAAAGCTGATTAAGTGGAATTAAGAATGGGAACGTCGTGGGGTGAGATGTGAGATGAACACAGTGGTGAAGGTTGCTGTGAGCTGACATCAGCCAACATGAACACAATGTCAGGCTGAACGCATTAAGTGAAACAAAATGGCAGTTGTGTCTGATTATCAGGTTATTCTGTTGAATCTCTGCTTACACACCCTGGAGTACACTGTCTCTGTGTACTCTGAGAGCTGGCACTGAACATTAGTCTTTATCTTTTCTTTACATCTTTTCTAGATTTAAGATAAGCTAAAATGCAAAGGCCACTTTGAGGTGTTCACCATTTCACATTACATTTGGTGTTTTATAGTGCGTATCACCAAACAATTTTGCTTATAATCAAAGTAACTGCCAAACACTTAACCTGGAGCCTGAGTATCCGAAGTCTCTGAACGATGGTCAGTGAAGGAACGCCCACAGGAAGCTGTTGTAGCAGATCTGCCCCGTGGTGTTGGCATCAAAATAAGAGCTGAGGTGGAAGAACTCCTCCTCTGACAGATTCACGCTGAAATGGCACAGCACCTGCAGGAAAACAACACAAAAAGATATAGTGTGTATGCGCGCACATTTGTGTGTGTGTGTGTGAGTAGTGTATTAGGTGGGGGTTTAGGAGATGTCATCCCTAACCAGGTTGCTAATTGTTTATATCGATCAGCTCAGGGAGCGCTGTCTTCAGGAAACTGGACAGAAGGTAAATGGCAGGGACAATAAAACAGGAGTGTCAGCTGCTGCTCTCCTGGGCCAAAATGTCAGCTCGGTCTTGTTTCAACCTTCAACTTAATTGAACAATTAAAATTACTGACTGGCTGTCAAGTGAACAAGTCTGAGTATGTGGCTTTTCAAGCTTGCACACTTGAGATTTATGGATTTCCAGTCACTCTCCATCATTCTTCAGACATTTTGAAAGAAAAGACACAAGCGGAGCTCAAACAGTTGCATAATTCATAAAGTTCCAGTTTATCGTAGAGTGCCTGACATCGTTTGGATGCGGCAGAGCAGGTGGAGCAGGTGGAGCTCTGCAGGGTGGTGTGTAGCTGACCTCACCTTCCTGAAGTCCTGCACTGAGACTCTCCCTGAGCGGGTGCGGTCAGATGTCAGGAAGCTGCGCCTGATGGAGGTCCAGGACGAGCGAACCACGTCCAAAGTCCTCAGCATGACCTCCATACAGTCTTTGCTCAGAACGCCTTGGCTCAACTGGACCGGATCAGACCGTGCAGGATCCAGTCAGTACATGGAGTACGAGGCCGCAACAGGAAGACATGAACAATGAGAAAGAAAGCAACAAATAGAGGTGAGAGCCCCCACATTATCTGTAATATTTCACTTCATCACACGCTGAATCTCTGAACAAAGTGTTTTTTGTTCTGTGATCACATAAAGAGGTTTTGTCTGCAAACTCATGTACAGACACACCACTGAATCAGATAAGTTGCAGGGGGTCTGCAATTTTACACAGATGGTGGGTTCAGTCGAGACAATGCAGGTTTTTGTGATTCCAAAGTTGGTTTGGAGGGTTGCAGCTCGTGGGTTGCCAGATTAGGCCCTCACCCACACGCTCCATCGAAGCTTGGGGCTCGGCTTAGTCACTCAGCGGGGGGCCTTTTAGAGCGTGCCCACCCGTGTGTCATTGTTCAAAGCTTCATATATACCTCCCCATGCCAAAAAATGCACTGTAAATCACCAAACTTGCCAAATTTGTTTGTCATGGGAGGTGATAATCGAGAGCCTGAGGGTGGGAGGTCCCCGCTGAGTTTACACAATCTGGCAACCCGCCGTCGCCCATCACCGCCCCCTCACATTCCAGAGCCCCCCCCCCCCCCAACCCAACCCATCACTACCACGTACTATTGTAACTCAGTTTAAATTTGCAGCAATAAAACTACAATAGATCAGACCTTAAACAGAGGAAAGGAGAGGGACGACTGAGTTTATTTGAAATGTGTTAATGTGCTGCTCAGCATGGCTACATGTAGCTGAAAGTACATTTCCCGTGTCCCAGTTTCAGACTCAATGCCAGCTGTGATGAGTGTCTACACAACAGGTACATGAGCAATGGATATGTTCAAATGCTAACATGCATATAAAAGTAATCTGATTGTCACAGTATTGGACCCTTAAAGGAAAAATGTTTTATTAGCTGTTTAAAATACAACTGTCTACCAAATTTTGCAGTCAAAAATATGTGTCAAAACGACTGTTAATATTTTGTTTCATACTACTTTCTAATAGGTCACCCATTTACAAAGACTTTATGAGTTGTACCTAATGGCTTAATAATGGATGGTTGATGGTTTACTCATACCTTTATGAGCCATTAAGAGGAGAAATGTTTGGATTACCGAGTGGTTAAAAATTGCCATGGCGTTCGAAATTTTCTCACTTTTTAACAAGGCTGTCAGTTTGCAGTTATTAAGTCATAGTTGAAGCATTAAAACTCTGTGCAATTGTAAAAGTTATTAATGAAGAATCATGAGTTTCTCACTTTCTAATGAGCCAACAGCTTAAAGGTCTTATTTACACTTTCCCAGTATTTTTTTTTTCTTTTTTGGAAGTTTTAACACCCATAATAAGATATATTTGTTGTTTTAAAGGTGCTATATGTAAGTTTTTGTGATAGTATATTTGCATAGCCAAAGTTAGCTTTAACAGCTGTTTACTTATGAAGCGTTTCAGCCATTGTTGCATTTACAAGATGAGAGGTTAAATTTCATACCTCTTCATCCTCTCATGTTGGACTTGGGGCAGACTGGATGCTACAGTGGCTAACTATTTATTTTTTTTACTGTAGATTACCAACATCATGTGTGCTGCTTATCTTCTCTCTCTGTTTCAGTTAGCTGTACGCTTTTACCTGGAGAGTGATCACTCGCTCAGTAAAATAAGGTTAACACAAGATACATTCCCATGCTGGTAAATAAAGACACTGGGTTGTACTCAAAGTCTGTTGTGTGTTGTGTCACAGCTGTCAGCCAGCAACAGGTACTGTTTTATGCAAATAAGTTCCAATGAAATGATGTGATTGACTATGCAAAGAATAAATTATCATGTTTTTCTAAAGTCATTGCTCAATCAGGCATATTTAGGCTACAAAGTATTCCCTAACCCTTTAGTGAGACTGTAACATACACAGTGCAGAGATCACAAATACAGCTGTAACATAATATGATGTCTGTCACCACATGAGATCCAGATGAACTAATTTGTCCTCTTGTTTTTTCTTACCGGGGTATTAGGAAGAGGGAGTTTACATCGCTCAAAAGTCCTCTTGGCCTCTGCTGGTTTTAGGTTCAGCAGGAGGTGATGAAGGAAGTTGTGATAGGAAACGTGTCCATTACTCATGAAGTCAAATTTCACAGCCAGATACTCCAGCTGCTGCTGAGTCATGCTGATGTTGAGCGATTGGAGGATCTCTGTAACACATCGTCAGTCATTAGCAATGGACAAAAGTATATACAGTAGCATATAGAAGAGATAGTTCAGTGCCATGTATGAGTGGCTTTCTGCTCACCCAGGAAGGAGGTAGCGCTGATGTGTCCCTCTTGCTGAGGATCTTGCGCAGCACAATTCCTCTGGATCTCCTTCCAACAGTGCTGCACCGCCCCACGCAGCCTCCTCTCCATGCTGCCCAAGGGGCTTCCTGTTCCTGGCCTCCCTACTGAGGCAGGACGCCTGGGGGTGCACTGGGAGGCAGACTGGGAGAGGAATGAGGGGGAGTCAAGAGAGTGGCTGCACAAATACAGCGAAGAAAACTGCCAACTTATATTATTTAAAGGCAGTTTGCACCAACAGCTGATTCCAACTCTGATTTGTATTCTCATTCAGGCTGATTAGTCAGGTGAATATTATTCTTATCACTTACTTTTGAAAAAGCAACAGTTGAGCTTCAGAACAGGATGTATCTGCTTTAAACACCCGGTAAAGTAACTAACATTCTAACACTGGCAATCACTGTAAATCATATTTTTCTGTTATTGCTGTTTCTGTCATTCACTACCCAAATTTTAGGGGAGTGAATAAAACAAAGTACTAAACTAACAAGAGTTTTAATAAATACCCTGTATTTTCTGCAGTGTGTGAAGGTGATGACGCTCAGTCAGTGAAAGCCAGCTAGCTCCTAGCAGCTACAGTTAAGCCGTTTCATGTGCTAGTGTCCTGTCATGACCATTTGTTGCTGCAGAGGCTGCTGTTGTATATGTTGCAGTATGGTCAAATATATCCAAAATATAAACTCGTCTCCGAAAATACGTCTCTGAGATACACACAGTTGCTGGGTCTTGCCCTGCTGCTCCCCCATTAAGCAAATTTTCAACTCTTGAGCTCATGAACTGACTGTACAGACTTGAGCTGTAACTAACTAACAACATACGCAGAAACACTTGCATTTGCTGTGGGTCAGAGGGTGCTGATGTGACTACTCTAACTGATTTTAAAACTTTCCAGGAACTCCACTTCTTTCTACTATTCTCTCTCTCTCTCTCTCTCTCTCTCTCTCTCTCTCTCTCTGTCTTTGAAACATTTTCAACTCTGGCAGTTGCATCTTTGCCCCAGGGAAATTTGTGTCCTCTCACATCGTTGCATTGACTTTACAGGCTATTCTGCCACCTCTAAAATTCTCTTTACATTCAGTCTGCATATACCTCAACACCTCTTTTAAATAGTTGTTCACAGAGTTTTGAAGGCTGGTGAATTCCATCCACATCTATACCACTCAGAAAAAGATTTGTTGCAAGACCATCAAACATATTTTGTAGAAAAACTGTTATCAAGAAATCTCATTTAAGCAAACAAAGAACTATTCACTGCTCAATACATTTATTTGCATGTTTGTTACTATCCATGTATCTCATTCAGTTTCACTCATCTTCCTATACTTATATGTTCTGCTTTATGTGCTTTATTAGCTGACTGAGTTGTGGCACACACAAAGATTTAAGACAGCAAAAGTTAATTCCAATGGAATCACTGCAATCAGAGTTGAACTTTGGCATTCATGATGTTCAAGTGGATAACATGTATGTATATTGCATTTGCTCAAATTGAATTATTCTTTGTGTGAAAATATCTCTACAAAACATATATTTATGCTTCCGCAAAAAAAAAAAAAGAGAAAAAAAGTTCCATCTTGCTCTCAAAACTGAGGCACATACATAACTTCTTAGAGTAACAGACTGAGCTTTTCTGGCTTTGCAAAGCTGCTGGTGCCTTCAGAATCACAGATCCTAGCAGAGCTGTTTGGAACTAAGTCTCAAGTCTTCGAGAGGGGACAAAAACATTTGATTAAATAATAGTATCTCAAATTTGTCAGGTGGCAAAGTGGTTCAGTGGTGACCACTGTCACCTCACAGCAAGAAGGCTCTGGATTTGAGCCCCGGTTGGAGCCCAGAGCTTTTCTGTGTGGAGTTTGCATGTTCTGTCTGTGCCTGTGTGGGTTCTCTCTGGTTCTCCAGCTTCCTCCCACAGTCCAAACACATGCAGGTTAACTGGTGACTCTAAATGACCTGTTCAGGGTGTACCCTGCCTCTCTGAATGAATAAATAAATTTTTCACACAGTAGGCACCTTCCCTCTTTGACGTCTTGTTTAAAATGGGGCAGGTGAGGTTAAAAAATAGGTTATTTTGAATAATTAGCACAATAGTCACGTGAAAATACATGAAGAATAATTCTAAATATTTAATACAAATGAAAAGGAGCTCTTTAATAACTAAAACCAGGAACTAGTGCAGTGATATGTGCATCAGAATCACAGCTGCAGGGAAGAAAACAGGTGTTATGCTGGATATGAAGAGTGGAAACTATTGAGCTACTCATTTACATGTACATTAATTATATGTGCAAAGGCTAATTTCTTTAATTCTTAATTTAAAGTTCATTTGAATGATTTGTTTCTTGTGGGATTTTATATTATATTTTATATTATTATACATGAGTCATTATGTTGAAATTGACAGTAGATAGGCTTTGAGGTCATGCGCTGTACCTTAGTACGTTGCAGAATGGCACCTGCAGCGTTCGGACAACAAGGTTTGGATCTAGAGGTTGTCTCTCTCGGCTCAGGAGAAGGTGATGGGATGTTGTTGATGGGACCCCCTGCTTCGATGTGGGTGGTCCTGCTCAATGCACCAAAACTCTGAAGCACCTCTCTGTGCTGCAGCTTCCTCCGCTCAGACACAGGCATCTGGCACCACACACATTTAAACTAAAAGGCAAAAGGAAACACACATACACATAATCATCCCCACAATGGGGACTAATGCCCAAAGAGAGTTACACACAGCACGTAAATTGGCTTTACAGATGACTAACTTTCTCACGCAGTCAATAATTATCAACAAAGATGGATTAGATTTTGATTAGAATAATTAAAGAAAACATATCAGACTAGAAAGAACAGAACTGGCAAATGTACCAGATTTTAGATTCATCTTCTCATTTGTAAGCATGGATTGATGCCAGTATGTGTTGTTTCAGCTTGAAAGCACAGGGAGTGTTGTTGGAAATCTTCTCTCCTCTTTGAATTCTCTGAATTCTAATGCACTGGAATATAAGCTGTAGTAAACAGTTTCTCTGGCTTTACCTGATCATTTGTTAGACTCAAGCAGTGGCGATCACAAAGCTGTCTGAACTGCTCTTTTGAGATGGTGGTGCTGTTGGAGGTGTCTAAATCCATCAGCTCTTTGGTGATCTTTTGGTGACCTGTGACATCTTCCTGGACCTGCAACAAAAGCTCAGTGATTCCATAGGTCGTGGTCTGAATAGAGGATCTGGTTTTAGCCCATCACTCCCTGTGTCCACAGAGCCCTCTCTAATATCTACAGCATTATGAAAAGAAACATATAAAACACACAAACACGCTCTACATGAGGCATACAGTTAAAGACATACAACTTTAAGTCTAAACATATAACTATGGTGGGAACTGTTGGGTCTCTCTCTGTAAATATAATAATCTAAAGAGTACGGTCTAGACCTGCTCTATATGAAAAGTGCCTTCAGATAACTTCTGTTGTGATTTGGCGCTATATAAATAAAATTGAATTGAACTGACTATACTATATAGTACAATACAGACAATATAATACACTTATTGCCTGTTGCCTGTTCTCTGAGAGTGAGATGAGAAGATGGAGCCAAATTAGGATCCAGGATGTGGTCATCTTAGCTTAGCATAACAAGACTAAGGCCATGCTAGCAGCTCTGTGAGGCTGTATTTACGTGCTTTAAGTGCTCAGCATGCTAACATGATCAGAATGACGTGCTAACCTGCCCACTGTGTTAGCATGCTAACATGCTAATTAGGGCTAAACACAAAATACAGGTGAGTCTGTTGTGAATGTTAATAGTTTAGCAGGTGTTTGGTCATAAACCAAAATAAATGTCCACCTGATGATGGTGCAAAACAAAAGTTAGAGGATCACTCAAGGTCATAATATTAATTATGTGTGTAGAAAATTTCAGTTTTTAGTTGTCAAGACATTTCATTAAAGCCACAATCATGAGATAAATATCAGTCTTGTCATCAGAAAGAAAGGAAATTGGTACTTGCTTCTTTCACCACTGGCTCCTGCGACTGAAACTTGCTGAGGAAGTCCTTCCAGTTAACAGTGCAGTTCTCACAGTCTAGCTCTAGCTTGGACAGGATGTATCTGTACTGTTTGTCTGATGGGTGGGCGCAAAAACTCTCCAGCACCTGACGAAACTCCAGAGCTCTGACGGTCCCAGTACCGCTCTGATCGAAGGCTGAGAAAGCCTGGAGAAGACAACGAGCCACAGAGAAGCCATCAGCTGTAACAGAGACTGTTGGTGAAGAAAAGTGATTGTAAGCTTCACCTTATACAGATTAGGTGCTGTAGCTGTGACGAGTTCCCTCATCCTGGCCAGAGCCACATCTGGACTGAGGTTGTCCAAGGACTCGATCTGGCGAACAGGATCAGGGGAAGCAAGAGGAGGCTCACATTTCCTCTCTGCTTTACTGTCAAAAGCAGACAGGAAATCCATGTAAGACAGCCTTTTGCAGTTATCATCCATGGAAACCTTGAGCCTAAAGAGAAACAAGAGGTGCAATGCAGACTATTGTCAGTATTAGTATAGACAATATAGACAGGTGTGTTTCACACTGAATGATGGAGACTAACAAGTGTACAATTTTGGCCATGCCGCTGTCTGTCGGTCCATCACATTGGTGCTGGATGAAATATATCAACAACCAGATTATTTTGGTTGTTCCTCCAACTTTTGCTCCAGCACCATCAGCAGCCTTTAACCTACATGGACAGGAACTGTCAATTTTTTTGGTGACACTAAAAAACTGACTTGCAGAAACCACAGCAATATCGCACATATTTATGGTTTAGTTCAGGCACACAAGATTGTGGTCTGGTTTAATACAGAAAAAGTTCACTGTGACTGATTTAAATTTAACCAAAACCACAATCTTTTACTAACCTTAACCACAGTGCTTTTGTTGCCCTCACGCTCTATTTCAACATGGCTGTTTATGTATGTGAGTCAACTGGAAGTTCATTCATTCCAAGGGAACCTCTGTGATCTGCGATGTGTTGCAAAACCTTCTGGTTTTTTTTCCTGCCCACAATCTGCCACAACTACATAGAAAAACTGTAACTGTTTGCAACATATATTGGACAGACCATAGCACTGCATGCCACAGGAAGCTTGCATAAAAAGAAATTGTGCACTCAATCAGTAAAGCTTGGTTTATACTTCAAGTATCTATCGGGTCTTGTTGAACACTGTATCCTTCTTTGCTTACTGTATATTCTCCAGTGAGGCAGCATCAGTGGAAACCTGTCTGTTGGCATCCAGTTGGGCAACAGTTTGGTTCAGTTTCTGGCTCAGAGACTTCAGTTCCCCTTCGTGATGAAACCCCAGCTTCTCTAGGAAGTCACAAACAGCTACACAGCCCTGCCCCTCTGGATCATACCTGTCAAAATGAAGTTAGAAACTGTTGCTGGCACAGAAATGAGCACCTCACTGTATGATGTAGGCCTTAGCTAGGTATCTCTTACCTTGACCAAAGCTGATCAAACTCATTTGAACTTATAGGAAGAGCATAGGTAAAGAGGAGTCCCCTCAAACTTTTTTTATGGATCCAACCCTGGCCGTCAGCGTCAAACTGACACAGTGCCTGACGGGAGAGAGAAGCACAGGTACAGAATTGCATCATTCAAAGGATCATGCACTTTCTGTAAGTTTATACTGACCTTAGATATGTCTCCCCACTTGCAGCGTGCTTCACAGGCCAGGAGCTCATGGAGCTGCTCTTGTCTGTCAGGAGAGAGAGAAAAACATTGGAGCGCATTCAAGCGCCAACTTTCCTCAAAATAGCAAAAATGCTGAGTAAGTCCAACCACATCAGACTCACACACTAGTTGCACGTGCCCGTTGTTTGCCATTATTTTCAACTATATCGATGAATTCTGCGTAGTTAAGGTTGCCTCCAGGATGCAGGCCAATCAGATCCAGCAGCCGCTCGTACTCTCCCTCTCTGCAGAAAAACCCCAGGCTGTTGTACAGTGTTCTGAAATCATGGCAGTCCACCACGCCTTTGTGTTTCTTGTCCATCAGCCGGAACGCTGTCAGGTTGTTCTGATTGGAAGAGATCAGGAAATCAGAGCCAAGACATTCATTTATCGAATAGTTGTGTGTACTGGGGTGATTGTTGGCAGTCACGCACCAACAGATCCTAAATATTCATTTCCTCCTTGGAGTTCTCACATCAAAGAAAGTAAAGTAAGCTCCAATAAGATTTCAATACTGGCTGACCTCATGACACTTGTGGTTACTGCTGACAATGAAAAACATGATTTAATAATACAGGTCTCAGAGTTGTGTTCAAAATAACCACTCCAAACATGTCTACAGCAAGCACACAACAAGACTGGTCTTGATGTAATCACAAGCAAGAAAAGCCGTATGTGATGTTTCTTTGTTAAACTTTCCTAATGGCTGCATCTAGCATTGTCACTTTGCCTCTATTTGCTTCTTCATACTTCTCATTTTAAAAAATATAATGGCCATGTTTTTGCAGGAGGCGAAAAGGGCGAGACCCAATTTATCTTTTGACTCTTTTTTGCTACATTAAGATATTTTGTGACTATGTAAAAACTCAAGCAGTTTGTGTTTGGAGCTATTTCCTTTCCTTTCCGGTGACGAACTAGTGAGAGACTACTTAGCAACTAGTACAATGTATCACTTTACTTGATGTTATCGAGAAATAGTAATTTGTGATTAAGTTATTAGCAATGAATGAGTCATTACTAGGTTTGTGCCACTCAGCAGCTGGTTCAGAGTGGATCAGGAACAACAGTCATGCCAACCTCCAACCTGGTATCACACCTTTTCGTGCACCCTCGTGTAGTAGTAGTGGAGAAATATTATTATCCCCTAGACTATTAACAAGTAACTCATCATTATCTCCTACATATTCCTCAATTCAGAGTTATACAGTGTCTACTTATTAAACATTATTTATCAGCTCGTTCCTTCTCACATTTTAGTGTTCTATATTCCACAAAAACTGGCAAAGTAAAGAACTCATGATGGATCTGAATGAATTATACAATAAAAGCCCAGCATCTGCTTCTGTCTTTGCTTCCTATTTCGCTGTTTGTGCATCTGTATGTAATTTGAACTATGGTCTGCCAGTTAGAATGAAAAAAACAAAAACAACTGGGCACCCCAGTGACCTAAGGTGCCAATCATGAACCACAACATCCAGCTGGGAACCTTTGTTACCTGTCATTTATGCCCAAATTTTAAAAAGTCCAAATAAATGTCAGACATAAAGTTGTGTCAAAAAGTAATTTTTAGCAATTATAACTGTAAGGAAAGGCAGTCAATTTTCATGATTCTTTTTCTTTTATGTTAAAATAGAAATAATAAAAACATAGAAATGATAGAAATAGTGAATGTATCGCTGATTAGCAGCTGTTAAAGTTGTGCTCACCCCATGGATGGCCTTGATCCTGTTCTTCATGGCAGCCAGGCACTGCTCAGCAGAAGTAGGGAGGGTGTCAACCTCAACCCTATCACCATCACCACCCTCAGAGCCCTGCTGCCTGTCTCTAGCTACGGCCTCTGCAGAAACCATGGAGAAAACAGATGTTAACTCTCAAGAATTTTGATATTTGGCCTTTTAATAAGGCACACAATTAATGGATTCACCTAAATTCTCACTCTTTGTGAGGGAATTATACTCAACAAATTTGAATTTTTGCTCCATTTTGTGAATTATTGGTGTTTTTCTCCTCTCTAAAGAGTGCCCTTCGTGTCTGGCAAGCACACTGGGCATTTAACACCCTGACCTAATTTACATTTAATTAGAAGCACAAATCAAAATCTTTGAAACTCACTTTAATGCCATGCAAACATGACTAACTTTACGTCCTGGCTTTGTTTAACGATCTTCTCTCTCTCTCTCTCTTTTTTTTATTTTTTACTTTTTACAGTGTTTCTTTTTATTTTTTTAGAGGATACAAATTAAAGTGATGCCCTGCTGCTCTGTTTTCTGCTTCCAAAGCACATAATTAGCCCAAACAAGCAGATATGAGTATGATTCTGAATCTATGTGCTTCCCTGCTCTGCTAATGAGAGACGAAGAGGCTCACTCTTAGTCTGTTTATAATCCAGGATGATTTCTTCAATGGTTCATGTGCTAAGAAAGGCATAATTTTATGAGAAGCAGGGGGCTTATGTTTGATCATCGTGGGTGGGGTAGGAGTTGGGATGCAAGGCAAGATGGAGTGGGGGGTGGGGGCTTGTGGGAAGTAGGAAGGGATTTCTAAAATCTCCATTTAAGCATTGAAAACCCTGCCATGCAGAACTGATGGGATTGCTGATGACGCTGGTCAAGATGTTCTGGCTGCCATTCTCCCGCCTCACCCTCATACTTCGCCTGGAACACTGAGCGCTCGATCTGTCCGTCCATGAAGCCCAGCAGTTCAGTGAACATTTTGAAAGTCTTATTGTCCAAGACGATCCAGCTGTCCTCTAGTATCTGGAGGGAAAAGGAGAGAAAACAGAACAAGTCTGATAGACTGCTGTGCTGCACTGTGCTTTCAGCAGGGTTATGCTGACTTTTGAGTCAGTCAGTTATCAATACACAGAATGTGCCACACGTTGGGTGAGTGTCCCTATGGACAAGCATTCATGTAGCCACAGTGAATATCAGGCTGTGCTGACATGGTCCCATGACAGGTGACCCCATTCTCTAGTCGTGACCTTAAATAGAATAGGCTTTATTGTCATTGTACAGTTAAGTACAATGAAATTGTGGGTGCTCCACGAAGACAGACTATGCACTATAGAAGAGATTTAAATACAAATAGAAATATGAAAATGTACACAATATACAAGACGTACACAATATAATACAAGAGATACAAAAAAATACAAGGATTACAAACATTTACAATGTCTCTGTCTTTAGATTGACCTAAGATGAACAGCTTTTAACTTCTACTCTCATGCAAGAAAAGAGCAAATACTTGACAACTTGACCCAGTCTTATATCAAGTGTATCTGCTCAGGCTAAGCTGCCATTTGCTTGATGGGCAGTATCCATTTAATGCCATTGCCCACTTAGTAGTCCTGCCATCATCCCTACTCATCAAGCTCCACTTTTCTTAGCAGCAGTTACTAATATATATTTGAAAATTTTACCTCTCTCCTAGTGCACCTTTTAAAGGGTTGTTAAATTAATTTTTATTGAATCCTATGTTCACCCAAGCAAAGAGTCGATACTCAGCAGCCTGACCTGTATCTGCTCAGGTTAAGTTACAGTGGCTAGCCCAGTTAGCTTGTTAGGCAACTTCATCTGACTGTCAACGTGCACTCAGTTGTCTATACACCATCACTGTAATCTCACCACTAGCCACTACTTAGAAACTGCTCTGAGTTAATTATTGTCCTTGACTTGTCTTACCCATTAAAGTACAAATGCTGTCAAAATGAATTTGTGTGTGAGAGTGCAGGCAAGTCTAAAGGATCATCAGGTGGGCACCCTCTCAGTAACTGGTGTTTCTTTGAATTGGGCCTACAACACCAAGAAGGCTGTTCCAGCCTCCCAGAACCACCTACACACTCAACACAGCCCTCTATAACAGGTTATACTGAAACTCATTCTCCAGTGCAACAGGTAAACAAGAATTTGACCTGTATCTTTTACTCTTCAGCTATGGATGATTTAAAATGCTTAAATTAGAACAAGTCAAAGAAATAAAGCAATATACAATACACACAAAGAAATCAGACCCTCTCTTCAGAAAAATAAACAAAAAACTCCCCCTTTAATAATTTTCTTCTTTATCTGGTGAAACTGGTCTCTCTTTTACACCTTGTTTAATTATTTGTTATATCTCCTTTTTTTTTTTTTTTACATTTTTTATTTATCTGTTTATTTGTCAATACTTCTGTAGTCTTTGTCTAACAGGGTTTTCTGTTATCTAAACTTAACAAATACTTGTCTGATGTTGTTTTTAGTGAGTACAGTGTATTATAACTGATAGGAATGATGGCAGTAACCATAAAAATAAGAACCTTTTTAAAAAATAATAATAATAAAATTGTAATTATCCTCTCAAAAAAGCTGAAAAAATGATCTAATGTAGCAGCATTGGTGTAGCACACCAGTATTAGTCAGAATCTCGAGTGGGTGAAACATAATAGGACCGAACTGACTGTTGTGAGGCTCAGGTAGGAGTGTGTGATGATTCACGGATCCAACCTGATGCCTTTTGCTTAACATTTAACAAACAGCATCGATTCAGACGGCTTGTATCGAGCAACATGTGTACCTTTTATTTTTAGCATCTAATTACTGCATTACAGCTCCTTTCGCGTTTTGTATTTTTGCTTGTGTGTTTTCTACTAAGTGTTCTCACCCTTAGTACGTTGCATTTCTCTCTGTGCTTTGCTTGTTCACACACGTCACATGTCCCCTCGCCCCCCGCTCACAGAACTATCAGACTCGCTCTCTGCATACAGGCTACTCAGAGGGTTTTCAACACTGGGAGAGATATTTTTTATACATATTGCAGTGAAATCCAACCTACATGTGAGATGAGTCTGTGTAGACTTAAGCTGCATATGTGGTTTGGTTGTACATAATGTAACTCAAGAACAGATGAGTTTGTGATGCCACTTCAGACCTTAAAGTATAATGCTTTTGGTATTCTGTATTTTCTTACTGTCAAAAAACCCCATGTGTGGACAAAAACCAACAACGAATGTATCCAATTAATAAGCATTGTGTGTGTCTCCCAAGCCTGATATATCTAATTCCTCCACACCACAGAGCTCCACTGTTGTCCAAAAACTATTAAAAACACACCAGTAAGCCATGCTGTTGCACAGGGTGACATGCTCCTTCATCACTAAGAACACACACAGTGTTATTTTGACTCAGTCCTACACACACCATCCCGCTGCCCCCAGTACTCATTAGTTAGTGTGGATTAACTTGCCACCTAAAATGCATTATTTTCTTCCGTTTGATTAACATTTAAAAATTCAAACTATGACCAGCAGTTATAAGAAATTAGGTGACCTTTTTTACTGAAACTATTCTTTACATTTTTTCAAAATCTTTTCTATATACAGCCTTGTATCAGTGTATGAATTGTTAAGAAATCCATACTCCAATCCCAGTACATGAGGTCACATCAGTGACACACTATTATTCTGAGATACACAGGTGGAAGTTAAGTAAATTTCTTCACAGTTCACATTTGGTGCATAGCTAATTAGTTGCATTACCTATAAATGACATTTTAAATAATCATTAGCCTGTATCTTATCAGCTTGGTGAGCTGTTTTTGTTGTTATAGCTGAAAAAAATCAGAATGCATTGCATTTGTATGTCTGCTTTGTTGTCAAGATGGTCATATAGTTTTTATTTGTTCCCCCTCACCTTCCGTACATCAGTCTCTGACAGTGTCTCTTCAGAGCTGTGGATGATGGCCTGGATACGGTCAGTCAGGCTGGTTTGGTGTTGCTCTAACCTCAGTCTCATTCTCTGGAAGACAGTGTCCAGGATACTGCAGGTGTCTGGACAGTCCTGCAGACTAGAGGGAGGCCGCTGGCCCTCAACTGACTGCAGGGGTGACTGAGGCGATGTGAATGGCCTGTGGGGTAGTTTAATAAGTGCACAGACAACAGACCAAGTTGTGAAGGGGACAATAAATAAGATGTAGCCACAGCTACAGTGAAGTCTGACTGCACAAGTCTAAATGACTAATGAAGTTGGAGTTATAGCCAGCCCCAAGATCCAAGCCAACAGACACACCAAAGCAAATCATGCTGTAATCAAACCTGAGACCAAAACTCACAGTGCCTTTAATGTGAAGAGTAATGCTTAAGATAAATCAGATTAATGAAGAACTATTAATTATTGGCTCTGTAATTATACCCTTAAAGAAGCAAAAATGAATTCAAAGGAAGTGACTGACCAATTCATAGAAGTTTGATGGATTAGGGAGTTAGGGTGAAGGTAACTGGAAGGTAAGTGAAAAAACAAGTCTGAAATTTTTTAAAACTTAGCACTGATGTGTCTTTGGTGATTTGATGCCAAAGTAATCATGCCTTTTTTTCAGGTGGAATCTAGTGACAGATCACTTTCCGCACACTTTATTGTGTTGTAGATTTAATTTTAAATTGATAAAATTGCCATTTTAGTCTATCAATCTACACTCAATAACCCATAATCACAAAGACATTTTTAGAAATGTTTGCAAATTTATCAAACATACAACCAAGACAACGCTTGAGTAGCTTCAGGACAAGTCTTTGACTGTTCTTGGGTGGCCCAGCTGAAGCCGATACTTAAACCCCATAGAATACCTGAAGATGGCAGTTCACACATGCTCCCCATCCAATCTAACTGAGCTTGAGAGGATCTGCCTGAAAGAATGGGATAAAATGCCCATTCCTTTTTAGTTTTTATGTGTTTTTGTTTGTTTTTTTGTGTTTGTTTGAGTTTTTTGCCAAATGGGAAAAACCATTCCATGCTTTCATACCTGCAAATCCTATTGAAAACTGACCGCTGCAAGTGAGAAATTTAGGATGAAGATGTGAAGACTGACCTGTGAATTTGCTTTAGAAGGTCTGCTGAGGAATATTCCCTTTGACTGACTGTATCTTTTTTATCTTTTGTGGAGAGCAGTAGGAAAAATACTCACCCAGTATTTCCATATGAAAGATAAATCTGACCATAATAAAGAGTCAGGAGACAGTTCAGACCAATAGATTTACTGATTTACTGCTAACACAGACAGAATCAGTTTTTTTTTGCCAATGAAAATTATAGAGGTTTTTTTTTTTTTTGGGGGGGGGGGGGGGGGGGGGGGGGGGTTTTTTTTTTTTTTTTTTTTTTTTTTTTTTTGTGTTATCAAAACA
>BRZM01000005.1:62772-449029 GCA_033238685.1 Lates japonicus | reverse complement strand
TGGAAGAGCCAGGAGACAAGTTCAGACTAATAGATTTACTGATTTACTGCCAACACAGACAGAATCAGTTTTTTTTGCCAATGAAAATTATAGAGGTTTTTTTTTGGGGTAGTTTTTGAAAGTTTTTTTTCTGTCTTTTGTTGGAATAGCAACCCTTAACACAAGCACATATACATATTATCTTGACAACAATATTAGCTTTTCCAGTAGAATATGATTTAGAATAAAAAGCCTTTGAAAAGTCTATGAAAATACTACAAGTAAATTAATTATTTTCAAGTGCAGAGGTATTTTTGTCAGGTGAAGCAGAGCCATATACTGTATGTGGAGTGATTTTTACCTGTAACCATACTCGTATTTGTAAAGACTTGAATTGAATGAAAAAAGAATCCTAATTTAATATTTTTGAAAAACATGGAAAATTGATATGGATCTATAATTATTTTAAACAACATGGATCATTTGCTTTAAACAAAGGAACGACTTTGGCAACTTTTATATCCTGCAGCACAACACCTGTTTTTAAAGCTGGTGTGTGCAAAGCTTGTAGGGACATATACCCAAGACTCAGACTTGGAAATGCTGGCAAAGGGGCTTCTACAAAGTACTGACTTCAAGGTCTGAATACCTTTGTAAATGAGAGATTTCAGTTTTTTATTTTCAATAAATTTGCTAAATTTCTAAAAACATGTTTTTACCTTGTCATTGATTATCATGGATTATCCATTTTACTAAAACACAATGAAGTGTGAAGAAAGTGAATACTTTCTGAAGCCACTGTATTTCTCAAACCACCTCTGGAGGTGGGTTGACCAATAATGTAAAGCAGTCATTAGAGCATAGGTCAGAGACATATACTCTGTATGTCTCTCTCTATAGAGAGCATATATGCTCACCTTTCCTTGTGGGGTGAAGATGTGTTTGTTGCTTTTTGTAGTGGTACTCCCAGGTTTCTGATAAAGCAATTGTAAGAAACCAACGTAGAGGATGTGCCAGGTCTGGAGCTGAAAGGCTCACAGAGCCTGAAAACACAAGAAGAAATTTGAAAGGGAGCTGAGAAAACCCCAGACCGAGCAAAGGTCAGGAGTTTACCTTCTAGCAAAAATGCAATGCATTGTAGCCTATTTTAGCAACAAAAAATCCTTAGGGTGTGATCTTAAAGAATCACTGCTATGTGCAAAGATAAATACTTTTAATCAAAATCACTTAAATGATGAAAAAATGTTAACTGTTTGGACTCAGTGTGCATTTATATTAAATCAGCATTATCTGTTAGAATCTAGCTAAAAATGGAGGAAACTCTGTCTGTCTGTCTTTCGATTTTCTCAGCAACAGCTCATCCAATCAACTTCAGACTTTGTGGGTATATTGCTGAGGATCTAAGGAAGTGCAGTGTTGACTGTGAAGTATTTTGGATGAGCAGTTGTTGAGAAAATCAACAGAGAGAGATCCTCCATTTATTTTAAACTGCACTTGCTGTTACTATGGTAACCATGTTTTTGAAAATGAGGCACAAATCATTGATGATTTCAGTGATAATATTATCAACGGTCATGCTCCAGCTTGACAGGCACTGCACTAGTAAACTCAAACACAACATCTGACATATTGTAATTCTTATAAACATGTTAACCTAATGTGTGTTTTTCAGAAGATATGCTTGAATCAAAGTTAATGGCCACTGATATATATATATATATATATATATATATATATAAATAATTTTGACTGTATCACTATATTTACTGTAAGTGATTTAACACTAAATGCAGGGACGCTGAATTAGGAACAACTTGTTAGATTTTGCAGGAAAATTCAATCTTCCAGAGCAAACAAAGCCTAAGCATCCAGAGCACAGCGGCACTGACAGATGGTGAGGGACACCACATGATGGAAAACTCACCTAACTACAGACAAGAACGTAACAGAGACACACAGTAGGTAGCACCATCACTTAAGAGCAACGAGGTACCCAACCCTGCAGTTGTGTGTGGAGTTATATTCTTCCTTTTGTTTGTGTAATTCTTCTCCAGTTGCCTCCCACAGTTGAAAGTGCTTGTACAGTAGGTGCGAATGAGCTTGTTCATATACTGTAGGTATTAGCCCTCTGATAGACTGCCAATCTGTCCCGGTTGTTTCTTAGCTCTTGAGGTTAACAATTTTGGCCTTGATCTATTTCTGAAAATTAAAGCTGCAATTTTTGCCTTTTTAGCTTTTGTGTGTCTTACTTGTTAAAGTGTGTGTCTGAGATGGGCATGCCATAGCAGCTTAAGACCTTCTTCAGATCCTCCTGTGTAACGTGTCCAGTGTGCTGAGGGTCACACAGCTTCAGATCTGCCAGCACTGAACTGAGCTGCTCACACAGCTTGTCCTGCAGCAGACTTTTCACCTTTATATATAAGCACACACCAACACACACATTGCACACAGACATACAGCAAACACAGACACAGACACTTTACACAAACAGTGCATTACTGATTAACCCCACTTTTTTTCTTTTGATCTCATCCTCTGTTTTTGCTCTCTATTTGATCTCATGGTGTATGTTATGTTTGATAAGCCTGATATTTGATCATAGTGTGTTGTGTTAACACACTTACTGTTCTCCATGAAGCAGATGCCACAGACACTTTATCAGCCCACTGTGTGGTCTGCCTCTCATCTGGTGTTTTTTGCTCCTCCTGAAGAAAAGCAATCAAAAGCATAGAACACTTAAACGTCCTCATATGGAAGTGTGCAACTAAGAAATGAACACACAATAGCAAATGATTATACAAGTATACCATCTCTGTAGTGGTGTCTTCAGTCTCCTTGGGGATGTCCAGGGGCTCAGCAGTATTAGGAGGGGAGGGTGGTGGTGCTGTGTTGCCTGTTGGAGCAGAGGTGATGCTGGGGTCGAATCTCTCCAAGCTGGCCAACTGGATGACCCCGGTGTGTTCTGGATCCAGGACGTTGAACAGCTCTGTGATCTGTGAACGCTGAAGTCGGGGCTGGGTCCCACCTGGTCTCTCCAGCAAATGTCGCAGGTCTGCTCGAGTGATCCCACCTGCCTCCTTCTGGTAGGGTAGGTGGGTAAGCTTTGTGAGCATTCTTCTTCAAATTATTCATTTAGTTCTATTTAATTGGAACATTATGTTAGTCATTATAGACACACATGGATAAGTATAATCACAGGCAAAAAGTGAGGGACTATTTGTGTGAACACTGAGGAAAAAGTTGAAGAAGTTAAAAGCGGGCATTATCAAGTTAAAATGTTCCGCAAACATAAAATTTGTTTGACACGATATGATAACACTGTTAGAAAGGGGGTTTCAGACACCATTAGATGATCTGTTTGAAGTATATTGAGGTCTTGAGAATTCCAAAGAAAACTGCAATTAAGGAAATGTAGTCAGTGAGATTCAAATCTGTTGACATGCTGAAGTTATCTTTGTGAAACTCAGTTTATCTCAATAATTTTAACAAGTTCTCTTTGAATTTTGTGAATGTTTTATTACTGTTGGCAACAATGAAGTGTTATGAATATGCTTAACTGCTTTCATAGCTCTGCATGTCTTTCGTTTCCAGTGCAAGTTGATGAAAAAGGAACTCTGTCAATAACAATAGTGAAACATTTAGGACCAGTGATCATGAGAAAGTCTACACGTATTGATCAAATTTCCAAGCAACATAAATATCATTTAAAATATGTGATCACAGAGAAAGTTAGACATCACAGAAAGATGTCTCCTTAACTTTGGTGCTACACAGCCCCCACCTGTGACTGAGCAGATACACACAATCTGCAGTGTCAGCCCATTACACTTTATTTAATTGCAGCCTACAAACACTACATGTTAATGAGCGGTCATTCCCAGGCTGCTGCACTGCTGATAAAATCCTTATTTTATAATTACGTCATCTGGCAAACATGTTTAATCCAGGTTTACATGGTTAACCTGGACTTTAACATGATTAGGCGATCAGAAGACTGCATATGTATTTGGCTATATTGACATTTAAATCAATTGATTACAGAGCAAGACGGCTAGGGATGAATTGTCTTCTTAACTGTACTGTCACAAAGCCCCTGACTCCCATTGAGCATTTTGCAAAAAACCCCATACACACTGAAACAGTGAGCTTGAGTTTTAACATTAACATTAACAAAGATCTTTTTTTTCTGAGGCAAGAAGCTGTGGTGGAACGCCATGGATTTCAAATACAGTAGTTGTGTAGCATAATTCTACATCACTACATATTTCAATCACGCAATTCAATAAAACACCACAAACCATATCCTCAGTTACAGCTTCAAAAATTAACATAATGTCATCAGTAAGATTTATATAATTAGTCACTGTATATTAGAGGGATATTGCATTAAACAGTAAAGGTTTTAGTGATACAGTGTTAACCCCATGTTAAGGTCACAATTTACAATATGTGCTTTATGTGATTACATTCTCTGTGCTATTATGGTATTACCAATTATAGCTTGGCACAAAAGCACATCCATCTGATGTGTATGTCACATTGTGAAATATACACAACAATGTGAATTATTGCAAGTCGTCCGAGCTCTAGTATCCCTCCCCAGAGATAGTCTTAAAACCATAGTTGGCTTAGTCCCTGCCTGAATGAAAAACCTCATTACTGGCTGGCGGTGTGAGGACACTCTTGTTTGATCTCCCACCCGCTGAATAGATTATTAAAACAGTTGATGGAGGGATTTTTTTTCCCTCCCATGCCATTAAAAGGAGGAGATTCTGGCAGACCGATATGTGTGAGTCATATCTGGGAGAGGCTTCACACATGAACACACATACGTATACACACACTTCCTCAAACTTGGAAGCTGACTGTTGTTTTGTGACTGGCAGCAGCAACATCAAACATAACTGTGAATTAATGGACCCCCACCACCACCCCCCCACCTTCTCCTCCTCCCAAAGTTTAGTCAAACACCAAAGTTTCATCCAGCTGAAGTAGACTGATTTGAAATTAAAGAGGCAGAACTGGATGCGGAGGCGTGTTGAAGGGGATGGCTGTCAGACGAACATATGGCTAGTGACTGAGTGGCTAACCAGTGGCCATATGCAATCATCTAATCATGTTTATGGCCATCAAAAAGCTGCAGATGATGATTGGCTCATCTGTAAAGCTGTCTGGCATTTATATTTAAAGCACACACCTGAACATGTGCCTTTGTGTTTTAGCAATCTGCTGAGATTACTCCCTTGTGTCCTGTCTGATAACATTCAAAATCGTTTCTGTCTGGACTTTCACTATACTTCTTGCAAAGCTGTGAAAATAAAGGAAAGGTCTCAAAGCATTTCAGCGTGTCTTTTTTCCCAAGTAGCAGATTCATCGTTCCATTTTAGTCTATTGTTTTTTTTTCCCTATAGTTCGACACTTACTGTGTCCAGCAGATGGAAGATCTCTTTAAGTCGAGGGTAAATTTCTTGGAAATCCAAGTTGTCTTCATCTGGGGCAGGCTGCTTGGAAACCCTAAGAGAGGACATAGGCGGAAAGGAAAGAAGATGACATATTGGAATGGATATATACAGTCCATATTCTTTATAACGCCACCTTCTGACCAGTATATCACCAGCACTTGAAAGTATCTTGTAAAGTACCTTCACTCATCAGTGTCCTAACGTGAATTAAGGAGCTTCAAAGCTCTCCAGAGATTAAAATCCAAGTAAGCAGTGGACAATATGAAAAGGAGTGTTGTCCATTAGCCCAACAAATTACATTCATACAGATGGGTGGTTGTGTCTTGTAACGGTTCAACAAATTTTTTATGATATTTTTCATGATGAAATTTTTATTTATTCATGATATTTCCTGCTATATTGGCTTCTGAACCCTACAGCTGGATTTATACCATGCTGATGTGCACCTCCTCAAAAATTTGACCACAAGTCAGGGCTACCGGAATGCCACGTGGAGGCTGTAAGAACTGTGAATGGCCAGCTGATGTTTTATGGGGAAATTCAACGACACGCAACAACCACCCACTTTCCCTACACTTAACCATACTGTACTGTCACTGCACAGATTTTCTGGAAATAGTCATTTTTAAATTGAAAATGACAGAAGAAATATCAACACTGTGCATAGGGATATGGTTGCTATATGGTCTGATTACACTTCAAGCAGCTTTACCATGTAAGGAAACTGAGATTACACCAGATATTACAAATGCTTGCAGTCTTGCACACTGCCTTATCTTTTCAGAAACCTCCATTTCATGCATGACTGAGTCAAGATAGAAGAGAGACTTGTGAACAACATGCAATGACTAAAAAGAAACACTCTTAACCACATGTGTAAGTTCTACATGTGAAAGGGGCTGAAGATCTCATTTCAAACTGACCTGTCCAACTGAAGATTTGTGTTTCCGTCTTCTTTACCCGGGCTCATGAAGTGGCTCAAGAAGTGTTTCCATCTTACCGGCCCTGTTGCTCTCACACCATAACTGATCCACACACATAATCCATACACATGCATGAAAAATACATTAAACACAGAGAAGATGACAGCTAAATTTTAAGATTTAAAGAGTAAAGAGCAGTGGGTTTGAGGCAGAGGATGGTGTTAGAAAGAGAAAACAATGATAAATAAATAATTTTTTTCTTTCCCTACCGACTGGTAAGCTTCTGAAAGGAGTGAGGGTTCATGGGAAATATAAAGCTGCTGAGAACAGCCCTCAGGACATCCTGCTTTACCAGGCCAGAGTGTGCAGTGTCAAAAGCCTGCAGAGCTTGCCACACCGGCGTAGAGTTCATGCACATCTAACAGGTAGAAGAGCACATTAATGTACATAAATTCATATTTTAGAGACAAATCTCCTCTTGCTTTGTCTTTCTTTCCTCTGTAAGAACAGGAAGTGAGTCATCTGTGGTTTTGGTTGCCATGGAGAACATCCCAGTGCGGCTCTCGGATGTGAGACAAAAAAACAGTCCTTTCCACCGCCTTTCCCGCAAATTAGCCGTGATTAACACACTAACTCCGGAGCTGATTTTTCTGGGCAAACATTTTAATTAGAAGTGTTCCCTCTGCCGTTTGCATCCTGACGCGCCACTTAGAGCCAATTTACCCCTCCGTCTTTAAAGAGGATAATGCAAGAGAGAGGGCCAGATGGTGACATGCAAACAAGAGGAATAAACAACGCAAAGGCATTCAGAAAAGACTGTACCTTGTCATAG
The DNA here is from genome assembly GCA_033238685.1 of Lates japonicus. Taxonomy (NCBI): domain Eukaryota; kingdom Metazoa; phylum Chordata; class Actinopteri; family Centropomidae; genus Lates; species Lates japonicus. Next base: position 441,833 of record BRZM01000005.1, on the reverse strand, counting down.
AAGAGAGTCTGCAGCTTCCTGTGCGGCAGGACTGATGGGGCATTGCACGAGTTGGACAGAGATCCTGCTCTCTGCTTCCTCTGTTTGACCCTGTCACATGGAGTTGTGACTCGGCTGGACACCTCTTAAAAACACAGTCTGTAGATTAAGTCTTGATAGTGTTTATAGGTTTCATTTCTTTGCAAATCTGATTTTTACAACTAATTGCAATCATGTAGGATTTCAGCCATGCTGGCAGCTTGATTATTGGGATGGTCAGTCCCTCACTCCGGTCCAAATATCTTGACAAATGGTTGGATAGGTCAATTTTGTGCAGAAATTCATGGTCCCTGGAGGATGAATCTTCATTCATTCATTATCTATTCTGATTATCCGTTAAGGGGTGTTGGAGCCTATCCCAGCTGACATTGGGTGAGAGGCGGGGTACACCCTGTACAGATCACCAGCCCATCACAGGGGCCAACATATATAGACAAACAACCATTCACACTCACATTCACACCTACAGGTAATTTAGAGTCACCAATTAACCTGCATGTCTTTGGACTGTGGGAGGAATCTGGGATACCCTGAGAGAACCCACGCAGGCACAGGGACAACCAGGGCTCGAACCTGGAGGCAACAGTGCTAAACACTGTACCACTGTGCTGCCTCAAGATGAATCTTACTGCCTCTGAATTATCTCGACAACTGTTGGATGGATTGCCATGAAATTAGCTACACATATACATTCATGTTCCTCATGGGATTAATGTAATAGTAACTTTGGTGATCCTCTGACCTTTGATCTAACACCATTATCCAGTCAACATTTAAATCTGTTCAATACTTGAATTTATATGTACCTACAAAACTAATAACAGTTGTATTTTGTGTTTAGTAACAGTTGGTGGATTAATATGCTTAAGACAGTTATGTAATGTATTTCACTAGTGGTCTGTTGTCTCACTGTTGTTGGATATTTTGTGAAACATGTTCATTGCCTTTTTTGTGTAGAGTACAATATTGAAATTGATACTACTCTCAAGTCTGCATGGTCAATATGCAGCTGGAGCCAGCAGCTGGTTAGCTTAGCTTAGCACAAAGACTGTCAATGGAGAGAATAATTTGCCTGGCTGTGTCTTAAAGTAACAAACCAGCACCTCTAAAACTCACAAACACCTTACATCCCATTTGTTTAAAGTATTAAAAAAAATAACTTCTTAGCTCTAAACAGTTACCATTCAAAACTTACCATGCCTGGTCAAGAAACAGTCAAGGCCATAACCCACTTAAAGTAGTTATGGCTGAAAGTAGTTTCACATTTAATGGGCAGACATGAGAGTAGTATTAATCTTCTCTCTATCCACCAACAATGTTGGACCATTCCTTTAAATGGACCCAGTTTCACTGACACGTTACACTGTTTCCATGCTTTACTTTCATCCATGACCCAAAAGGAGACTGCTGTAATGCAGTAATGTAGTATCTAGGTAACAGTTCCAGTGCATGCTGCTAGCATGGCTGTATACTCTTAAAAGTCTTCCTTAAATCCATAATCTTATCCACTGTATCCATACCTAGCTTAGTACAAACCGGAGCAATCTTAAAGTTATGGCTGTCACCAAAGCCTAGCTTGTCCAGGAACAGTTCGTAGGAAATGGTGGCTGTGTTACTGGGGCTGTAGTGATTCCACAACCTAGATAAAGCAAACAGATGCTTAAATAAATACACAGGTGTTTTCACAGGTGACCTATAATGTCAAGAAATTCATGTCAATGATGAGATGAGAAAAGAGGTCATGCTTAATGTGGGAGAGAGAGAGAGAGAGTGTGAGAGAGTGTGTGTGTGTGTGTGTGTGTGTAAGAGAGAGTGCTGAGCGCTAAAACCAATTAAAGCCATTGAAAATGAACCTGTCACACACAATCCTCTAGAGCCGTATCAAAAAAGTTGAGTGTCGTTTCTGGAGTGGATTTGACTGCAGGGCCCAAAGTTTTAAAAGTCAATTAGCTTCTCTCATTTGAGACAAAGTCTGACCAAAGAACCAGTGATCTCTAGCATCCTAGCTGACCACTTCCCACCGCAGGGGAATAAATTGGAAATAGTCGGCCTGGTTGGTTATTGGACAACTTGATATGTGTGTGTGTGTGTGTAAAGAACACATGTACAAGTTTGCATTTGATGATTTGGATTTGATTATGCGACAAAGTGCTTTTTTAAGTCAGACATTCAGCATTCAACAATAAAGTTTAGTGACAGGAACATGATTTGATTTTATAACACAATAAAACAAAACCTAGTACTTTTCCTTTGTTTTTCAAACATAGCAAAAGTACAACAAACAACTGACAAAACAAATCAAGTGGAATACAGTATATGGTCATATGAATTTCCAGATTTATCCTTTATAGACAGAATTATTCTGGCATATTTCAAGTCAGGATCCATCAGAGTTGGCTGAAACACTACTTTCAATAATGGATGTAGAGAGTAATGAAAAACTTAATGCTTGTGTGTTGGTTGCTAGGATGGTCAATGAATTATCATGTATAGTGTGTGTGGGACCTTCCACGCTGCTGCACAGACTCCTGACGCAGATCTGTTGTGTCAACTGTATAGCTGTATTACAAGCCTATACAAAGCCCCACCTCTGAAACTCCTTGTCTGTCAGGTGGATGCACATGTCCAGGATGCGGGCGGAACTCGTATGCTGGATGTGCCATCTTGGTTGTAGTCAAACAGGTGAAACACTCTTGATCACGGTCCTCAGGTTTCTCCAATCAGGGTTCACACACAGTGATTGACAGCAACAGCAACACTACACTTGGCCGCGCTCTGAACCTGAACCCGGGTCGACTCATGAGGCTCAGCTCACTGGAGCTTTCTGCCTCTGTGAACATGGTTGGACACGCCCGCCTGATCTGTGGAAGCCTGGGCCTGTTCCCAAAGTGCTGACAACTGATGAGGTGGGAGAGAGCAAAGAGGAGATGCAAGGATCGCTGATATGATGAAATAGAGACAAGCAGGAGGGCAATTGAGGGGATTATGGGTAAGTAAAGCGCAGACAGAGACATTCATGAGCAGCTTGAAAAGGACGTGTTACGACTGAAAAATTGTGATATGTACTTACAGGTGATCTGATCTGAGTGATGATACTACTACTCAGTTCTAGTTCAAGTCACCAATAGATGTTTTTATTTGCAAATATTAAATTAGATCCACTCTAGAAGTAGTGGTAGTAGTATATTTCTTTTTCTTTTTTATTTCTTTTATAAAAAATTCCGTATTTTTGCTTTTATTTGAAAGCAGCAGTAGAGATACAGACAGAAATGCAGAGTACAAAGAGGGAAAACGTGGATGCAGCTGTAAGTGGTCATAACCAGCCCTGCAGAAAGGATACGTTTATAATATACATATATCAGTAATGGGAAAGATTTGAAGTAGACTGCAGTGTGTCTAGAAACTATTTAGTGCTTTATCTCTGTTGTTGAAAAAATAGATTACAAAATATGTCATGATCAAAATCACAAGACAGCTTGACAGCTCATGAATTGCTTAGCTAATGAGAATTTTGGATTCTAAAACCATCAGTCAAAATCTATTTAACAGATTATGTGACATACACATACACACACATAAACCATCAAAATCAGTGCAAATGGCACTTTATATCAAATTAGCTCAGTGGGGAGGTCTTCCAGCCATGGCAGGTGTCAGCCATGTAATATTGAACTTTATTCTGTTTAGAGTGCCTTTTGATTTTTTCCAGTTGTTTGCTTAATTAAGTCATTGTGCAAAAATACAAAAGACATTGCTTCAATGTTCTTTCTTTAAGGCTAGAGGACTGTGGTTTTAGTCAAAAATTGTAAAGTCAATAATATTGCCTCAAAGCACACTGACAATACTACACTGACTTTTCAATACTGATCCGTAGCTGCTGATCTTTCTTAAATCTAACTGAAGTTGTTTTGTGCCTCAAAATAATCAAACATTTACCACAGTGTTGTCAAGCATTATAAAACGGATTAAATGACCACTTTTTCAGCAGGACTAAATGATTCTGGAGGCCACAGGAAATGATGGGACATCGATCAAGTAGTTGGCATGGATAACCATCAGTATATTGTTGTTTAATTTAGAGAGGTTGTTGGATAAACAGCCTCATGTGACTGTAGCAACATGTATCTTTGCAGAGGCCACATGTAAACTTTACACAGAGATCAGAACAATAGTGTCATGTTTCACAAGTGGCTGTCATTTGCAAATTGCAGATAAAAGTCTGTCAAATATGGCATCTGTTTCGGGATTGGTGAAACGCCAAAATGAGTGATAGAAAATTAACTTCTTTGGGAAAACTAAAAGGTATTGTGCAAGACGGGCTCCTGAAGGCTGGTTTCGTGTTAAACTCCACCGCTTTGTATACCAACCATCCAACCACACCTCCTACCTATCACGTCTGTATATAAGGATTCCTCCCGACTGTCCTCACAAGAAAAGTACAGCACTGGTCATTGTTCAACCATGTGAGTCTCTTTGAAACTGTTACCTTCATCATCTCTTCCTACAGTCAGTGTTGGCTTTTTTAACCATGACCACAACTTTTGTTGTCCTTACCACAGTTTTAGTTACCTAAACAAACAAACCCTGACCATTAGGTAGCAGATCAGAAATCATGTTGTTTGTACATTATACAGTATGGTTTTGAATGTCTGTAAATGGTGAGTACATTATAGGTAAGGTTTGGGGAGATAATGTTGCTGGCAAATAAACCAGAACCATGTTTTGTTGCCATGTTGCTGCCTAAGATTTGTTGCTGCAAAAAACTATTGGTTGCTTTGAAAAATAAAAGGCAATGGTAAATCATGGTCTTTGACTGGATACACTCCGTCTCCTGCACAGTCGTATTCAGACCTGCATGAAAACCGCAACCCTCTCATTCATTTCAAAGGAGCTGGTCCATTGACGCAGCCGTGGTTACTTAAGGGGTTGCGGCAAAAACACCGCAGGATCCAATCCAGTACAAACAACACCAACTTGGCTAAACTTTAGCTTGCTGCATTGACCAGTGACAGAAATACAAGCACAAATCCTTTGTGGATTACTCTGTTACACTGTATTTCTAATGTTTACCTCACAAACACTGTGAAAGATGATGAGGAAGAATAAATAGTTGCGCTTGGCGATCCCTTCATGATTCCATCCGTGACTATTATAAACCACTGTGCAGTGTTCAGCATGTGACTCTGTTTCCTGGACCATCACACTGGTAAACTAAAATAACATGCTCCCATCAAGCCAGAGGTGTAATACCTGCTAAAGTCTGACGACTTTATGCCCATACACGACTCCACCCTCCACAACCTACCACCACATAAAGGATACTAATTTCCTGCACTGGTACTAGACACTGGCTTGGACACCAGAACCATCCAAATGTACATAGTCTCAGGAATACTGTGCTGCATTTGATAGTACAATATTGGCAAACCAATATGTGAGTCTAACTCATGAACACAATGAGCAGCCTAGTCAAAGCAGCAGAGAACTGAGGATGTGCGGCACAAAGAGATTGGATATATGTGTTATTTGGAACACCTCACACTCTGTGAAGCTGGGTGATGAGGGTTTGGATCAGGGTTAACATTGTTAGAGCTCTGCTGCAGTCAGTCAGTCAGTCAGTCAGTCAGTCAAGTTCTGAGTGAGCACCCCAGCCAAGTCCAGCCCGGTTCCCACTTTCCAATGTCTCCACCATAGCCCGGGCGCCTAATGTTAACCATGGAGGGAACAGGAGCAAAGATACTGGGGCCATTTCAGTGACTTGCAATCAGAGTCTTCGGTCGCCCAGAGAAGTCTCCGCCTAATTGCACTCTGATTAGACAGCCGCCAAGTCTCTCAGTGAAAGGCTGGAGGAGCCTCCCTCATGTGCTGTTACATTGACATTGTCTCTATGCTAAGACACAAAATACAGATGGAGTAAAGTCAAGTAAAATTAACACACGCTGACCTCTGTGATGTTGCAGTTCACCATCTCCTGCATCACACCAGTTGTCTATATAATGCCACATTTCACATCTTTAGTTCTCTTTTAAACGTAGGGAGGTGGGATTTTTGTACAGCAGTAACTTTGAAAATCTTCACTTTTTGTAATCTAACAACTTCAGCTACCGTGCAGCCTTCCTTACAAGCATAACAATTAGCCCTGCATTCACACCACCTTTCATTCTGCCAGAGTCAGGGGAAAGGGAAGAGACGCTACACAGCAGCCCCTGTGTTTAAAAAAAGATCAAATGAAAGTGAATTTATTAAAGACAGATATAAATATGATTCTCCCCCCTCCCCACCAATCTCCCTCCCTCCCTCTCCAAATTAGAGGATTCTGTGCTAATTAGAAATGTGTTAAAATCACAAAGGAGGGAGAGAGGAGATCATACGGTATTAATGAACAGAGACAGAGGGATATCATCCAATCTCCATCTCTATCTCCATCTCATCTCTCCCTCTGCACACACGCACTCCCCCTCTCCTTTTATCTGCCTTTGTTTCCTCCTCTTCTCAATTCCCTCGCAAACTTTGTTTCCCTTTCTTTCTTCTCCTTTGTCTTCTCAGCCCGTGCCTCCCCCCTTGCCTTTTTTTCTCTCATACAAATTCCTTGATTATTTAATTTTTATCTCCAATTTCCCCCTTTCCCTTTTCTCTTGTTTTTCCCTCCTCTCCACTCCCCGCTCCGGCAGTGCCAGCGCCCATTAGGCAGCTGTGTTCCTGCTGGCGTGGAGGAGGCTCAGCGCCAGCTGCGGCTCGGAGAGTGTCTCTGAGGCAGCCCTCGCCCCATCCGGCCTGCCCGCCTCAGCCCCATGGTCCTTAATTAATGAAAGCTCTGTTGTTTTTGTTTACCGGCCTGTTATATGCTAATCCAGCGAGCCCTGCATGTGCATACCCATCCTTCCTTGATGTCTGTTTGTACCCTCTCAGCTGATTAGTATGATCTCAACAGCCTCGACCTAAAGTCAGGTCCGACAGCCATTTAATCGCAGTGTATTCTCAACCTTCTCCTCCTAATGATTCTTGCACATTTCCAGGATCAGCTCACTAAATTACAAAAGAAACACATTTCCAACTCATCCATCAAGGTATCTATCCACGAAATAGCATTGGTTTACTTCTATTCAGATATCTGTCTCCACCCCAGTGCAATGGAGATGCATAGAATTTCTATGTGTCGTGTTCAGAGCAATATCTTTTCCAAAATTGTCTCTGTTACTCTGACAATTCATAGAACACTCTGACAGCAATTCAAGTGGACTGTATCTTTGGTTTAAAACAAAAGTGTAAAAGCAAAGCCCCTGATTGACTCCATCGAACAAACTTTTGATGGAAATAAAGGATGGGACAAGACAAGTTCACCCACTGAGTTTTTTGAGCACTAGTGGTGCAAGTGATAAAACACACACATAAAGGGAAGGTCAAGTCAAGAAACGCCATAATGCACCAACAGAGATTAAGAAGACGACTGCAAGCTAGTCAACATAGCACAGTTCACAGTGTACTGAATGCAACGTTTTAACAGGAATGCGTTTTAATGAGCAACACAGTTATTAACAAGAAAAACTTCAAAACAGCACCTTCAACTAAGATTCCTAAAGCGTACTCAGTATAAGACATCTGTCCTGTTGTGTACACCACTGCAAATGTTATCCTTTGTGGAAACATAATAAGACACTTAATATTTTTAATCACTTTTCTGGGTCAGTTTTGGATCATTTTGAATATTATGTGGAGTTTAATTCATATTTCAACTTGATAGAACTTATGACTGGCATATCTTCCATGGCAAGAGTGGCTGTATATTATAGAATTTCAAGCTATCTCCATATATATAACTGAAAATAAAGTGGAAATAATTCAAACATAAACCTAATGGATCATTAAATTATACAGAGACCTAGAGCTATGTTGATGAAGTATGAAGTATATCATTCAAAGAAAATCCTTCAATGGATAAAACAACCTCCACGACTAGCATCTCCTCCAACACTGCTACATGAGAAAAATTTTTCAGTGTTTTGATTCATGACGTTAAATCAGATTCCAAAGTAATTATCATCTGGTTTAGTGACTGTAAAGAATGTAAAAGAATGTTAGTAGAGCTAATATCATACTGTTATTATACAATTTTAAAAGTGTGAATCAATCAGGAGCCAGATTTTTGACTTGTGTTTACTACTCTTGTGTTAAGACAAATCAGGAAGTGGAGCAAAACTAATGGCCACAGAAATATTGTTGGTGTAAAATAATCAAATAAATGCTGGCATCAGTCTGAACAGGGTTTGACTGATGCACTGGATTTATTTGAAGAGCAAATATGTTGAAGCCAATAGCTGTGTTATCATGGAAAATGTCATCTGAATTCTATTCTGCAGGATGTAAGGAGGCCTGGTGAATTATCTTTATGCTGATTTGTTCATCATTATATGAACAAATTAGTATAACCAACATAAATTGAGGTGGCTTAGACAGGCTGAATGAACACATTAATCACTTAAAGTAATTAAAAGGAGATAATTTTTCTTCATTTGTGACATAGCATCTTTAAACTGGTGTACTTAATTCAACTGGACCATTTCTCTATAAATACTGGGAAATGTCGCCAGTGATTTGTTGCCATGACACCTCTCAGCTGGGCCTTCAATTAGAGTGATGATTAATGACTAATAAGATGTGTTTGTGCCCACAGCCTCCCACCTCACCTGCATGTTTGTATTATACAAATAGTGTTTGACTTGGCAGTTTGTACAGAAGGTAAAATGTCATAATTTCTATTCAGAAAACACTTTTTTTTCTTTCTGTAAGAGACAAAGTGATGAAACCGACACTAAGAGACAAAATCACCTACTAAACTCCCCGGAAAGAAGAAACAGAAAATGACAGGGTAGCTATGTTATAATAAATTTGTAAGTGAAGCACTAATCTCACAACAACACTGTCTCTATCCAGACGGTTGCTTTGGGGAAATGCAAGGAAACAGTTCTGACATTATTTAGTGTCACAGACAAAGCTGTATTCTGTGTTTTCAACTGCGCTTGGGATTTGTAAACAGAAATGTAATGACAAGGTTTTAAAGACACTCCACTCTCCTCTCTCTGTCAGCCAGAGTTCTAACCTTTCCTGTCACTATGAATTATGGGAAGGAGAGCAGCAGAGGGATGGGACGTCTCTCTGAAGAAGGATGAAAGAGGGAGATGGGAGAAGAGAGAAAGAGATGGAGAGTTGGAGGGGAATGACGGGAGACAGATCACAAACAGGAGCAGAGGAGGAGAGGCCGCTAAATGACAGAGGGAGCGTGAAAAGAAGAGAAAAGGGGGAAAAAAAGAGAAGTGGGAGGAGATCAGACAGCGATCATCAGAGAGCAGAGAGATGAACTTTCTTTTGTCTGTCAATTAGAGGGCTAATTTCACTGCGGTTGGGGAAGAGAGTGCTAGAGACAGGCAGCATTAAAGTGGAGCTCAGAGGGATAATAAGGGCTCTGGGATTCTGTTGCTGTCAGCCCCTATCCAAACACATTAGTATTACAAAGGCACTACATAAATCCTAAACAACACAGCGGAGGGTCTACAAGAGGGTTTCCCACAAATACTCAAGCTGTGTCTCCTGGAAATAGATGCAGATTAGACCACAGACCCCATTTGATGAAGATTTACTCCTGGGAATCCTGACATGGGAAGATTCCTGCCGTCGTGTTGGTTTATTCTGGCGGACTGTAGAGTCGCAACTATTTTTGATTCTCAGTTGAAAATATAGATTGAAAATAGCAGTTTTTGCCCTGACCCTGATCAAGATGCTAGTCAGGCCCACAGACCCGTTTGCCACAATTCTGACTGGGTACATTTTGCTCAAAAAGGTCCTGTGTTTGGTTGGCTTTTTATTTTTGGCACTCTGTGTTAGAAAGCTCCAAACTCCTAGCTTTTTGTTCAGACAGAAACTGCCAAAAGCAGCTGGACAATCTTTTCACACAGAAGTTCGGACCAGAACTCAGTATTTGGCTGGACCTTGTATGGTCAATGTGCAAACTACAATATAGTTGAAAGTTGTAGAACTGTTGTAAGCAACTACTTTCAATGGAAAGTATTTAAGGCCTGCTTGAGAAGTTGCTAAATGTCACCAGGTGACACAATATGTTACCGCCATAGTCATAGTATCATTGTGTTGTACTCATTCAGCCCATTATCTGTTACTTCTCTTACTCTGTGCCTACATATAAAAGTATTTAAAACAGCTAAATTCCTAACACATTACTTGTTTTTCTATTTATGTTATGAAGAACAAGTACCTAAATCAGAATCTGATTTATTGGCCATGTTCATGCTATTACGAGTTTGGTCTCGCTGTTGGTGACTCTCTAGCTATCAATATGTGGCATAGTAGATGTGACTGGTAGTTTTGCATACAGGGTTCAATTCGCAGACTTCTGGTGTAGTTTGACAGCTGAGTCCTTGGAGGCAGTCAGAAGACGGAGAAGAGCAGTAAGGTGAGACGGGAATGATGTGCCGAACGTCACAAATAATACTCTTGCATAAATCTAGCAACTAAGGCACTAAGTTGGCAACACTGCCTGTAAAATGGCAGAGGTAACATAATGTTGCATCAAAAGGAGAAACTTGATTGAGTCTTATACCGCTTCAAGTTTGTTTGAATTTGCTGTGATATTTCCTACAAAAGCTGCTGTTTGACTTCAACAGCTAAAACTGACAATCTCATATCAAAATAAATGTCTTGTATCTAAAAGTGTCAGGCAGTTACCGAAAGTTTGATTTCTCCAAGATTTACCAAATTAATACTTGTCCATTCTGGACACAGACCACAGAATTGTGAGAGGAAGGTCAGCAGTGCAGAAGGAATAATTAGGTTGTAACAAAGACAGATCATGTGGGTTGGAATGTTGTACAAAAAAAGGGGGCTGACAAGTCACCCGTCGTGGATTAATACAAGATCAAATTTAGGACAGTCATTAAGGCAGCACAGTAGTTTCCTATTAACAGAAAAATATAATTTCAAGACACAAAAGTAATTATGTTTTTCCCACAGTGATCAGTCACCGCGGTGAGCTCTCTCTCAATCTCTCACTTGTTTTTTTTTTAGCTATCTAATGTATTATAAATTATAGTCTGGATGCAGGTTGCTGGATGCTGGAAGCTGACATTTTGTAGCCCCACCCGACCTGTGGAGATCAGTCATCTCAGCAACTTGCAGTCTGGCTCCCTAAGGTGACAAATTAGCAAAGTGTCACCAGATTTGCGGAATCCCAATGAAACACAGAAAGTCCTTTAAAGCTTATCGGTGTCCAATTTGTAAGGATTGTATTTTGTCAGATTTAACTCCACAATGACACAAGTAATGCACAAACCCAGAGAAGATCAACACAGATGGAGTTATACAGTTTCATAAAATATCCTTCATTCAACCCTTGGATGGATACTTCAGCAAAGTGTGTGCCTGTGTGTGTGTTCACATGCAATGTAGTGATCTTAACTGAATATTGATAAGCTGTACAGCACGCCGGGTAAAACAGCTGTGACTGGTACTTCATCATATGTGTGTGCACTGCTCAATATCAGGCCCCAGCTGCTCCTCCCGAGACGAAATATCAGACAGTGACCGCCGCACACACACACCTTCACTCTCACACAAATTCATACACACTACACCTCATTACAGTACTGACAAACAATTTTGACAGAGATCAAAGCTCAAACTGAACACTGCAGAGAGGAGTCCTCAGTGGCTTTGTTGTTTGTTCAGCAAACAGGCCTCTGAATATTTGATTTATTCAACACAACTTTCTCCATAAAGCCTGGTTTTTGTCCTTAGGGGCGCCACCTGGTAGGCTAACATCTTCATCCTGCTGCCGCGGACAATAGAACCCATTGCCTTAGTAACAGAAGTCACAGGCTGGAGCTGCCAGGAGATGGATTAAAAATGACTTGGGCCTGCTTGGGTGGAAATAGCATTATGAAGGGGCTTTATACTAAGGCCACAAGTCTCCCAGCAACCACACTTGGTGCCAAGGATGGAGTGTCCATTGGAGAATTGGCTGTGCATGAATACTGGCTAACATACTGAGGAAAGAAAGACGGAGCAGTCATTGTTGGAAAATTTAATAGCAACATGAGGGAAAAGAGGAGAGGTAAAACACTGTTTGAATACCAATGATGGCCAATGATGGTGGTTTTAATATTATGCCATTCATAGATTGTGACCCGACCATACTGAAGGTCACAAAGGTCTCTGATAGTTAATTATTTTCCTGTTTCGTCCACTCTACCAAAACCAAAAATGAAACCGCTTTAGGAGGGAGAATGGTTGAAAGTGCAACAGAGTCAAAACAAATCAAAGGTAATTGCAAAAATTCCTGGCAAAATACGTCAAAATAGATCTGAGATATTTCAAAATATAACCAATACAGCACAGATACACCAAGTTCCAGTTGAAAGAGTAATGAACATGGCACGTGCGGGAGGAATCCATTTTTACCTGGTTACATTCAGTCACAGTTCAACTGTTAAGCCTGGATGGTTTCAACATTGTGAAAAAGGCCTGTCTCAGATCCTTCAAACTGCTTGTTCTTCCTGTTCAAAACCAATATTCAATCCTCAATGAACAATTAGGAAAATAACAACTGTCGTCACTATAAGAATGACATCACTGGTCCTTTGTTCAAAGACTTAAATGTCTGTGACCGTGTTCGCCAAATAACGACAACATCAATAGTAACTTGACATTGTTAAAGTCCCACAAGACCTTATCTAAACTGGATATATGGCAGAAAGCCACACTAAGTAGCAGCAGCTTGTCGCCCATCCGCACCTCCCACACTGGAGGCGCTTCACGCAGTACTGCTATGCAGTCACAAGCATTTTGGCAGTGCTCAGAGCCCGTATGACAACCGATGTAGTTCAGCTAAACAACTGTCGTGGAATGGATTATTGGTATAAAAGAAGAATGTGTATAGTGATGATGTTTTCGGCACAGGCCTGACCTCATCACTCCTCTTAAGAAAACAAGGCCAGCGAAAGCAGGGACTTAACACCTAATGGACCCCCAACTACAGGTGGGTGCTGGGGTGGAGGGGCTTTTGGAATGCAGCATGACCCGCAGCAGCCAGCATAGCTTCCAGGTGAGCAGTGGCAGCAAGAGGCAGCAAAAAGAGTGGGCAGAGCGCTGACAGCTTACACTCATGATCAAAAGGCTTGATCGATATAAGGTACTGTCTAAAAGTACAAAGACATCGATGCTTAGATTCTTCTCCATCAGCCCTAATAGGAGGTATGTGATCAGTCTCTGATTCATTCTACAGCAGAACAACGAAAGCCGCCCAACATGGAGCCAGGGTAATACTGTAAAGAACTATCTTCAGAGACTAGAAGAACAAGGAGTCCTGGTAGATGAAAGTCAGGCTCTCACACATCCCTTGATCTCAACATCATGGAGTTAGTGGGATCAGACAAGAGACAGAAGGGGCACTGACACTGGCAGGTTCTCTAAGATTCTTGGAACAACCTATCTGCCAAGTACCTGAAAAATCTCAGTGTGGTGTACAGGAGGAGAACTGGTGCTGTTTTGAAGGTAGCACCAGTTCGCTGGTGCAAATATTTTCATTAGGTTTTTTTTCTTTACTGCTCTTTGGATGAATTTTATTGGTAAACAAAAACTACCTATGGCATAGTTTTTGGAAGCATCCTTCCTTTACTACATTTTATTCACAAGTACAATACTATACACTGCAGTGAGGAGGATATCGCGAGGACCTAATCGACTTCACTTTGGTTTTTTTCATGTAAGGCGGAAACCGAGCCTGAAAAAGACAATATCTGATCACAGTAAGACAGCTGTTAATTAAGGTAAACATATGTTCAGCAAAATCTGTGAGAAACAGAAGACTAAAAATCCACCTGAAATACATCTTCATTCAGTGCCCTTCAGCTCTAAATTTATGGACGACATTGCCAAGGAAACCGCCACTAACAACTAACATTAGCATCTGCAACATAATGGAGTGAAAAACTAGCAAGAGTCAGTGGTTTGAACTGTTTACAGAACTAAAGTGACTGAAGACAGGCCACTTCATTTATCCCTCAATTCTAGAGCCAGAGCTTTTAGAAGACTGATTTTTTTCAGCACACACGGAGAAGGGACAGCTAGTGGACTATGAGGAGATACTCCCTGAATTTGAATAGAAGTGCATTAAATTAGAATACATCATCAACTGAGTTTGGGGATTGTCCTGATCTATCAGTCAAAAGTACTTTAAACTGCAGTGTGTTCTGTTTGTGTCCCATCATTTCTGGAAATGATGTTTATGCAGTCTGACCTCTGGAATTAGATTTTTGGACAAAACTGTCCAATCAGTGAGCTACCTGTCAGTCTGCTGTGTGACATCATAAGTCATACCGTGTGGAACCACAACCACAGCCAGTAATTTGTTAATTTTTGTTTGCTGGTTCACAGGACTGGTCAGTAACCTTGTTGAAAACCTTATTAAGACTTGTCATCTGAACCTATTAGATCAAAAGTCACCAATAGCTTTCGCGTAAAAGAAAACCTATGATGTCTGGCTATCACTTCCTTTGCACCAGTCATACTTAACCTTTCTAAATAATGATAGAAAAAGGATTATTTAAAGGATATATATGTGGTTTGAGTATGTCAGAATACCTTGGCTTTGTTTGTGGTGTGGTTTGTCCTGTCTTGTTTTTACTGTATCATTTTTCATTAAGAAGTCAAACTGTTTGGACACATCTGGTAGCTGGTAAGACAAGTAGCAGAAAACTGCACAGACCAAACGGCACACTATAGAAACACAAGGACTGATGACCATAAAATAAATGAGTACTGCGGTGATTGAAGGATGTGGGCTGTGAAAGATGTTTTTCCTTGAATACAGCCCACACAGAACTATACAGTTCAACACACACACACACGTACTGTATGTCTTTCGTTTGGATAAGGACAGCCCTGAAGGCCCTCGGGCCATCATTTATGTAGAGACAGGATTTGGTAAATTTCCCGCGTTTCACAACAACATCAACAGCCTGCTATAATACGTGGAACACAAGCAGCACAAATCCAGAGTCAGTTCTGTCATGCTTCCTACGTAAAGCCTCAATTCTGCCAGAGCTGGCCCCACAAACACAGCTGCTGCCACATGATTCAGACACACACAACACACTCAGACGATGCTGTGTGAGTCATGTTTTAGAAGATTCATTCATTTGTTTTTTCAAAGCTCTGAGAGTGGACCGATGTTCAAACAGAATCTAATTTTCATATACTCACATCATCCCTTTGTTTTATAAGTAGTGTTTCAGGAAGTTATATCATGTGGCAGGTCACTAGAAGGTGTTCACGCTCATTGACCTGAAGGATGCACTGACACCAAGATGGATTTGGTTTGCCTTTGTTTAAAATGAGCATACAAAGATCAGTTTTTTGCCCTACTCACTGTGTGGCCTTTTAAAATGACAATATCAGTTTTTCGCTAAAGCACATCTTTTGATTATTTACAGCTCCACTGTTAATAACACTTACTGTTTTCTATTGCCAATAAACTGCCATATTTAAACTTCAGTAACAAAACTATACTCAAAGTAGCCAGTATGCATTGTTATTGAAATGCCTTACTCTCCTACAGTGCACTGACTGAGACTGAGGTCACACCCACCCACCAGTATTTTAGCTATAGAAATGACCCTCCTTCAATATTTGAGATTGACCAAACATGTCATCATCTCCTCCACAAGCTGATAGAAAGTTAAGACCTGACGTGATCTAACGTGAGGTACACGTGACAACAGTGTTGCTGGCTGTCCCACAATGTATGCCTCCCATTTCACACAAATGTCAATTTGGCTCTGTGACAACCTCTGCTGCTGGCTTAAAATAATAGGAACAACAGTGCCTCCCACTTCATATGTTTGTACCATTATACAAATGGCAAATGTTGTGTACATTTGGATACAAACAGAGATCATTGACTGACCCTGAAGTGATTAATTATCTCCATATTGTGTCAGGGCTGTCTAAACTAACAGTGTAGCGAACCAGCTAGCTCAGTCTCAAGAAATGTATTTGTACCCATTGCCTCCCGTCTTATAACTGCCTCCAAATCATTCCTCTCTTTGTAAAGCTGTTCATACTCTGCAAGGAAGGTTAAATAAAAGTAAATGGTACAGCACAGCAATAAAGCTATGGCCTGGCTCCATTCCTCTAGGATTAGTATCGCCAGTACAGCCTGCTATTGGTCAAAAAGTTACATCCATCCATCCATCCATTATCTATACCACTTATCTGTTAAGGGTCGCGGGGGGGCTGGAGCCTCAAAAAGTTACATGCCACAGCTTATCAAAGTCGAGCTCCAATGCAAAAGAGTTCTGCTGATTTATGCTCTGGCATCTGTGCATTTGCTGAATCAAAATGAATTTTAAATGCTGGTGTGACAAGGCCTTCAGTCGAGTTTTCAGCAACACTAATATGGAGAAACACATTGTGTGTATCCTTTAGGCCCAACTAACATGTCAAATTTCCCTCCTCATAAAACATTTTCAAAAATCTTTTTTGTTTGCTTTATTATTTTGAAATCTGCATTGTTAACATCCATTTTTGCATGCTAGCACTCCACTCCTTGCGTGCCTTTTGTAGGCACATTGTTGTTTCTTGACACTTTGCTGCCACCAACTGTTGATCAGTGGATTAGCATGAATCCAATGACAGGAATGTGTACTGTGTCACCTGCATGCAACTGTACATACATTTGCATCTGTGTGAGCACACTAGTATACACTGTACAGGGTACCTTTAATATAACTAACTACTTTGCCAAGCTTTAATGCTGAACATTTAATTGAACTGCACCTGACCATCAGCAACCCAGCTTTTAACAGTGAGCGAGTCAAACATTTAGGTTATTGCAGGTTGGGTACACACCTTATCTTTAAGATGCTTCTGTATCTCAGACAGGGACTTTGACGTTTTCTGTGGAACACGTCTGCAGGAAACACACAGACAGAGAGAGTTAAGCATATTCAGCTGTTGTCACTAAACGCATAGAAATGCAAGCTCAGCATGGCATTGCTTTGTTTAGCAGAAGTCAGTGTGTACCTCTCGCTGCTGTTGCAGGCTCTTACAGGAGTTCGGCCAACCTTCTCAGAAACTGCATGTAGTCCACCGTCGCTGTACTTCTCTCACACACCTACAGCAGCCACAAACATATAAACATGTTAACAAATGGTACCATATACACAACTCAACACACCGGTGAGACTGATGATGAGAAGCCGGAGGAGGATGAAGATTATGGTGAGGGGGAAACATTACTCCATCTCCATTTAAGGTAGCAACCCTCAGCAGCAGTGTCTGTGTTAACAGACATAATGGCATCTCCTTGGAGATGAGAAAAGCAGTATGGAGATGTGGCTGGCGTCAGGTGGATTGAGCGGTAATTTTCAAGGGAATATACTAGGTGCAGTTCTCTGGAACAGGACACACCTGGGGAATGCAGCTGCATGCTTTTGTTCTGACCTTGTGCTTCTGTAACACACACACACACACACACACACACACACACACACACACACACACACACACACACACAAAGGCACATATACCCATTTTGGTGGCTCATAATCAAAGTACAGTCCCTGTTGCACTGCCCTACATCCTTCCATGGTGTAATCCAGTGCAGCGGTCCCCAGCGGAGCTCCTGACATTGAGTCTTATTATAGACACCACACCGTCCAATTATCACTGCTATCAGCAGCCACAGAGCGTAACACACAGCCCCACTTATGTGTGTGTGTTTAGAGGTGTGGGGTGTATACTATATATCTGTGACAACACTGTTAACACGCAGTTCAGATAGAGGTTGAAGGGAGACGAAGGTCAGTGATTATGAAAGAGGCCATAAGATATAGATGTCTGAAGACAATTTCTTTTTTTGTAGTTATTTTGTTTGTTTTAACGTGTTTTTCTCCAGAGGGGAGCATGTCACTGATCAAACTACTCATGTGGACTAGCTGAAATCTACTTGAAATACTGAAATAATGAAATAAAGGTCATGAATATTAATAGTGGTAAATCCTACTGCCATGTATAAGTCTGTTATTTGAAAATTCTGGTTGGCAAGAACAAATAAAGTGGTAGTGCAGTTTCAAACCACTTGAAATGTCATTGGAAGGTATGGATAAGTGTGCCCGCCCAGCCCTATCTGATTTTTTATTTTATGTATTTATCTATCCATTCATTTATTTTGCAGTGATTACTGTGGCTGCAAATAGCAATTATCAATAATGGTTTCGTTAGAATCTGTTGGCTTAAACTGCAGGATTTACAATCTTATCTAATTCCAGACGCTAAAATCAAATACTTAAATAATAAGGCTGCTGTTGGTTTGCCTCTCGATGCTTTCCTGCTTTTCCACTCTGTCTGTCACTTCAGCCCATTGTTCCAACTGAAGAATAAAAATGGCAATGTAGCAAAGTAACTTCCAGTTTCTTCCTTTCACTGACCCAGGGTCTGCACAAGGCACAAGATATGAAAATTCATGTCATGATTATTCTGGCCAAAATAGTTGCAATAAACGATATTATCGCAATAATCACGAAATGGTTTAAATGCTTTAATGGCTGGTATAAGACAGCGGAGCTATTTGTTGTTTAGCTATAGCCTACGCCGCACGCTAACGTTAGCTTAATTCACCGTGACCAAACAGCAATCAAGAATGTAACGCGACATTTAGATAAACTCAACGTCAGCAGTATAACTGAACCAACACTCTACATGCTAAGTAACCGACAGTAATTGAAGTCTTTCAATTTGAAGTCTCAGAACCATAGTATCTCAATACCTCGATTAAACTTTTGTTTTATGGGGAACATTGGCAAAACCGAGCCTTTCAGCCATGTGGTGACAGGCTCTGTATTTGGAATGATTGAAAGGCAGGCACCCTCAGGCAAGCTTGTATAAATCAATGCTGGACTGGATGTGGGCAAGCTAGATAGATATTAACAATTAACGCCATTCACGGCGATCCCGGCGATGGAAATTCACTATCATCACCTGTGAGTGTTTTTTTTTTTCATCGCGATGGACGCATAAAATCGTGATCGTCCCGCCTTGCACTGCTGTAAAGTTCAACATTTGGGAAATACATCAACTTGCTTTCTTGCAGACAGTGAGATGATTGATATGACTCACTTTGTATCTCATTAGTTTAAACCATAGAATGGCAATCAAGATTATCAGTGTTATTGTTCTTTAGAGGCAGCACTCAGTGGAGCGACACCCAGTGACTGGGCCAGGCCAGCTGTTTCTAACTGTTTCCTCTCTCTCTTGTGCTAAGTTAGCTGGCTGCTTACAGTAACTTCCTCAGAAAAAGGCAAGTAAGCATACTTCCAAAATGTCTAACTTATGGGATATTAAGATCATTGGAATGAATCCCAGGACGAGCTGAGGAACAGTAGTAGCAGCAGTAACAACTAAAGCCTTTGGTATGCTTACACCACCTACACGGAAGCACACAGTCGGGCGTAAAAGGACACCTGTAGCTCAATACCACCTCTCACTGACTCCATTCAGTGGAGCGAGGGCCATGTGCCCATAATTCATGCAAGACATGGCGGCTTGGGATAATATGGAGGAGGCTCAGCAGTCGGTTATAACAGCTGGCCATCATAACAGAGCTGGGGACCATTATCAGTGGTGGATTAATTCACATTTGGTTCTTCTAGTGAGTATTTGGTGCATCAGGATGGTGTGATATCCAAAATAAACTACTGTGCACCATGGTACGAAAGAACATGTCACCCAGTGCAACAGTGTGGCTCACTGATGTGTTTTGAATATATATGTATTTTAACAGCGGCGTGCAGTTCCCATGGCAGAGAGGATTGCTGGTAAGTTCGTTTGCAATCCACCCATGCAGTCATCAAGTAATTAATTTAGCAACTTAGTCAGTATCTTAAATTTCAAGATCAGATCTCCAGTACACAAGTAAATCATTTAATTGTGACTGACTGACTTTAACTGGTCTGGTGGCTGAGTCTCTTAGAAGAGAGGATCCAAAAAAAATCCTTGAACTTAAATCCAACATACTGCAAGATAACGGACAGTATGTCATTAGCACAGATTTTCCGCGAGCTAAAAAAAAAAAAAAAAAAAGGCTTTAAATTGCAGAGTGTGTTTCCAGATACAAAGGTAGTAGATGCTGTTTTTAAGAGGAATCTATTCTCAATTTAATCACACTGAATAAACACAGAAAAAAGACATTTAGCTAAGGGAAGAGACAAGCTTGAGCTCTCATGACGCAATGGATTTTCTCTGTCTTGTTCTCTGCATGTGCCTGTCTGTCACTGGTTTCTACCATCAGATCTGTCAGCTTGTGATGGTCTTTTGTTCATTGACCCTTCCTCCTTCCAAATGAGGTCTAATTATTCACAGTCTCTTTACAGGCCCAGCTACCAGATCACATTTAATAATGAGGGAATGCCACCTTCAGCCAAACCTCTCTAAGCCTGAACTCTCTATCACAACTCGCCTATCAACTTCTATCACAATATCAACATCAAAATCGCTTTTCATTTCTCAATCAACCACCAAGGTTGCAAGAAACCTGGGTGTCATGTTTGATGACCAGCTAACCTTCTCGGCCACAAGCGATTTGTTCCCCAGTCATACCACTCAGCTATACAATACAAGCAAAAATCAGGCCTACCCAAAGGACTTTGGTGAGCATCTATGATGAGAATTTCATAACTGAGTGGAGGTCGGGCAGCTTAAACTGCCAGAATCAGGCCCAGCTATTCTAAGAGTAATACCAAACTGTAGGTCAGTTAGAAAGAACTAAAAGTCCTAAAAACATCTCAATATCCAACGAGAAATCTTTGAAAAATAAGAATTCTAAACTGAGTTTGATGTGTTTGTTCCATATGAATATACACTGACTGTGTTTTCTGCTTCAGGCTAGAATTAATTACCACTCTTGGCTACAAAGGCTGCTGTTGCGTTGTTAAAGTTAAGATTGTGCTGTTTTTAATTTACCTAAATCAAGTTGTAATTACATTGATACTGATTGTATCAGTAAATGTTCACAGATTATATTTGTTTTCAGCCAAAAATATCTGATCTTGCACTACAATAAGCACTTTTAAAGGTTATGTTTAAATCTCTTGGTTAAGGTTAGGGCAAAGATCCTGGTCTGGCTTAATATAGAAAAGTTCAGACACACCTGTCTATTTACATTTAAACAAAACTCCTCACAAAACCTTAGTGCTTGTTAAACCACAGATGGATGTGGGGTGGGTGAACCCTGGTCTCTGTGACAGTAGTGCACTGTATGTCCTCCTTCCACCCCTGTGTCACCTCCTTGGCTGGCTGAACTACAGAGGCTGGCACGTGAGCATGGAAGATGCTTGCATCCCGCCTCAAGCACAAAGCGACTTCCACATCAAATGTCACTAGAACAGCCGCTACTCCAGTGATAGTCCTTAAAGTAAACTGGCCAACCTCCTGAAAGCACACACATCGCCAAGACACTAACCCACACCGTGTCTTTAATGAATAAGACGAGTGGGAGTGGTGGGCAGGGGATGGAGGGAAGCAGGTTGTATGGGGTGGGGTGGGGTGGGGGACACAGTGCTGATATTATAGGAGGAAATCTGTGTGGGAAAGACAGGCAGTCAAACTGTCAGGCGTGAGCGCTGAGACGGAACAAAGAGGAAACAGTGGAGACGATTACAGTGGCGTGTTAGAGACAGAGGCAGCGCGCACAGAAGAAGATGAAGGAGCGGGTGGGGGGACTGGAAGCTGCACATCATCAAACACACCTCAGCACATGCACATTCGCTTGATCAATGGCAGGAGGCATCAGGATTACAAGGCCTCAACACTTATTAGACCCAGATGCAGAGTGACTACTTCCACATCTGACATCACCCAAAAATATTACTTGCTTTCTCTTTTCTAGTAGACCAGAGGGATTTTTTTTATTTATTACTTATTCCTTCATTTTTGGCTATTAACATCTGCAGGCTGTCAGGAACCTATGAAATAAAACATAGTAAAGAATAACCAGTGGGCTGATCAGACTTAAAACTAATGCCAGCCATTGCAACAGAAGTGCAAACAAATAACGTTCGTTTTAACAGCTGCCAGATTCACTTCTCCTCTGGACCAGTCTCCTGACAATACAGAGCTTCATTTGTCACGTCAGTTGCCTTGAAGGGATAAAAAAGTATTCATCGCTATCTTTCTGGATAACATCTTTGCATAATAAGATGAATTAACTCAGAGGTAAAAGAATACCACACAATTTATCAAGTTTCAGAGTGGAAATCAGTCTTAACTGACCAAAAAATGATACATATTTGTTCCTGGCTTCTTTCAGACTTCTTCAGTAAAAGCAGTTTATCTACTTTCTTTACGACTATCTTGGATAATATGTAGGAGAACTACACTGATCAGCCTTAACATTATGACCACTGACAGATGAAGTGAATTACTTTGACACATGCCACCCACCTAAAGATTATTGTAGACCAAGCTCAGCCCCCCATGGCAACAGCAATCCCCAATGCCCGGGTCCTCCCCCCAGCAGGACAGTACTCCACACTTATGTGTGTGTATTTTATGTGGGGAGTTTGGAGGCCAGGTCTTTGGCTCTTTGTCATGTTCCTTGTGCCATTTCTGAGCAGATTTTGTGGTGTGGTGGGAGCATTTTCCTGCTGGGGGAGGCCCCTGCCACTGGGGAGTGTCATTGTCATGGGGGGATTGTTGTAATGTTTAGGTGGGTGGTATGTATCAAAGTAACATTCAGATCAATGAAGGTTTCCCAGCAGAACATTGTATTGTAACACAATGCCAGTGGTCATAATGTTATGGCTGATTGGTGTATGTAGCACAAAGTATACATGTTGTCTTAGTGTTAGTTTTGTATTGTGTGAAGCAAATATTCAAATATTTTTTCACATGTACCTATCTACATCCATCACTAAAGACCTCACCTTGTAATCATAGGTTGTCCCTGTCCCACCCCTGCCTGTTTAAGTCTCAGCTAGAGGGGTCATAGATAGAGAGGAAGCAGTGCTCCTGTCCCACACTCCCACACTAAAGCAGCCTCCTTGCATGGGAGCAAAGTTAATGTCCATCTCACCTCATTGAGGAGGGTGTCGAGCAGGCTCTGGCTGACAGGCAGCAGGCTCTTCAGAACTAGCCTGAACTCCTCTTTGCTCACCAGGCCTGTCCCATCAGGGTCCACAGCCATGAGGGCTGATTTGATACTTGTCAGTCTGCTGTGGATCAGTGGCTCCACTTCTTCCAGGATGAGCCACTGGCCTGGATAGGAGGTCACTGGGCGGACTACAGGGGTCAGATGAAGATGAAATATTTAATGTCACTGTGAAGCTATCTTTCACACTTACTGAACATACAATAAGCTAGTGGTGTGCTGTTATAGGACAAGCAAGACGAGCAGTGTTTGACCAGAAAAAATAGACATGGAATTAGACCCATATCAGAACAGTGGTCTGTCCCATAAAGGATCTGATACTGCCTGCACGTATTCATCATGTAAATTACTGCCCTCTTGTGGCTGCAGTGGACTGTTGTCTTTGGAAGTTAGATTGACTACCGGTCATTTCTGTCATATCCATGGGAATGGCCATGTCCCATTGACAAAAGCTGGGGCTTGTCAAAGGGGGAAGCATCATTTTTTGGATGTTTGCACATGTGCTTTTTGGATAATCATGGAATCCTGGGTGACTAGTTATAGCTAACTATAGACATGTTCTTCTTTTTTCTTTTTTTTATTACCTAACAAAATAGAAACAGAAAAACCAGAAGTTACACAATATTGATAATAAATCATCAAACAAGTGAGACCTATCATTTCTAACCTCCTCCAAA
This sequence comes from Lates japonicus, assembly GCA_033238685.1. Taxonomy (NCBI): domain Eukaryota; kingdom Metazoa; phylum Chordata; class Actinopteri; family Centropomidae; genus Lates; species Lates japonicus. The sequence goes on along the minus strand of BRZM01000005.1, from coordinate 417,908 downwards.
CTAATTTAGAATCAAAATCAAGTCTTTACTAATGCACCCCAAAAACATCAGTCACAAACACTGTTAATATCCTTCACTTGTGACAACACATGTGACATTCACTATAAACTAGCACTGACAGATAGCTAAGCAACCATTATTGGCTTATATCAGAAGGGGAAACAAAATAGTGATAATAGCAACAGTAAATAGACAAACAGCAAATAGACAAATAATTGAAATTTCCACAGGTGCCATTCTTTCTGTGTTGGTGTATTTATTATTCATGATTACCTTCTTTGTGACCATACATAAGGAGAGACACACATTTTCATTTTTTGAAGGAACTCTGCTGAAGTTATGTAAATCTCCCTGGATACATGATTGTAGTATGTAATGGCTGTATTAGTATTGGTCATCGCCTGCTTTGTTAGAGCTTTAGTTTTAATATAGCCCCACAGCAGATGGAGCAGAGTATCTTGAGAAGCACCATGCTTTATGCATTTCCTGTCCCCCAACATTCCCATTTTGTACAGCAGGGACAGAGTTTAATAAAATCTGTTTCCAATTTTAAATTGCCTTGTTTTTTGTACAATGTAAGGGCTGCCTCGTGTTTTTCCTTACGATTCCTAACGATCATCCTAATAATTAGAATTATGTTAATTAATTGATTCATTAAAGGTTTTAAAGCAGTTATTTGAAAACATGTGACTTGTGATTCCCATGTCTTTCCATTCCATTTTATCTACTATTACGTTTAAGCTCTGCCACATAGTGGTTGATTTATTAAAGAAGCTGGGTTAATTCCAAAGATATTTGTACATGATTTTACAATGTAAAATGATGCTTCTGTTGGGTTTTGCACAGCAGCCTCTGGAGGTGTTTTCTATTTTCTGTCTGTGCAGCACTGCAATAACCTAATACACTGTATGTACATATATATATATATACAATGAAGTAATATTAATGCTCCAAGTACTGTTTTATACTTAGAGGCAAGTACAGCTGAAGAAACTTGAAAAACTTACCTTTGTCGGCCTGGGTCCATGGCTGCCTGGATCCCCCACCTGTATGTCTTCTTGTGGAGGAGGGTGTAGTGCTGGGAGCCGTGCAGGGCCTCTGGCCAATGACTAGTTGCCCTGCTCCAGAGTGAAGCGGCAGTAGCTTGGCCATACTGGGTGAAACTGGTGTGTGAATGTGGGGAGAGACGCAGGATGAGGAACGGAGGGTGATAAATGACACTGAGAGGGTGGATTGTGGTTGCTAGTTAACACATGAACATGATCTCTCTCTCTCTCTCCCACTCTCTCTCTCTCTGTGTGTGTGTGTGTGTGCCATGAATCATCACCTGACACTTCTGAGCAGAGCATACTGTATTTAAGTCTGGTTTTGTTGCTTCCACACGCTGTTGTCAAACCAACACATGCCACACATCACCATGGATGCATGAAACAGAAAATTGTGTTTTTTTTTTTTGTTTGTTTTTACAATATATTCACCACTGGTACAGATCTGTGATGAAAAGCAGTAATCCCAAAAAGAAATACTGTAAAGTCACAGAGTATTATTTAAGTAGCTGAAGCCTTGCTGTGGTGAGGTGACCAGGTGCTTAGTTTTTGTACACATTAACTGAACAAGATTAAACTTCTTGATCAGTGAGCTTCAGAGCTGCTGGCAGTCAGACTTTGTTATTTTCACACAATTAGCAAACAGTAGCAGTTTCAAGGCTTTATGCAGAGCTAAGCTAACTTGCTGCTTGCTGTAGCCTTATATTTACTGCACATGAAAGTGGCATTAATCGAAACATCTAACACAGAGAGAAAAGCCAGCAGCATATTTCCCAGTTTGTCAATCTACTGAATTAAGTAGGCGACGTTTCTTTAATTCAAAATGTCAATAATAAATGTTTTCTTGATAACAATGGATTAAAAGACAATGTGTTAAGTGAAATGTTCCACTGAGATTTATCAGCTGACTATATAGTTCCCTTATTTTAGCATATTAGCGTATTAGTATCATTGTTTTACCTTACTGTTTTGGTTCACTCTCACAGCTCCCATCACACTGTTTTCAGAGAAAACACTGTTTAAAAGCCACTGTCCATTCACTGTTCTGCAGCAAACAGCAGATAGACACAGTCAGAGACTGGCTGGTGAGCATAGTGAAGCATTCAGCAGCTAAAGAGCCAGATATTTCTAAAGGGGTTGCCAAACACTTAAACAGAGCCAAAAGGAGAGTGCATACATTCTTCAGGTGCCAGACACACCACACCAAAAGAATGGTAATGCTGCTCCTTGTCTCCTGGATGTAGAAAAAGGCGACTGTTCGCCAACTAGTTCAAAATATCAACTAAAAATGTGACAGTATATCAGTTTTGTGTTTATAGCTTGTTTCCTCAGCTTCCAAGTGGGAAAAAACAAATCAGTTATTGCAGGTGTAAGCTGTGCTTTGAATGCAGGAATTGTAATTGCGCAAATCTGCATTGTTGTATAGTTGTTGTGTATATAAAAAGCTATATTTCTAACTTTAGCTCAGATGCCTGTGGCCACAAGTGACACTTCCAGAATTATGGAAATTGCTAATGTGGGACAAGTAGAGAATAGTTACACAGTCACTTACACAGCGATATTTATTTAAAGCTTGCTAGCATTAGCCAAAATTTAGAATGTGTCTACGTTTGCAGAGTTGACTCTCTCTTCATCTGCTAAAATTTTTTTTTGACCTTTTGACCTTGTATGTATCCGTTATCAATTATCCAATTCACTCATTTAACTGAGGGAAATCTTTTGTGGTTAAAACATTGTCATGTCTATATAGAATAAGAGAACTGGGAGTGGCCCTGTACAGTCCTGATTTGTACTGTATGTCATTTCTTTTAACTGAATTTCGTGGCAGAATCTAAATTCCACTGACTCTTAGTTTCCATTTCCCTTGACAACAGCACTTGGAGGGCACTAGACAAATTTTTGTAGCAGACAGAAGTTCCGACTTTAGACACTAAGAGTTGAAAGAAAGTGAACACAGTCGTCAGTTATTGCCAGAAGACACAACTTTATTAATAAACCAGCAAGCAAAGCATGTAAAATACAATGCAAGACACCCAGGAAACAGAGACAGGCATGTATAAAAACCCAAACAAACCATAAAAGTGGATATGGGCAGCTGAAGCCTTGCCAACGGCAGTAAACAGAGTGACAGAGAGAGAAGAAAGAACAATGAACAGAGAGAATGAGCAGCCGTAAAAGAGGCGACATGATGAGTGTGTGCTGAGGTTGTCATTTACATCCACACAATAAAGACATTCACAAGTGTCTGGTAGAGCGCACGGACTGGTCTGCTGGACTGGAAACTATTGTGGCAAGAGAGGAAGAGGAGGCGCTGCACAGTTTGTAAGCGATGCCTCGGGTTAATAGTCAGACTCAGATACTGCTGCTGTCGTGACACTACAGTGAGTAGCAGAATACAGTTAATGCTGGTTGTGAGTTAATACTCTGCCCTCTCCCCTCCTGCAGACAAAACCTGACCTTTCTGAGAACACAGGTAGAAAGAGAGTGAAACCACACTGATCAGTGGTGATATGCATGGGCACACAGGTCTTGGAATAAGTGTGTGAATTGATGTGGGGTTACCAACCAGGCAGAGTGGGACCCAGTTCCCAAGGGGCCCATTTACACTTCATGCATCTTGGGTGGCTAATGGATCAAATCCAGCCCAAAACATCTATTCTAGTCAAAGGTTTATAGATGGAACTATATCTTTCTGAGATGCATATACAATCTTTATTCTTTCCAAGTGGATCTGCATCAGTAAATGGTCTATGGAAACAGCCTGTGCACGTAATAATAGCTGTGAAATTAGCAGTTCTTCCTGACAAGTGCAGAGTGACAGGAAGAAAATGGCTCCAGTAATTTCAACACATAAGTCATACAGAGAGTAGCATGCCGCTAAACAGTTTATCTGATCCCTGATCAGTGCAGCCTTTGAATGACGAGTCAGAGCCTATGGGGGGAGGGTAAAACTTTTCTCTTGTAGCCTATGCTTGTTTTGCATGCGTTTATTCTCGTTTATGAATATGCATCAGTTATTACAGCTGCAGGTGTATTACCACCACCCTCTGGATTGAAGTAGTGCAAACTCTAGTTTGGGAAAACCAAGAGGGATTGAAATCAGGTTTGTGAGCTGGCTAGACATTAAACCCAGCCTTTCTTCAAATGTACTGCTACTATTTAGTGCATCAACAAAATGAAACATGTGCAAAAGTTGCAAGTTGCAAACACTTAGTATCAGTCTGGATGAAAATTCAGCCTTTCTTCCTGCTGATCGCCTCAGGTTCTGAGATATTTGTACAGTGTCCTGTACATGCAGCATGTTTAAGATCTGAACACAAGCTTTCAGTGATTTTTACTGAGGGCTCTTCCAAAAGCTTCAGCTTGTGTTTCTTTGAGTGGTTTACGGTGGATTTTGAGGTTTGCTTTGGATCATGATCCTGTTGTAGAAGCCAGTTTCTTTTCACTTTCACTTTCTTGACTGACTGCAGGACATTTGCATCCAGAATTTGTGAATGTTTATTTCAGTGGAATACATTCCTCCTCTGTCTGTGCAGTGTTTCCTGTGCCACTGGCTGCCACACACCCTCAAAGCAGAACCATTAACAAGGTTTAACAGTTTAAGTGCGGGTCCCTAACAGTTTTATCCAGCCATGGGATGGAGGTCATGAGCTTTTGAATCAATTTTCAAATTATACCATAAAGAACAAACTCATCATACCCTCCTGAGAGCTATGACGGAGCTCTGTGTTGATACATGGGACTGTAAAATCTGAGTCCTTTATATTAACCTTTAAGTAATGTTTTTATTTGAACTCAGTCCAGTTGTTGTCTGTTTGTGTTTGTCTTTGTGTACATATCATATCTTATTTTTTTGTAATCTATTGTATTTTCAAGGTTCAAACAAACAAAATTTTAAAAAGAAAAAAAAGTGCCAAGGCTGTTGGTCTTGAATTTCATTCCACGAAGACCTTAAATGTTCGTCAACATTAAAAATGAGGGTCTAAAATCTGCCTTTATACCTGGGAGACAATACATTATACAGTATATCACCTGTGTATGACACAGCTACATCCACAATTGAGCATCAGCTGCTCATTTTAGTCACCGGACAACCGCAATGTACTTGTAGAATTTTAATGTGATTCATTCGGTTCCAGTGAAAACTGCTCCAGTCTATGTTTTGATACCAGCCCATTCATCTCACTGTCCTTCAGTCTGATCCTGTGTGTTCCTGGACTGTACCACTTGGTGGTGCTTTAAAAGTCATTGATGACCTCTTCAGATTGATTTCTAAGAAACTCTGGGGGACTCTCTCTTTTTCTCATTGTAACACAAACACACACATACAGTATACACACATATAGCTCATATATTTTGTTTGGTGGCAAGCAAAATTAATGGAAAAAAAACAGTGATCAGCCAACACTTTACTCTCCCAGCTGTGACGCTGAGCTTCTGGGTTGATGTAGGCATGATAAGCTTCCTCTCCACAGGCCTGCCTGGCTTGGAGCCACTATATAGCCAATATATTGACTCGACAGATAAAAGGCTGACATCGGTGTTTGTAAAACCTGCGATTCACTTTAAGCATTTTGTTTTCTACTTGTAACTGCTCAATCATGCTCTCAGCCAGCATATACTGTACGTCCCAAACTTACAAGCAATAATTAATTCCAGTTTCCTCTGATAAATAGTTGTGTGTGGCCTGAGTTACAAACCCTAAAACTCTTTATTCATTAGTCCAGGGAGTTTCCGTGTCCCATGATGGTGTACATGTATCATTATCCAGCTGACAAGCTCAAACATCAGAGTAAATTATGCAGGGTACATGTGGATAATTGTGGCTGATATGCACTGTGAACCACAGGTCAAAGCAATGACAGACTACATGACATTTAGAATTTAAAAATATATTTCTTACTACTGAAGTCAGACTCACATGGCATGGCATGTAAAACAGCTTGTTTTATGCAGTGAGGAATCACTAAGCAACTTTCAAATGAACTGTAAAGTTAAGTTTAAAGCTGCACTAATAAATATTTTTACATCAACAATAGATCACATGACTATGTGTGCCATAGTGACTAACCTGCAGAGAATTACCACCCCACTCTTCAGTTCAATAGAGCTGTTAAGCATCCTATAGCTCATTGTTTTGGTTTTCCGGCTTGCAACTGTACTGTTACTGTTGATGGGTGCAATCTTACAGTATCTCCAGCAACAGCAGGATGCTGTTTTCAGTAAAAAAGCTATGACTGACCAGCTGCACACAACAGCTCAGTAACAAACAGCAGACTGACAAAGTTAGCAACTAGCAGCTGAACACGGGGGAGCATTTAGAAGCTAAAGTGGCAGATATTTTACATAAGAATTTAATGGAGAGCAGAACACACCTGAAAGGGGAGTTAATACTGGGCTTATATTCATTACGTGGCCATTTCTACTTCATGTGGAAATAGGCAACTGTTTTCACACATTAGTCACATCAACTTAAAGATGTGATAAAAATCTAAATTGTGTTTACTGCCCATTCCACTGCCCTTAGATAGCAATAGTAATAATAATGATAATAATAATAGTAATGAAACTTCCAAACTTTTTTTGGTAACTGGAGGGTGAACTTGAACAGTCAGTGTCCTTCTGGTCAGAGTGAGTAGGCCAAAAGTTCTCCAGATGGCCCAAGTGCCTTTTCCACTCAACTTAGAGCAAAACCACCTGTAGCCACTGCCCAAAAGAACACAAAAAAGTTTTTCTTCACTCCTCAGACACATACAGTACGTTACCATGTAAGCAGCAGGCTAACAAATTAGCCTATATGCACCTCTCCCTAGCTACCTCCTCAAGCACTTCCTGAAGGATCAAAAAGTGTTCCCAGGCCGAACAGGATACATAAACCCTCCACGACATTCTGGGTCTCCTCCCAGTTAGATGTTCCTTCACAGAGAGTCACCCAAAAGCCATTATAGACATATGTCTGAACCACCTCAACTGTGTCTTATCAGTGCAAAGGTACAATAAAAAAAAGTTGCTTATGGATGTCCAAAGTTCTCACACTGTTCCTAAGGGCCAGTCTGGACATCTCGTGACACCCTAAGAGAATCACCACCTTAGGGTGGAGTGATTTGTGCGTCCCTGTGGCTCTGGCAGCTATGTTGTCAGAAGAAATAACCTCTGATAGGTTCTCCCAAAGCAAGAGAAACCTTAAGGTGTTGGTATGCTTCAAATGAAGTGCTTGTTGGATTGTCAAACAGCATCTGAAACCCTCTCACCCAACACTTTCTGATGCTGGAGTTCATGCTCACTTCACAGAGTGATTGGTAGGTGTATGAAAGTGAGAAACTAGGCAGTACTAGACAAACAGAGACATCTCTATAGCTCTCTCTTTTTTATTCTTCACACAGCTACCACTTTTCATCTGCACATATGAGTGCAGCACCATGAACACCTGAGAGGAGAGATGTGCCGTTATCTCCATTTAAAACAGTTATCGCGTCTCAACTCAATGGCAGCAGACTTTTTGAATGACGCCATTTAGAATATAGAATATAATCATTTTCAGACACGATCAGAAAACATAGCGTACCCTAATGGACAGAGCAATTTCACCGAGCAGAAGAACAGCCATAACAGAAACAAACCAAATGGCTAAAGTGGCTGTTTCTTACCTTGTCCAGCTACAATAACATGTGATTTACAGTGTATTTCAGTCACACACATCAGCTTGAATCCCTGTTATGAGTGTAGCCATATAATAGGATTTTGAGTGTATTCATTGACCTGTACTTCAGCTCAACGGTATTGGTATCAACCTTCAAAAACCTACATCAGTCCAACCCTGGTCAATATATATAGATATACATACAGAGCAGTGTGAACATACAGGGGAGGTAGGGGTGATGGAGGTTTGGTTTAACTATTGATTGAAAACTTTCAATAATATCCTGATAATTCTGGATTCATTTTGGTCAGCCCACAAGGGTGTGATTCTTGATGACTCGTTAACTTGAGGCAAATTGCATTCTGGCAAAAGTCTTGTAGTTTAATTCCAGACTTCAGACTGATTGACTGCATGGAGAATGGAGCGTGGGTTTTGGCAGGAGGTGTGCACCTATCAACAGTACTGAAGTAGATCAGTGAGAGGAGGGAGGCAGAATGGGGGGAGGGCAGAGTGAGGCGCTCTTTACAGGCAGAAGTCAAAGGTCAGGTCGGACTTGCCCATCTTCTGTCTGTACACCGCGTCAAACTTCTCGTTCATTGACACTGTGAAGATGTCCTTCCACAGACCGACACGACCTGCAAGGGGATACACAGTGAGAAGGAGGATAGTTATAATTTTGAATATTATATAAAAAAGAATAAGTAAACTTTCAGTTGCCTTTTTTTAAAATTTTCACTTTCAGTTTTTTGATAGTGGTGTGGATACTCACACCAAGCTGAGCTGTGAGAAACCACAAACATTCAAGCTGTTCTGGCACTATGCAAATACTTTTCTACAGCATGTCACGCAAAAGGTGTGCATGACATGACAGAAGTGTGATGCTGCGTACGAACCACCACTGAGTCTGTTATCTGCAGTTCCTCATCTAACAGCAGGGTCATTTTAGTCCTGGTAATGGTTCATCAGTTAAAAACATCAGTTTAACCATCAGGTGAATAAATGATATAACCATCAACACCACAGAATTAAAATGAAAGTAAGGATGCCTGTGCTTATCTACAAGCTCAAGATCAGTGCCAATCTAGGCATTTTTGAATTACAACTTACAACAGCAATAGTAGTTAGTAGTAGTTAAAATACCATTAAATTTGACTAGCTTAACACAGCTATGATACTACATTGAGAGAGTCAGTAAACAGTAAAATAAGGCTGATATCAGAACAAACAGGAACATAGAACTGAATTCATACTCTTCTGCATGACCACTGATGTAAAACCCACATGAATTCTGGTTACTCGTCTGACAGATGATTCCTGTGCATAATTTTTATATTCACTGAAATCATCAGATCTTGACATTGCAGCCTGATGAGGCAGTGACTCACCTGCTATGATGCATGTGAGACAGATCAGACTGACTGCCAGCTGTGTGCTAAACCTATAGCACACCAGAGATCAGATTTCCATGCACTAAAAGGAAAAACAAAATCAGATGGGAAAACAGAAAAAAAACAAACAGATGACAGAAACCATAAGTAAACATCCAAATCAAAACAGGAATGGCAACATAAACCAAACTGAAAAATTTGAACAAATTAGGGAACAAATGTAAAAGGAAGTGTCTGAATGAAACTCAAGAGGATTAAAGCAAAACAGACAGGACCTGCAGGTTTAAATGCAATCTGTGGTGTAGATACAACATGCAGCCACATGGTGGTGCTCTAATCATCTTAAACTGACGAAATGTTATTTCATTTCATAAAAACAGACTTTGACTGGATATCATCTTCGTTTCATTACAGACATTTTAATGTCAGAATGCACTGTTTTTATTTTATACTGTCACTTTTCATGATCCTCTCTCGCTTCTCAGGGAATACCATCATATGAAACTGCTGTCAAGACTCGTCTCTCTGTCCCTGTCTGCTAATCCTGATCTAGTTATAATCTCATTATGGTATATACAGTATGAGGGAGCAGGTGAGGTATAAACTATTTCAATATATATCAGATTAGCAGGCCTGCCTTCCAGTATGTATTAGGGAGAGTTTCCATACAGTGTCATGTTCAACTTAAAGCCCACACTCACACTGTTCACTACGGGTCAGTGACCTAAGATAACACTCCACAAACAAACGCTTTTATCGGAGTAAGAACACATGTACAACACAATATGGTAACCTTGCAGCAATGCTTTAATTTATGGGTTCATTACTTAATATTTGTTTTACAAGTTTTATAGACAGAAGTGTGTCATTTGGTAAAAGTGTTTATAAGCACAGATTGTTAATTCCTAGAGGAAATGATCACATTAGCTGTTCCACCCCAAGCTATTGGGGTGGAACTGACACCTGTGTGTAAATAGCATCTTCCTAAAAGTGCTTACAATGATAGAGAAGACTTATTAAAGTCCATATGAGGTTTTTTGTTCCTGTGAGTACTCCTGTGAGTACCAGTGAATACAGGCCAAATCCATGCTCTGCTGGTTTTATAAGTGCTTCTTTGGTAGAAATGGGTCACAGTACAAACTACTCTGTGTGTTCTGCGGACTAACCAGAGAAGCAGGGACGAGTTGTTGCTGATTTATATTTGAAAATCTAGAATTTATTCATTGCTGTGAGCACCAGAGACAGCTTTAGTAAAATTGGACACCTAAACTGCAGGGTTAGATATACCCAGAGGTAAGGGAGACTCTTTGAGGTGCTGATTCATCCTGCTTGACAGCAGGTTTTTCAGGCTGTAGTTGGTAGCCGTCAAAAATAGTTTCTTGCTGATAGCTTTTCAGCATCAAAATAAAGATCCGTGGGCTTTATGCATTGCAAATCATTTTTCTTTGTGTCCCTGGTCTTTAAATATTTATAAGGAGAGCTCTGGTGGCTCATTCGATAGCACAAGATCACTGAAATGAACCAGGTAGCTCTAAAAGAGAAATGTTAATTACATTTATGCTCCCTCTCTTACTGCCTTCCTCTGCTGGGTGTATAGTTCTTTCTCTCGTAGACCTCTCCCGGTTGGCATTATCGCAGTGAGCACATTAGAGCTACTAGCATTACCATAGACTGCATGAGCATAGCCATAGACTGTACATAAAAACTTAGCATAGCATAATAGACCCAAATCAACAACCAAACTGCTTGTTGCATAGCAGGTACTGTAGGTAATGCAATAAATTCTAAATGTTCAGTGGGTCTCTCTGACCTTACAAAATGCTGTTATGATGACTGACCCATTAAAAGAAAACCAGGCTGTGCCAACATGCTTTACAAAAAGTGGAAAATGGGCAAAAGTCAAAATAGATCATGGGACACCAACTGTAAAATTATAAATTGAAGGAAATAAAATAGAGAAGAACGTGTTAGATGCAGTGAAAGTGTGGTTTTAAGACACATTGGGTGGATTTGATGCTGTGGAGATGGAACTCAATGGCGTCAGTGTAGCTCTGTAGCCCCTTTCAGCCATATATCCCAGAAATTCAAAACTGTGCCGAGTTAGCAGGCCGAGCAACTGAACAGTGTCCTGTGTTCCTCTTCTATTTCCTCTCTCACTCACCCCTACAGATCGACAGCGCCTCTGAGTTGCAGCACTGCTCGATGAGCTGGTTGCAGCTCTCCACCATGCCCTCCAGCTGAGCCTTGTCACAGGAAACCCCCAGGAACCGGGCTAACTGCTCCACCAACGTCCCCAGATCCTGGAGAGGAGAGGAGAAAAGGTGGAAGATTTATAACAATAGGAAATCTATGAAAGCAATAATCACACACCAATACAGAGAAAACTGCCTTCCTCTTGCAGTCTTAAATAATAGCAAGGCAATGTGTTTCCCCAAACAACATCCACCCACAGTTGTAGAGGACAAATTGTTCCCTGCAATCTATGTGGCATAAAGGTGTGGAACTCTAACTGGCGACAGCTGTGAGGACAAAATGTACAGCTCTGTATGTCATCTAGGAACAGTTAAACATAAACGCTATCAGTTTACAGGCCTGGTTTATATACGTGCGTGTTTAAACCTGTGTGTGTATGTGTGTGTTTGTGATTAGACCTGTGTGCTTGTCTCTGTGTGTGTCCAAGGTAGGCTCAGTAAGATCACTGACCCAAAAGTGTGCAAATGATTGTAAACTCTCTCTTCTCGAGTGTATTAAACAAACCAAAAAAAAAAGGTCTCCATCATCTACTGAGAAAAATATCTGTCCCTTTAGCTGCTAAATGCTCCTCTTTGTTCACCTGCTTATTGTTAACTTTGACTAATGTATCTGTTATTTGGTGCTGGTCAGATAGTACAGTCAGTTTATTAGAAATTTTGCTGCCTCCTTCTGCTGGAAACTAGGGTGATGAGAGCGGTGACACTGAATCGAAAAATCAAAGTTGCAGGTCGGAAAACATTTTGCTAAACAAGGCTAAGAGGCTCTGTACCACAGCAAACTGTGGACCCAGATCATTTCTCTGTGGTATCTGAATTCACACTAAATAAAATAAATCAAATTCAGATCCATATGACCATATATGATCACTGCTACTGTGTATATTAGTATCTAACACACTCTATTACAGACCACTTAATAAGCACCTGCTTCAGTTAAAGCAGTTTGTATCAAGTATTGGGTAAATTACCCAGGGAAATACAGAATCTCATATACAAACAAACAAACAAACAAATAAAACAAACAAACTAAAGGAAAAATCAACATGAAGTGGCTTAGTAAGGTGTTGAGCCACCACATGCCACCAGAACAGCTTCAGTGCTCCTTGGCATTGTCTCTGAACTCTACTGGAGGAATCAAACACCATTCTTCCAAAATATGTTCTGTCACTTGGTGTTTTGATGATGATGGTGGAGAGCACTGTCCAACACGTTAGACCAAAATCTCCCATAGGTGACAGGCCATAGCATATGATTCACATCATTTTCATACTCATCAAACCATTCAGTGACAGTTTTTTTAAATGTATAATGCATGGATTCTTTTTCAGTTCTTTTATTGTTTCAAGCCTTATCTTTATCCCTAATGACAGCTTTTGCTGAACTGCTAACAGTCCAGAGACACTGATCCTCAGTATGACCACTATGATTTAAGTGCCGTACACAAGAAGGCTGCAGGAAGTGTCTGAGGTACAGACACTGTCTTCACTATGGTTGGTTCATTGTTTTACTTTTGATCAGAGAGAAAACCATGTGACACCTCAGGGACACATGTATAAAAAGACACATAACAGCCTCCATCATGTAACTTTTTTCAAAAAAGAAAAAAGAAGGATTTCTGGGGAATTTTAATCTGGAATCCCTTACTTTCAATGAAATAAGAAACTAGCTTTATTTATTGATTTACTTTAAATGGCACTAATGTACATTTCTAAGGCCTACCAACTTGTAATTATTTATCCCAAAGGACATAAGTTTTAGTTTTTACAGTGTGAACAGTAAAGTGTGAAAATGTTGATTATGTCTGCTCCCTTCTGAGAAGTCTATTCTAAGAAACACCTATCTGCAGAGGAGAGGACGTGTGAGCCTCGTAAACATGGTAAGACCAGATAATGTAAAAAGGGACCTTTGGCAAAGCAAAGAGCAAATATTGATTTGCTCTTTTTCTTTGACTTTGACTGTCTCTTGTACAGAGGAATGTTTGTGCAAAAGACAGATAGGATACATTTGCTTGCCACGTCATGCTAAGAGGTAGAGAGGTTTAAACTGAAGGTCAAAATAGGCTACAGCTGAAGAAAACTGATGGGACAGGGGTTGAAAATGAAATGAGTTTCCATAGTATGAGAAGGTTGAAAAGAGAGGTTTTTTAGTGTGCTTGCTGTGTGTCAGCAATGCATTGCTACAATCTGAGACAATGAATGAGAAGTCTTTTACCAACTTCAACCACCGTTGAAGCACCTAGTCACAGCTTTAAAGGTGCGATATGTACGTTTTTTGCTATGGCTACATAAGCAACAGTTAGTGACTTACCAAGCACTTCAGTCATCATTGCGTTTACAAGACAAGAGTACAACCTCTAGGCAGCGCTACTTCTCCCACTACAGTGACTCACTACTGCAAAGTGGTATTACGAGATGGGTCAGGCTGAGGCTAGCTGGTTAGCATGCTAACGTCAATAAAAAAAAGAGTGATAGAGATAGCAAAGCAAGAGTTAACATTGCTTCCCACCAACGAAGATTGGTAAAGGAATGAAGTTTGATGTTGAACCCCAATAATATAATATATAATTATAAGTGATGTAGTGCTAGCAAAAACTTACATATAGCACCTTTAAGCCAAAAATAATTGCCAGTCAGCAGTACAGCTGATTTGAAGATGTTACTTTTCATGTTGAAGTACTTTAACTTTGTTTTGAAGGACACTTTATAATGTTAAATTATTATCATTATTATTAGTGCTGCTACTGTTTTTTCTATATAGACAGCTGTGATATAACTTTATCAGTCAGTTTAGATTGAGAAAAGAAAAGTTTGTGATAGGGATAGGAAACAACATAATTGCCATCTCTGGACCACACTGTCAGCAAGGCAATACACAATATATTTGCTGGCAAAAACATGTTAGTGAAAGTGCAAAAAAAGAAATAGTTTAAGGGTGAAGGTAAAGAGTGTGCATGCTCAGAAAATCCCTTCAGTGTATGACTAGAGGTTAAAAAGTAACTTCCCACTAGAGAGCAACACAGTAGATACACAGTCTCTGATATCAGTACAGCAGCTCCAAACGTTTACTGACTCTCTTTTCCTATCTAGATTACACCAGACTGAGTGTCAAACCTCTACAGAGGCCAGACTACTAGGTTAAGACTTGGAGTTACACAATGTTAAGATAAGAATGAGAAGACAGATCCTAAAACAGGCACAGGAGACAGCGATGATATTACCTTGTACATGTCTTCATATTTCAAGAAGAGGACATTAGAGTCCATACGATGCTCCCAAAATTCCTGAACGTGTTCAAACCAGGAACCATATCCCACTATGAGAGAGAGAGAGAGATACAGCTGGATGAACTTACAGTAGTCTGTAGATAGAGACAAAACAGGACAACAATTGAATAAACTAGATCAGATGGAAGGTCACAGTGTCCCAGTCCTCTGGTGATGTCAGTACTTACGCTTGTCATTCATGAAGCGCCGACAGAACTCCTGGAAGGTTCCCCGGTAGCTCATAGTCCTGAGAGAGCGGTGGAACTGGTAGTAGGACACCACCAGGTCCTTAGGGTTCCGAGCCATGTAGATCACCTGGAAGAAAAACCACAACAGTACTCGCTATAATCAGATACATAATATTAGCCCTGTGTAATGCTGTTATTGAAATATAGTCCTGTAGAATTTGGTTAGTGGAGCTGATGTCTGATGCAGCCCTGTAAACACTGCATATTAGAGACTGCATTACCAGAATGTTCTCGACTGCACAGATATCTGTTGGTGTCAGAGCTGCTTGACTGGACTGGATTTTTCACATAGAGCTAATCCCACCTCCCTTAGTACATGGACATTAGATCTTAGTTAAATCAACAATCCCAAAAAGTAGCACATAAGGAAGACGTTGGGGTGATGGAGGAAGCTGGTGTTCGCATGATTGTTTCAGCATATCACACAAAATGTTAAACCTAAATGGCTGTGCTTGCTGGGTGAAAAGAGTCATTTCTTCTTCTCCTAACAGAAAACAATTTACTTGTTCAGCCATTATTAGCTTGTTTTTCGATAATTCTACCTCCACTAAGTGTTTTGGAGGTGCCTGAAACTGTATGTTTCTATATTCTGTAAACACCAGACACAGGTTAATATAGTTTAAAGTTAAATGTATATGTTTAATTATTAAAGGCATGTCACATAAATGCTATTAATAAATGTCTCCATTTTGTGATAGATGCAAAACCAACTAAGGAACCAAGTTACATTTATTTTGCGACTGTTCAATGCTGATTTTTTTATGATGGTCATGTGCAATCAGCTTTAACAATGGGGGCTCTGCAGACAACAATTCCACCATGTTTCCAGAGATAGTTGACTGATTTATCAGTGCGTGTCTTATATGGATAATTGTGATGAGGGTACTTTGCCGCATCAATGCTAGTTTGTACTGACTGTGTTTCTGTGTCTGTTGATCACAGCTTAAAACTCAAAGGCAAAAAACTATTAAAAAGGAAAGTGCTGATGTCAGTTCAGTGTGTGTGACTTCACTCTTCTACCTGAACTAACATTATGAAATTTAATTTAATATGAATGAAAATAAACAACAACAAAAGAAAAAGAAAAGTTCCTGGTTACTGCATGGTATTGTCCAGTTTCAGTGTGCTGACCTTGGCCTCTCCGTTGTGCATGGCTGCAGGGAGGAATCGATAGGGAAGATGGCTTTTGATCAGACGAGGGGATGTCAGCTCCTGTGAAAACACAAAAGTCACTCCTTTTTCTGCATCCTGCCACTCTCTTATCAGTCCTACAGAAATTCTCTGGCTTCTGTCTTATCTTATCTGCTAAAAGACTCACATATACATGTTCTGTACCTACATGTCTTATCTCTGGATAACGTTTTTCTCTCAAGGTGTTTGCCCTGTTTATGTGTCTGTCAGCAGAGCATCTCAAATTACATGGCTGAATTTCTATTATATCAGCAATCCATATCCAGGGCACCTACAAACAGAATCAAAGATGTGATTCTGTGTTCTAAAAGTGGACTTGCAGTGTTGATAATGTGTGTTTGAAAAGTTTTTGTTAAAGTTTGAGAATTCACTGACAGTGGCCATGTATTGTAACATTGCAATATAAGTTTTTCCCTCTAGTCAACTTATTAATGGTGAAACATGCTAGGTTTACTACAGTACTGGTCAGTCTGTTATAAATGTGTAGTCCCCAGGTCCAAACTTAGCTAAGATAAAAACCAAAGAGAGAGCTTGGTATGAGGTCAAACTTTGCTGTTCAGTTTTTCTTCTGTTTTCCTTCAGCTAAAGAACAGAAAGTCTGTATGGATATAAGTAAGCTTAGCCTCTGGTGATGTATGAGGTATGAGGCAGGGCCAGAAACTGCTTTTCCTTTTGATCAGGAGTCAGAAGTTTTGGGACACTTTTGTCATGTTCAAATTTTCATGCAAAATTTGTAGAACTGTCTCTTTATCAATGGAAACCACTTATTTTATCTGCAAACCAATTCATTCATTCACTCATGTGTCATTCAAACACACGTGCATGTGACATGCAGTGTTCCCCATACCATGCATGAAAAGATTCAGCTGCTGTTTTGTTCAATTTCACCCAAAAATTCCAAGTTACTGCATTGCTCAGCTTTTAATCTAATCATTTTCTGACATCTTAGCAAAAACACACTTCAATCAGTAGCTGCAGAGAACTAAAGACGTCACTTGTTAGAAACTTACAGCAGTTGTGTGTGAATATCCAACCTTTAATATCTAACACTCAGTGTGACTGTGAACCATGTGGTTTTATCCTCATAAACACAGTCTCATTATTTAATATCCATACCTCGTATAAGAGAGAGCTACCAGCATCCTCTCATGTTTCACTCCTGAACACAGTGTTGGTTAGTCATAATGACGTCACACTCAGCAACAGGTACACCCACAACAATGCAGAGGTAGTCAGTGTTTTGTCAGATAGCAAATCTTTATTTAAAAGGCCTCCAGCAGTCACTGACCTAACCTGATGTCAGCCACAGTACTGTACCTGTATGATATCCAGGCCAGGTTGGGGGTACTCTAAGACAGGCAGCTGTTCATCAATGTTCATAAGGCCGATTTCATCTGGGTCTGCTCCCTGGCTCACTAAATACACAACCTCCTGAAGTAGACTGGTGCCTGTGAGGAAGGAAGAGAGAGGGGAGAGGAGAGAACCAGAGGACAGTAAGGAAACTGGGAAACAAACCAGTATACAGTCCAAACTTACTGTTGCTATGTTAGCAGAGAGAGTGCATCAGCAAAACCCTTTTTGCATATTGCAGCAGTAATTGTGCCAAAGGGTATCTTAGGTGGTTGCACAGGGGCCAAGCATACCTCCTACCTTGTGAATGAAAGAGATGACTGAAAGCAGTTGCCAAGAGAAGAGTCTAGAAGTACAGGAAACTAACTCCATTTGCAGTGCAGTTACTAATGATACAGGTAATTAACTGTATGAGGGTGACTTTCCTTTTTAGCTTACAGTTAAATCTGCACCAATTCATATCTTTATGTTAAAGATCAAAGAATTTTATATAATATAAAAAGACTCTGCTTGTAGTGACAAACCCACCCAGCTCTGCAGTCCCTCTCAACCCTTGGAGTCTTTTAGCCTGAGTTACTTTCCTTTGTTTTGACTTTGTGTTCACCAGCACTAATTTCCAGCAGCAGCAGCAGCAGCAGCAGGTGGCTGCTTTCATCAAGAACCTTGATAAATCCACCACGTGCTACGAGTTCAGCACCAAACATCAAAGCTAGAGATTAGTTGATGATTGTAGAGCATTTAGCAGATATTCTCCTTAATTAGAGACCAAATTAGAACTAAAAGGAGACTGAACGGTGAATTCATCAGATGGACACAAACACCACTTCAAATGAATGCAAATGGTGTTTGCAGCAACACATCAGCCATTAGTTAAAGAAATAGTAGTGCACTGATTTAGCATATCACCTTTAGGACACTGTCAGACTCACAATAGACAGGATCAAATTTGATGCAACAGAACTCCACATCCCCAGATTTCTTTTCAGACGTGTGGTCATCAGACCCAAACAACACTGACACAGGTAACACTACCTGAGGACATTCATCAGGTTTCACACTTCCAGCTTCCTCTGGAGCCACTACAGGCTTTATACTACTGTTTTCACATATACACCTCGAAACATTACAAAAGGTGTGTTTCTAAGTGTCAACCAAACTGGGCCACAAAACACTACCACAAATTAATTACAGGTAAGGGCCCTTGGAGACTAAGCACAAAGGGGCTCATTGAGTTCTCAAGCAAGCCATGAGAACACTACCTCTATGTTCCACTATAGACCACTCAGCAGACCACTCAGTGATTTGACTATTCAGGCTTTCAGTTCTAAACCTGCAGTTCTTACCAAGAGACATTTATCAAGCGAAAATACAAAGGAATGCAAGATCTTTCCCATCGTAATACTGTTGCCATGCCAATGTTCTCTGTGGTGTCCCTGTGACTCATTTTGGTTTGCAGATATCCTCGAGTGTACCAGTCCAATTTGACATCCCACACGCTTCTTTTAGAAAAACAGGAGCCTAATAACACAACAAAATGACAGATTGAGGCCTGGAGGACACTGCTTCATTGAGAGGAATGATGGATAACACTTCAAGGTTGCATGAGTATGATGAAACTGGATTTTTATTAAGCTCTCAACCTGCCAGTGCCAGTGTTCTGCTGCAAACGGTGATGTGAACAAGTCTGACTGCTGTTGTTCAGAGAAAGGAAGGATTTGGCCTCAGGCTGGCCACATGCTGCCTGGGAAACCAAATAAATCATGTAATGAAGATTTCCTAAAAAACCTTCCTTGTTCTAAAAGAAAACTTTTATATCACATTAGTACCAGTTATGATGTGTTTTGCATTAATGAAAGGCTTCAGTTGTGTTTGACACATGAAAAAACATCAGCTGCAGCTTGCAAATTGAAATGAAAGCCAAAAAATAGGCCACACACAAAAATAATATCTGAGAACACTGAATGCAGGACAACCCTAACCCAGCTATAAACCCATCATCTCTTGAGGAGTTTCTCTTTACAATGAGATGGACCACTTTTGCGCATATGTATTTGGACACCCCTTCTAAAGTTAGCACATATGAGACGATTGCACACCTCACACCCAGTGTGGTCAGTCCAGTGCAGTATACATATACTGTTCACAGTGACAAAGGGGCAGATTTACCATCATAATTCTTTGTAAGAAAAAGGTAACTTCTCATTTCTGGCAGGTGACTGTAGCTATGGCTGCTAGCTATTTAGCTATCTAACTGCAGGTTAGCTAGTTGGTAATTAGTTGGTTAAAAACACAGACTGTGGCTAACTTTTTAAACTGTCAAGCTGACTCACTTCCAGTCTTGTAAAAGAGATCTTACATATGTACTTGATGGGTACATGCATGATATGTACTGAAAGGTTGAGGCTAAAGAAAGGGAAAAACAGGAAAGTTTGTGAATCAGTATGCATTGATTGAGTGTGTGTCTGCTGTCAACAGCTGCTGTATAGTCAGTCAGTCCAGTGTGTGATGAACACCACAGATATCAGTGGTCCAATCAGCTGATCTGAATCAGCTGCACTCAGAGGGTACCATGGTGATTCTAAAGCAACATTACGCAACTATTTTCCTTAAAATAAAAGTTTCAAAATCATTTTGATGGTGCACTAACTTGTAACAGGGAGAATAGTGCCTCTATCATTCCCGCTCCACATCCTGAATGCCTGTTCTTACGTGAGCAGGTATGATCTCAGCAGCATGTAGCCAGATGTAGCTTCCTCCAGAGGTCTGTAAACTGTGAAGCTAAAATTTATTGGATGAAAGTAAGAATAGGAACAAAAGAACCAGACTCTGGATAATAATAATGCTGACAGAACACAAAGAAATCACTCTGTTTCTCTCTTATTGTCTGCACATTCAGAAACTGTCAACTTATTATATAAGACACACACTGTCTGACCATTAGTAGGCATCATAATAAACATCTGTACAGTGCCATACCATGCAGAAAAAACTGACCAAGATTCCAATTTCTGTGCCACCCCCAAAGTGAGCACTGGCCTCGACCTGGTCACCTTAATAAAAACTGTCTGGCTCTGCCACTAGCAGTAGGCTAGACTGTGATTACTTCCCCTCTATCTGTCGGTCTCCTTTCTGTCTCTCCCTCCTCGCCGCTCACCACACCTCTGCGTTGCTGAAAGATGCTTTTAATCACTTGTTTTATTCTAATTAATTACATTCTTATTGCTGGGAAGAATAATTAAAAAAAGCTAAACCAAGTGCTATAAGTATTGCATCTGTTGTTTCTGGGAGGGAGGAGAGTAAACTCCGGGTTAGGTGTGTAGGCGTCTGCTGCAGCACACCAAATATAACATGCATTCTACTGACAAAGCGTACCTATGCACATGCCTAGCTACCTATCAAACTGTAAGGTGTATAGACACATATGAGTGTGTAACGCCTGCACCTCCATCAGCGTTCGGAGGTTTGGATCTTAGATGTCTTAATTAGGTGCTAGTGAGGCATTTGACGTGAGGCGTACCGCCTGCAACGAGACATGACAGAGCATATAGCTAAAGTCAAAACAGCCATAAACGCACCGTAGAGCAGCCCCCCACAATTCCAGCCCACCCCCTTGGTTTATAGAATCAAGCTAATCCCATTGGCCAATCAGACACATGTGAGCCAATGGCTCTGCAGTTCTGCAGGATCCCAGCCACGTGGCCTGCCATGTGCTCTCTTTCCTCCGCATGAGAAGACCACAGATATAACAACACAGAGCAGGGGCGGGGGAGAAACAGAATAGAGGAGGAGTTGGGCAAGCATCTCTTTCTGTATGTCTTTTGAAAGGTGTCCAGCAGGAGACATATTTGTCTCCATCTACAAAGGTCAATCATCGAGATCAATGGGACTTACAAGGTTATCACCTGATAACTATAAAGGTGTTGTGCAGAAAGGGGGGGCCAGGCTGATGTGTGTGGTACTTTTAGCCCTGATGACCTTAACAGACGTCACTGTTTCTGAGCCAGAAAAAGCAGCCTTGATATCAGACCACCATTTCATGGAAATGTCTGAGTCTATCTTTTATTTATTAAGTAAGACATGTGATAAAGTGCGTGACTCTTGGGCAGTTTCATAAAACAGCTATGCAGGTCCTGATGTTGGATAACATGGGTAACTCTATTAAAACTAAGTAATGCATTAAGTTTCAATGCATTGCAGTTTGCTCCAATATTTTTTACTTTTTTATACTTGTACAGGTTTGAGGTGATGATTGCAATGATCAATATCATACTGAAATAATAATAAATGTTTAGACCTTATTCCAGATGATATATTGTAAATAACTTTCACCCAAAAACACCAGGCCAAAATCTCTAGGAATTATATTCATATTGGGCAGTTATGCAGTGCATGATTTACATCCAGTGTCAACATTCCGTATCCTTATATATTAACGTGGTATCTCTTTCATGCAGGAGACTGACACAATCTAACAGTTGCTGTTTTGTCACCTTATAAAGCTAGAATGGCTAATGCTGGTCTAGACTATTTCCAAAATGGTGTTTGCGTCTACCTGATGTATGGAAACTCAACATCCAGCCTCTCTTATCTCTGTTTTGGTCGCTACCAGCTCCTGAGGGAAATATCTGGCTCTCTAGCTGCTGAATGCTCCACTGTGTTCACAATAGCTGGCCTCCAACTGCGCCTGTCTGCTGTTTGCTGCAGAAAAGCTCTGCAGAGCTGAGTTAGAGATAGTTACCCATGGGTTCGTCACACAAAGAAACATCTCTCACATCACACATAGTCTTTTGATGCATTGCTTAAATAATAACTTTTCAGTGCAGCTTAAAAGTGTTTTAGTTGCCAAATCCTTGCAGTGTCTTACCTGCTGCTTTGCTGACATAACCATACTCTGACTGCCATGCACAGAATCATTTATAACTCTGGGTTGGGATTGAAAAATCAGACCCGAGATGAATTAAAAGTTATTTGTATTTCTGTATGAAATCACAATAAGAATATGCTGAACTGATTTGGCAAACCATCAGTGGACGGTACAAATTACAACCGACTAGTCTAAAGGTCAAGTGGCCCCCATAAATGAGTAATGGCTGTGTGCAGTTAGCACAAAGCCAGTCTGGATCAAATGGGAGGATGCAGCACAAATCTGTGCTTGCAGGGCAAAAAGTGAACCGGAGGCAGCACAGTCTGTTACACACAGGAGAGTTTGGCTCTACCTCTTTCTCTCACAGTATCATGTAACAGAATGCGTACTGAAGTATGGTGCAGCAACACACATTCACTAAGCCCCTTTATTCTTTATGCTCCTGGCATTGTCCCAACATAACTTTAAATACCTTTAAACTGTTAAGGCCTAGTCACACCAGCACAATTTGACATGTGTGTTTTGGAGATGTATTTATTTTTGTCAGACATATATTCTGTGGTATAGTTGTATCATATATTAAACTCTATCAACATGATTTAAGTGATGATTTCAAAAATCCCATAAGGGGATAGTGCCATCAGTTAAGGTTTATTCCTTTACATTAGCCTACAGGTGTGGTCATGCTGCTGAGATGCAGAACCAGAGAATAAAAGATGACTCCCATGACAATAATCACAAACACCCCTCTGCCCTCCTGCGTGCACTGGCAGAGAGCTCCAGCTGCCCAGTGCAGCCATCACATGACCGGACCCACCCAGTGCTCAGCAGGGGCCACCGCGCACGGCGACCGGCCTTGCAGCAACGCTGCGCAAACACACTCGAAGCTGGATGTAAACATTAACTTCCCATCCTCCATCACCGTCGTGGATGATGACCGCCAGCTCAGACGTGTAGACTAACTGATGCGCTACAGTCGGGAATTAATCGATTTACTTTATCTGACTCAGTTTTTTTGGCATCTGATCTTGACATAGTGGCTCCTATAAAATATAGTTCTCCTGCACTAGCGCAATAAGCAGAGATACTACATACAGTAGCTGTGACCCACCCAGTGCTATTAAATATGAAACACAACCTGATTAGCAACTTTAATGATGACTGTCTACATGTACAAAATGGACCGTAAGACTAATATAGATGTGCACAGTGGCTCGCTATGTGTTTTATTTATAATGTGAAACTTTGATAATCACAGGAGAAGCCTGCAGTATACCAGTCAGAAATGTGAAGATACCCAGCACAGTGCAGGGGGGTGACGCAGAGGCTTGTTTACCTGACTTTGGGTAGGTGACAATCCAAATGTCGCTACTTCTGAGGGAGAAATTGGAGATCTCCTCCATCTTCCCTCTGCAGAAGGGCGGCAGCCGCACTCCATCAAACTCGAAGTATTTGCTCTCAAACTCAATCGGCGTGCTCGGCGTGTCTGCCTCGCTCTCGGCCATCGTCCAAAACGAGCCGCCAGGGCAAGAAAAAGAAAGCGCGCACACCGAAGGCGAACGGTCACTTCACAGAAATAAACGATGACGGCGGTGAGGGGGAATTTTTTTTTTTTTTTTTTTTTTTTTTTTTTTTTTGAAACACCGCTGCCGCTCGCTTCGGGATGAGGGGGGCTCGCGGAGGATGCTGCACGGCAAGCCGATGAGTTGACCTGCAGCCAATCACGCGGGAGAGAAGTGATGTAATGCGCGCGCACGAGACGCAGCATCAGGACCACGGGCGAGGACGCGCGCGGGCACGGAGGATGGATGCTTCCCACCACATTACACAGACCTACACGCTCCAGTAAAAACTATTACCATCAGGCTGCAACGGTAATCCTATGATATCATGTTATACATTAACCCTAAAGGCCTATAATATTCTATGGTATAATATGACAATATGTGTCTTACAGTCTATATGATATATAGGCAATTAGCATAATACCATTACAATTATCATATGCTAATCCTATAGGGTCGTACAGTACAGTGCATGTAACACACACTGAATATGTCAAGCATTTATAGTGTCTGTTTGTGCAACCAATATCTTGAGTTTGTTACTCAATGCTGAATGAGTCATGTATTTGCTGTATACCAATACTAATATATATATAATATGTAATTTATTTTATTTTATTACACCTACCTACCTCACAAGTCCTAACAAGTCAATTAAGCTCTAATGACTTGATAAAGGTATGTGTATTTTTACATTCCGGTGACTTTTGCACGTGCCACAATTACTGCTGGATTTTTTTTTTTTTTTTTCAGTTGATGAAACAAGAAGTAAAAGAGCATTAACATTTGAAAAAAAGTCTCATGTCTGTTTGCTGCAGGAGCTGGATTTACTTCTTTTCACTTCAAAAGTCAATAAAACGTATCATTTTCCCAGGGGTGCCCACATGTTTGCATTCTGCTGTATATAATGAAGGTCTGTTTAGTTCCACTGTATTTATAACACAGAACCTGTAACACAAACTCCATTCAAATTAACATTCAGGATGGTCACAATAGCATAATGTTCAGTTAGGAATAAGGTCATGATGATGACACACGCCTTAATGCATGAAAGATTAATGCTGCAGTGTTTTAAAGTATCCATTCCTTTGCATCTATACAGTGCATTGAGATCAGAGGGCAACAGTGTGCACAGAAATCACACATTTCTTTGTTAAATGCTTTTAGCTACCACAATGTCACTATAATACTCATATAACAAATCTACAGTCATGTGACCTTAGGATATTTTTTCTCACCTGAGTTGTTATCACTAATTTATAATATCCCCAAAAGTCAACAAATAGTTGGCAGAGATGTCCTGTCCTCATGTAACACACAGCAGTGAGAATGAGTGTCCTGACACCATCATAGAGCATCTATAGCCGCCATAGCTGCATTCAACAGGTGAGAGAAATCTGCAAACATGTTGTCTATCCCACTTGCTGCTGATTGGTTCCTTTGCAGAAAAGGGAAATGATAGACGTGCATCAATCCAATCACGCTCTCACTAACGTGTCTGTTGCTTTTACTGTTACTAGTCAATCTTAAGGTTTTTAAAAACCTGCGACACTACAGGCACATTCAATGGTTTTATGTGGCTAATGTGAACACAGTGCACATTATGAACATATAAGCTAACTCTTCAAATACAGTGGACGAGCTTGTGACACTGAAACACACTTTTGCTAACGAAAAGTATCAATGATGGACAGCAAATTACATACTGTGTATAATATCCTTCGTAACTTAACGCTACACTATGTAATTAACTTTTAATGTGTACATTTCCCGATAGACGCTCTAGCGGACGGCTGTTATCGGGGTTGTGATAGTTTTGACTTCACTTGAACGCATCATCAGCAGTGAGCCCTCCCAACACTTCCCCTTATAAAACTCTGTGTTTCTCTCCGCTGAGCAGAGCGACGCTGACACCGGCGTAAGTTGGTTTTGGCCGCTGCGCACTCGGTGATCTGTCTGCTCTCAGGGCTCCCCAGCTGGGGTATGTCTCCGCCATGTTCGACCTAAACGGCGGCTGGAATCTATCTTTCGCGGGGTGCGGGTTCCTGGGGATTTACCACATAGGAGTTGCTAGCTGCCTGTTGGAGAAAGCGCCGTACCTCGTCAAGGGGGCTACCAAACTGTACGGGGCCTCTGCCGGTGCTCTGACCGCCTCGGTGCTCGCCAGCCAGGCATCGATAAGTAAGACACACCGCTGTGGCTCGGCAGCCTGGGACTGTTTTTGCACAGGAAACCGAAGTCCTATATCATTAGTACTATTATTATTTATTGTAGTAGTAGTAATATTGGTCATAGGCTATAATATAGGCTACTTCCATTTTTGGACAAAACTGACTCTTGAGTGTATTTTTGCATGTAGAAATACCAGAATATCACATGAATGCACTTTCAGATTTGAATGTATAAAACATAGGGAGTTTTTTTATTTGTTGTTTGTCACTATCAGATTTGGGAGACAGTTAAATCCAACACAGGGACTCACATTACTACAGTTAAATGTCAAGCTGGTAGAGAAAATGTACAATATGGTGACAGTAGCTTTCATTGATATCTGCTCAGTATGTGTAGAAATGTAAAACAGTGGCATGGAACCACTGGACCATAAGAGAACATGTTGTTTCTGAGGACTGTGTGAGTCAGAGGCACCCTTTCGCTTTCCCTCCCATCACTAAACAATCATAAGGACTGATACCAGCAGATGCGTGTGAGTGCAGATTGGCCGATGTGCACTGCCCAATAGAAACTGCAGTAAGCAGCATGGGCTCAGGTCACTGTTGGCCACTGACTCTTGGTAGCTTGAGTATTGATCCAGTCGCAGGCTGACTCTTGAAGCAGTGTGTTTTTGTCTGCAGTTGATTGATTACAGGGAAGCTTCAAAGCAGAACACACTTGACTTAACATATTCTTCTCCTTTCTTTCTCCTAGCTAAATGTTGTGAAGATGTGATCGAGGTGGCAAAGGAGGCCAGGAAGAGAAACCTGGGCCCCCTTCACCCCACATTCAACCTGGTCAAGGTGATAAAGTCGGGCTTGAATCGCGACCTGCCCTCTGATGCACACGTTCTGGCCTCTGGCCGGCTGTGTGTCTCGCTGACCAGAGTGTCTGACGGGGAGAATGTGCTGGTGTCAGAGTTTAACTCCAAGGAGGAACTCATTCAGGTGACATGGTTATCTTATAAATCTGGAGGAGCCTTTAGGGCCTCGGTTACAGTAATTCAAGCCTCAGGAAATTGATGTCTTCTGATTTAACCCTGCGCTCTGTCCATAGGCGCTGATCTGTAGCTGTTTCATTCCCATCTACTGCGGGCTGATTCCTCCATCCTTCAGAGGAGTGGTAGGTGTCTGCATTTGAATTTCTACCTGTTAAGGTGTAGGCTAGGTTTCCACTTCAGGGATGCACAGTCACTTGTACAAAAAAGTATTTCCCAGTGTTATGTATCTCAGAATATTCATGTTATGACATGTGAGTAAAACCATTTATTAAGAAGCAAGAACACATGTGACCGAAAATGAAGTTTAAAAAGGAGAAGGAAATTCCAGTGGCAGAGAAAGATAGAAATGTAGCAACAAGCCACATATCAGAGAAGGAAGTGTGTTCAAATGTTCAAATGCAGAAATTTGGATTGCCTATGGGTGCAACCATATTGAAAAACATACCTTCTATACGACAGTATTCGAGTAGAGGGGGGTACTGCAGTGAATAGAACATGGAAAATACAATACTACATAAACAAGACTATGAGGCTATGAGATAATTTGGTTTTCCATTACAGTGAGTCATGATTAGTCATTTGTATCTTTAGAAGAAGAACTGTGATAATCAAGTCCTGGTTACTGATATCAGTGTTGCCTTCACTTTGCCTTATCACCTGCTATTAGACTTTGACAGTGAGCTCATCAGACACACTTCCTATCCTCTGCTTCCAGGTCATGCACAATCTTAACATAGTCATATTGGATTCAGATCCAGTCATATAATAATGACATAATACAAAGGTCAGGTTCTTTGAAATCACAGTCAGGTATCATAAAATGCATTCATAGCTATAAGGTTCTAACTTTAAAATATATAGCATGAATTAATATATTAATTTATTGTATTAATTCACCATCTATATATATATATATATGAATATAAAATCCTATATATATGCTTGCTTCACCATCGCAAAACACCTAATCTCAGACAGACACCATCTTTGTGGACGTTTTTGTGCATTTCACTGTGCATAGGACCTGTTGCTGCATTCACTTGATGTGTTACCATGTCACAGAGCTGTCTGTGTGTACAGTATTCTGCCTGCTGCTGTTATTTGAGGATTCTGTACATTGAGTACTCTGTGTTGTCTGGACTTGCTGCTGGCTCAGAGCCATCTTCAGTATGACACACTGACTGTGAGGCACACCACCTTGTGGATGACAACTTTCGTAGAGAACAGCCATTGTCAATATGTCAGAAATCTAATTATTTTAAGTTTAAGTTAAAGTTTAGAAAATTTTAATGCATTTAATTTCCTAGTTAGGAATGGTGATATGTAACTGTAAATTCTTATAAAGTGCCTTAAAGGACTTGGTAATGTGGTACAAATAAACTAGAGACAATGTCCAAATGGTACGCTTTCATTATCATCAATCAGTTAATCATTAATTATTCATTAACATCAGTGCTGGATTATGGCAAGTATAACCTCAAAGGTGTTTTAGTCAGAACACAGTTATAGATTGTTATTACACATTACAGGCTCGCAAATAATTAAGCAAATATGGAGAATAAAGTTTCTAAGAGGACATTAATATTTGCTTGGGTTTAAATTTCATTAGATTAGATTTAGATTGGAGCAGTTTAAAAGAAGAGGAAAGGAAATCATTGATAAAATCTACTCAGCTATGTAACTATAGAACTTTCTGGCTCTTTCTTTAATTTTTTCAGGACACATAGGAAATACAGGATAGGTAATAAACAGGTAAAGTCAGGTTGATTTGTTCGTAAGCCCGACTGATACAGGATTTTTGAGACGCTTTTATAACATTGACCAAGATATTTGCTGAGCTGGACATTTTACAGTTACACAAGAGCCTTGGTTGTGGTGTTTTGAGCTAAATGCTAACCTCGGCATGCTAACATGCTCAAACAGGCTGATGTTAAAAGGTATAATGTTTACCATGTTCACCATCTTAGTTTAGCATGACCTAGCATGTTGTTGAGATATTCAGTCTGGACTAAGGTGATGGACCAATGGACTGACATTACCATCCACAGAGCCATAGCAACAGCACAGCTAATAAAAATAAACTTATCAGTGCTCTTTGATCAACATGTAATTGCACCTGTTTCTAAACTACCTCAGACATATCTTTGGCATTAATGTATTGCAATGTCTTGTTACCTTGCATTAGACATACAGTATATATCAATAGGACACATGTACGATGAGCTAATATTGGCTGATAATAACAGTAAAATGAGCAGTCAGGCTCTAATTTGTACAGCCAAACAGTGCACAGTGTCTTTATAGGGCTTTACAGGCCATCAATAAGGACACACTGAACAAATCTCAGAAGATGCAGCTCAAGGAGATCCCCCTCTTTGGATGGTCAGGACTGCAGGAACAGTCTTGGGTGCAAAAATATAAAGAAATAAATCAACCAATGAAAAACAGATTGTAAAACATAACATTGTGTGATTAAAATGGATCTGATACTAATGTAATAAATCCAGTACTACAGTAAGAAGTTAAGTAATATATGTAAAAGTGTCAAAGTACGTATTTACACAGTCTCCTGACCATTTCCTCACTGACCTATTTTCCGTCGGGGTGGCAGTCTCTAACACAGGCTACATTTTTTCATTCATTTAGTCCGCTGGCAGTATCTCTGCCAAGCTGAATGGGATTTTACAACTGGCACTTAGAATAAATCTGTCAGTGTTACATTTTAAGCCCTCCTTTCAGTTCTACTCTAATGTTGCAGAGGTTGAGGCTGAAATGGAACTATATATTATATAAATAACTGGGTAAAGTCCCTAAAAATTGTGTCAGTCACGCATACAAATATCTTAGTGTGAGAAAAGGCGTGACTGACAAGGCGAAATGGATTCTAAAGTTAGAACAGAGTGGCTAGGGTTTTAATTTTGAAAGGCTTAAGTGTCTTCTCCAGGAGGTGACCAGAATGTGTGGATACAACTACAGCTGTGTGTAGAGCCAGGCCCCATTATCATGGTACAGTAGTAAAGAACAATATCCCATGTGTTTAAATGAGATCTGGTCTGTAATGGTTGACAGTGCACTGTGAGTGGAAATATTGCAAAATACTCTTCATCTCTTGAGTGAAAGTAGCTACATGCATTATTTACCTGTCCCTGTCTTTAGCGTTACGTGGACGGCGGGATCAGTGATAACCTGCCGCAGTCGGAGCTGAAGAACACCATCACCATCTCGCCATTTTCCGGCGAGAGCGACATCTGTCCCCGTGACAACTCCACAAGCTTCCACGAGCTGCGCTTCACCAACACCAGCATCCAGATGAACCTGGGCAACATGTACCGTCTCAGCAGGGCCTTGTTTCCTCCAGAACCCAAGGTAAGGGACGCGCAAGCATTAGAGGAACAATAAGCTTTTTTCCGACAGCATGGAATGTGCAGTTGATGATGTGCCACATGAAGAAAATAACAAATAATATGATGCTAAGTTGTAAGTGTCCCTCTTGTCTTCATATCCTTTAAGCATGTGTGTGGTTTATGAGTCCTGGGGCTGTATCACAGAAACGTCCTAACTGTTTGGTAACCATGGTAATTTGGTTTAGGACTTGATCTAGGACTTGATTTAGGAAAACAGCCAATACTGATAGGTCCTGTCCTAACTTAAGATAAGAAAACTGTTTTACACACATGAATGAGCTGAGTCTGTTGTTATTCCCTGTCACTGTAATGATTATTAGATAACCTTTAAGATGAGGTGAGCTTTAACCTTATTGGCACAGAGCTGTTTGCCGTTGTTGTTGTTATACATTCCACTTCCCTCATGTGTGCGTGCATGGTATGTCGTCTGGGTCCTGCGATTATGTAACTGAGTTCACAGGTCTGTGTGACATTGGCATTTGTGTTCTTAACACATTCCTAAATGGAGGAATTACCTCTCAAATCTACCCATACATGCTTAAGACAGGGACTTCCTCCTTAACACACACACTTCATAGATGCCATACTGATGGTTTGACCGTTCCAGCAGCTCTGCTCTTTTATTAAAGAAATTTCTCTTATGCAATGTAACAAACTGACCATTGTGCGATGGCTGTTTCATAATGACAGTGAAATGTCACTAGATAGAAGATGACTTGTTGACTTTCATAAGATAGGGATATCTAAATTACATATGGCAGGCACATCTCCACGTGTCACATTTGAGCTCAGTTCTTGGTTGGAAAAATAAAAACAGAATTTACAAATATAGAATATACAAATAGAGAATTTGATACAAATATATTAAAAAGATATAGATATAGTATTAATGGAAAGAAAACATGGTAGGCAAAAATATATATATATATATATATAGAAAATATCTATTTGTTAAATAAAGAGGTTGAGATTTAGGGAAATAAGTGTTCTCGATTTTTGAGAGTTAAATGAAAGGTGGTGTGTGCACTCAGAATTTTATGGAAGATTTGAAATGCCTTAATAAAATCAGGGTTTGTGTATCAGTGGGTGTAGTGTTATGTGTACTAGATAGAAATATCTGGGTGTCCACTTGGACAACAAACTGGACTGAACCAGGACCTGACTCCTCAACATCTGTGGTTCCATGCTGTTTGGTAAATCTGTGGTGGAGTTATCGTCACAAATAAAGCGTAAAAACTAACCAGTAGTTATGTTTGGGAAAAGAATTTTGAGTTTCGACTGCATCACAGTCATCATACAACACTTTAGAACAATAAGTAAGCAAGAAAGATGTACCAAAAGTGAAAAATACAAAAAAGACATGAGGAATACGGAGAATGACACATTATGTGAAGTCAAAGTTTCTGAAAAAGACTGATTTTTGTTTTTCCCATTTATAAGATGTGATGTTTTCCTCTCCACAGATACTGGCTGAGATGTGTCAGAGCGGTTATAAGGATGCTCTACGCTTCCTTGAAGAAAACAGTGAGTACTGCACCACTGTGTTCTCGTGGTGACTCTTAAATCACATAGATGTGATGCGTCCCCATCAGCCTCTGCCTTAACCTTTGGACTGTGTCACTGATGTCATGTTTTGTGGCGCCAGACCTGCTGATGCTGGAGCGTCCAACCCCTGGCCCCGCCCCGCCTGAGAGCACCCCCACCTGCTGCTGCAAGCATACTGAGACAACCAAAGAGTGGGTGCTCCGGAGGCTCCGCCTACTGCGGAAACAGCACTGGTGGTTGGATGAGCAGATCGTTCTGCCTACACCAATCAAGAAAGGTATGCTGTCATCTCAGTCTCTGTTGGCTTTTAGCAACAAAGATATGTCTGAGCCAAGTTTTTGCAGTTCATTGAAGGTCACAGGTTATGTCATGCCTCTTCAAACTGGTGTGTAAACATGGTGACAACATGCTGTACGGTTGAGTGTCCTGTTTTCTTTATCTGTCAGTGTTTTGCGAGGCCTGCCAAGACAAATCTGGCCTGTATGCCAAGGTGTCTGAGATGCTGCCAGTGAGAGTGGCCTCCTACATGCTCATGCCATACACACTTCCTGTACAGTCAGCCTACTCAGTGGCCCAGAGGTGAGGTGTAGGTCTCATCAATGACAGTATCTCACCTTAAAGCAAATGAGTTCTTCACATCAAGCTTTTTTCCCCACTCATCTCATAGCAAGAGTCACACCCATGACCAGATTGATTAGGCATATAATGTCATTTCTGCTCTGCCTCAGGTTTGTGGAGTGGATCCCAGAGGTGCCAGCTGACGTACGTTGGCTGTTTGGGGTGGCTGGTGATGTGTACCGACAGGCCTGGAAAGGAGAACCAGCCGGCTCCATCAGGTGACCGATGACTTTCCATACAGTGTCATTTTCAAACAAAGTGCTAGTGATTCAGTCACAGTCGTCCACTCGATATGTCCAGTCTTTGGAATCAGAGTAATTTCCAAAGTGATTGTTTTATGGGTTTACAGGAAAAATATACTCTTAATGAAATGTTTATTTGTACTGTTCTACACTGACAAAAAAAGAAATGTTTCAAACACACATGAAATTGTGTGCCATTGCCTATTTTCATACGACTATTTGAAATGAGTGAAACAATCTTTTAAATGTGTGTAATGGACTTTACAGTGAGCCGTGCCTGAGAAAATGCTTGAGTATGCCGCCTCTACCCCTGGAATGTGACAAACCCATGCAGAGAGACAACCTGCCAGCTCTTTCCTCCCTAGACCTCCACGGCAACTACTGGGAGATCCACAAATCTACCTCCTCTTTGTCCTCCTCGTCCCAGCACCACCATCATCCTCACATCACCCCCTCCTCGCCACAACAAGTCTGCTTCTTTGTCGGCTCACAGGATGAAACCTCGCAGCCATGAACAGCAGTTTAACTGCTCTGCACTTGCACTCTTAGCAGTTTTGTGATCAAATTTCCACTTTCCGTGAGGAAAGGTCTACTGATGAGTAGGAAAAAGTCTGAACCAATATGCAATGATGTGTAAATGTTTGCCACATTGACTCTGAACACTCCTGACAGTACAACATGTATTATGTGTATTATATTCTAACGAGGGCCCAGGAAGACAGCATTACAACTTACTCAGGATCATGGATGTGTTTTATGACCTGTTTTAATGTACAGCACAGAAATGTCTAGTTTTACAATCTAACTTAAACCCTACCTACCTGTTCTTTTAAAATGTGCTCAATGTAGCATTCTAATACAGTTACTTCTGTCATGAGTTTTTGGTCTCTCCATAAGTGGCTCTCTCTGTCTGTCTTTTTTTTTCCATTTGATTATGTATATTATTTCTGACGGTTGTGTGAAATCTCCAGGCGCCATGTGATGGCATTGTGGTTGATATGGTGCTGCTTCTGGCAGCCATTGGAGGTCTGCCAGCCGCATTTCTGAACATAATTAATCTTGCCAAAAATGGCTAATCTGTGTGCTGTTTTAACAAAGAGGTAATTTTTCCACTAATCTGACCAGTTTTATTTATTCATTCACAGTATTCATTTGTTAGCTAGTTAAACACACTAACTATTACTGTCTTCTGATTTGTGCTATAAGGTCATTAGTAAATATCCTTGTCCCAAATTAAAATTGAATAGTCCAGTGAAGGATTGTTGAAGGATTATTGCCAGCATTACAGGTGCACTCACTGTCAGTCTCACCTCTAAATAAAGTGACCTAGATAACCTAGCTAAATTGTTGGCTTGTTTAACTGGGAGCTCATATTCCTTCACCTGTCAGACTAATAGTGCTCTGTTACCAGATTTGACTTTTGACCTTAATGACTTCCCTAAAACTAAGCTCCGACTATAGTCACATTCACTGGCAAGTAGGCGTTTAGAATTGACGGAACGATGAATGCAGCCAAAAACAGAGAGGTCCTTGAGGAAAACCTGCTCCAGAGTGCACATGAACTGAGACTGGGCTGATGGTTCAACTTCCAGCACGACATTGAGCTGTATTGCTGCCAATACAGACACCACTGAATTAAGCGTCTTAATACCTTTGTAAATGAGAGATTTGAGGTTTTGAATTTTAATAAATTTGCAAAAATTTCTAAAAACATGCTTTCACTGTGTCATTATGGGTTGAGTGTAGACTAGACTGATGGGTGAAACAAAACACAGACACACATATATATGTATGTACGTGTGTGTATGTACATACTATATATACAGTATATAAGTAAGTTTTAGAAAATACAGTAAGTAGAACAGTTCATTCTGAGACCTCCCAAAATTTGTCTCCAGGTAGTTCTAGGTGTTGGGGAGTCTGAGACCCTCTGAGGTTCATGGTATTCTGCAATTGCTCAGTAGTGTTAATGTATATAAAGCAATACTCTCCTGTTCAAGTACAGAGACAATACAAACCTTATGGTTATCTCAAAAAAGACACTGAGAATAACTGCACAGCATTATATGGTGTTGGTGCAAATGACAAAAAGTTGTATAATTTCAGCATATTTTGTTCCCACAGTATTAACAAAAAGTTCTTTCATGACTTCAGGCAGACAAGGAAGACAAGTGTCCCTCTGTCTCTCATCCACAAACTGCTGCTGTTGCACCAGAGACAAAATGAGAAATACTTTTCAGAAATACTATCATTTATGAATTATTTCATAGAATACATGTTTCTGAAAATGATGTATTCACTCAAGCCTGGAATGCTTAGAGAGTCAGAGGGAGGACGAGGAGGTGTTGGACAACAAGGATGAAGAGCAGAGTAGGAGCAGCAGAGAGGCGTTTCTGAAGATCACACTGAACTTCATCATCGCGGCTGTTGGAGCCAGCTGATATTATTTAATTATTTTTTGTAAAATGTTGTACAAGTGGTATAAAATCAAGTAATGATAATGATTAGTTATTTAAAGAAGACTTTAATTTTAAGATTTAAAAAAAAATGTTGGATTGTTCTCTCTCTCTCTCCCTCTCATCTCCTCCTAGTCAGGTGATCCTCTTTCCATAATTAGGTGAGAGAGGACAGCTGTAACTCTTTGTCTGCTTTGTGTTGAAGGAGTGAGGCAGAGTAGCCACAACAGCGGCAGATCCACGTAAACGTGGATGCAACAGAGCACGTTTTATGTTTGTGACAGCCTAAGAAAATCCTTCATGGTTGGCGGAGCTCTAAATCATTAAGTACAGAGTTCCTCTCTTAACCCTAGAACACTAACATTCGCTTTTGTAACACTATCACTAACGTTGGGTTAAAAACTTCTCATCAAAATATATCAAAGTACAACAATACATGGTAAATTGAAGTACTTTTCTTTCCATCTTCCATTTCCATCTATACAACGTCTCACCCTATAAAAAGACTCTAAAATTAGTGAAAAATTAATGACCAGCTTTTGAATTCCCTTGGAAATGATCACTAAGTGATATTTATTCATAACCATGACTAAAGTTAGCTGTTTCAAGTTATGTTGTTATCACTATTCACCTGCAGCTAGCTCTAGTATCAAAGAAGAAATCTGCATTGCTAATTATTGCCAACATAAAGGAACTTTGGCCATGTTTTACTCATCTGTTGGCACGCCACAGTCACCAAGCCTGTGACAGGATGATAGCTGTGCATGATATGGGGCAATAAACATGGCAGGTCTGAACGTTGTTACCCTCAATTTAATTCACAAACACTGACGTCAGGTGAAAATCACCCGAACACGTGCCTGTAGAAAAAAACAGGGATGGGAGCAGGGATACTCACCAACCTTCAATAAGGTCAGTGAGCACCCTGAGGTGTTCTAGAGTCCAGTTTAGAGCCACCATGACAAACAGGCTGATTCATTTCATAGTTTTTATTATCATCACAACTAAATACAATACAAAGAAAACTGGTTTCATTAAATTCCGCCCATGACAGGAAACTCTACTTCTGTCTGAGTATAATTTGCTCTGGACCCGTCGCACAATTCCTAATTTTTTCCAAATTATTTTAATGGCTCAACTTTCTCTACATTTATATATTATGTTATTTCAACATTTCAATCCAGCACGTTTGTCTTTATTCTTAACCATATCTATTTTGTTGTTTTCCCTTGGATGGTTAAATATTCCCTGTGTGTAAATTTCTTTAGCTGTGACTGTGTTGGACATGAAACTTTATTGAATTGTAGCCTACAGCACAGAGTTCACCACTGTGCATGTTTTCCATGTGTTATAAATGAAGTTGGTTTTAAAAAAGGACAGTGTCGGATTCTCTTAATCTCTTATAGTTCCCTTTTCCCCTTTTCCTAAGTCCTTGTGAATTCTCCTTCACATCTTTCTTGAACTCCTGACGTTTTCCATCGAGGTCAATGAAAAGTGGTTAAAAAGAAGTTTTTTGGTGATGGTGTTGTACAATATCAACACAAATACAGAAGCACAGTAATTTTAGAGTAAGTATTTCACCACTAGAGAGATGGAATGTTAACGGCCAACACAGCCTTTTTGACACACCCTGGCAGTAGAGCTCCGCCTACGGAGAACACACTCAGTTAAAGCAGATTTTCTCCCTACATCTACGTTTCAGCAACAGGCATTCATGGAGAAAAGAACTGGCAGATGAATGGATGAGGAAAATAATCTTTATTTGCAGTAAAGTTGAGTTTCACATTCTCTGATCACCGTTGCGCAGCTTCTTTTTTTCCATTTAAAGGTAATGTAAGCAACATTTCTCAGTCTTTTCCTCTGGAATGATTCCTGCTCGCGTCGTTAGTGCCGTCTGTCAGCTGTTTTCAATGGAAACAGAAACAGAAATCTTTCAACTAAAAAGACTAAACAGGCAGCAACAGATGTATTAACAATTCTAGTTAGAAAACAATTATTGACATTTTCTACTTGTCTGTTTGTCTCTTGTCTGTTACTCTGTCAGTTGAAGTCATCTGAGAACTAAATGTGAGGTTTTTTGCTGTTGGTTTTTTTTTTTTTTTTTTTTTTTTCAATTTCACTTCTCTCTTTGTTGAGGTTCAGGTTCCTGTTTCCAGGCATCTGGTCCAGTGTGGATTGTACATGTTCAACATAAAAAGTTGTGGTGATGTTTAACAAATGAGCAGTAGAGTCATATGAGGAGTCATCAACATGCAAGTAAGGTGCCTGCAGTTTTCTGATCACCAATCCATCACAGGGCCAACATACAGAGACAAACAACCATTCACACTCACATTCACACCTACAGGCAATTTAGAGTCACCAGTTAACCTGCACGTCTCAGGACTGTGGGATGAGGCCAGGACACAGGCACAGGGAGAACATGCAAACTCCACACAGAAACCCAGAACCTTCTTGCTGTGAGGCGACAGTGCTAACATCTGCACCACTCTGCTGTCTGTGCACCACGACTCTAGTTTTAATTTCTTGATAGAGGCTGTTAATCAGTTCCTTATAGATCATATTTTTTTCTCTATCATAATTCACCTATTTTCACTCTCCTGGCAATGTGGTGGCTCATGTTTTTTATTCTCAAGTCTCTGGTTCTTAATAAAACAGAAAAATATGATCTCCCTAAAGGTGTTGCTCTCCATGTATAACTTTCCTTTCATACACCTGATCATATTGCCCTTGATGTTTTTACTTTTATTTATTTACTTTTATTTTTCTTCTTCATACTTTTCTGGCCCAAAATGTTTAGAACAACATTTCTTTGGTTGAGTAAACAGTGTGTATATAGGTTTACAAAACAGTCTGACATTTAGAGGGGCACAATCGTATTATTTACATTTTTTTAAAAAGCACATAACAGCTGTGCAGGTTTTCCACAGGTTGGCCAATAATTTTACAGGAGAAATAACTAAAGGGTGGTTTCAGTTGATGTGCAGATGAATGATTTGTGTTTCCTCTCCAGATAAAGGTAGAAAGTGTGTGAGCTGATGGGGATATGAATTTAGCGGTATGAATCAGTGTGAGGACAGAGAGGAGGGAGTCCCTCCCTCTAAAACCACTCTGTGTGGGGAAGATGAGAGCCAGACCAAAGCTCAGAGGTGAGATGAGGATCTCTAACTGTCCATGACTCTTCTCTATGTCAGAGCTCACATCACTCCACAATCATTATCCACGCTCACAGCTCTGTGTGTGTTGTGTTGAAGCCCAGAGCAGCAGCACTCACCACACTCTGCTGGACCTGGACCTGAATGTGGACCTGGACCCCTTAAAAGCAACCAGTCAATAATTCATCCTCTTAAATTCAGTTCATCTGTTGATGGAAGGTGAAAATTAGTGGTTGTGTTTATTAATAAAATGAACATGTTTTTCATCAGTTTTTCTCCAACATGCAGATTTATCCATTCTGTTTTTGTTTCAGCATCCAGCAACAGAGAACAGATTCTCCTGAACCCAGCTGTCTGTCTTTCAAGAGCAACTGGTCAAAGGACAGGCCCATCTTTTTTAAAGGACTACGTCCATCAGCTGAACAGATGTAAGCTGTAACTGACAGTAAGACTCAGGTTATTCAAAGTGTTTCTGTCTGTTGTGAACGTCCACACTGGAAGGTGGAGGTAAAACTCTGGCTGTCATAGAGAGGGGGGAGACGTGATGTGGTTTAAATACAGAGACAACTTCTCCCATGTTCAGACAGTCTCTCCTGGAAGACCTCTATAGTGTCAACCTCAGTCATTCAGTTTGTGTGTCACCTCACACAGCTGACCAATCACTGAGGAGGGTGCGTGTTTCAGATGCTGTTCCACTATCTGACACAACACCTCCGATGGAGTATACTGATCCCTTACAGTGCTCCTGATTCATGATTTACCAGGGTTGCCAACTCTGGGTTCCTGACTAGAATAATATTTTGATGCCATGGGCTTAATCACATGTATGAAAATATGTGTATAACATGTGTCTAAACCACGAGCACTTACCAACTATTTGAACTCAATTCACCATTACTATTAAAAAGTATGCAGGTGCTAACACTTGAAAGTAGCAGAACCTTAGGTCTAAGATTAAATTTATGGCCTGACTATGACACCCCAGGACTTCCACCTATAGGTAAATACTCACAATTTCAGAATATTAGACAAACACTGACCCAGTAAAAGGCACAAAGTTCCATTAACACACACTCTCTCTCTGGTCTAGAGATATAGATATTTAATTAGCTAAATGAACACAAGTGTAGACATTGACTAAACATATTACACACAAATCACAACAAATTACAAACGTGGAATCAACATGTGGATATAAGTGTGGTAAACAGCAGTCTTTGCTAGCAAAAGTTACAATAAAAAGTTGGCTAGCAATTTTGGCTTCTTTACATGTGAAATCTTTGGTGGATGGTATTGTGAGGAGTCAAGTTACCTGTGATAGTCTCATTTCTGAACACTGCACTTGTGTTTCATCTTTTCCATTTTCCCTCATTCTCATTCCTGCTGCCTCTGTCCCTGTCTTCCTATGAACTGTTTGCTAATGCAATGCAAATTTGAGCAGCTGTCAAACGACACAGTAGATAACCAAACATACGATTGCTGGTTCATCTGGTTTTAGTGTGAGAACTGTTAGGGCAGCATGAGAGCGTGAGATTCAGGGTGAAAAGGTGTGTCACACGCCAGAAGTGTGAGAGTCTGATACAAGCAGGCACTGAGCAGCTCCACTGGAGCAGCTGGAGGTTGTAGGTGCCTTATTTCAGGGCACTTCAGCAGTGTTCAGTGAGGGAGGGAGAGCTATATGGAGGGTTGGTGAGAGGTTTTGGGACTAAACCAAAGTGACTGGTGAAGCCAAACACTGGCTAGCTGCAAACAGCGCTGCAGACTGAGCCTGCAGTGATTCTCAATGGGATCAGCCCAGGTCTACCACTACTTCACTCTGTTCACATCCAAATATATGTCATGGACCTATAGCTTGTGTGTCATCTCTGTGTGTGGAGACATAATGCAATAATTGCCCCGCGGTCCTCCACAGAGTGGACCAAGGGCTCAGAGGTTCCCAGTGTCAGTCTGCCTTATCTTGTCAAACACCTGGACTCCACATATTTATGGTCTGTACATGCAACAACTACAACATCCATGCTACTTTTTCAGTCAGTCAACATGTGGACCCCGATGTTTGACTCCATGATTTTAGTTGGAAGTTGTGTCATTCATATAGCTTTCTGTTCCAGCATGCTGCAGGACAACGCATTGTCTTTTGTGAAGAATGAACTGAAAAATTACTGGGTCCTGTGAGTCCAGATTACCCTGTACCAGAGTCAGAGAGGGAGGATGAGAGTGTGGGATGGCCAAGATGAAGAGCAGAGGAGGGCAGCAGAGGCATTTCTGAAGATCACACTGAACTTCACAAAGAGTAAACAGGAGGGAGCTAGCTGACTGTCTGCAGATCAGTGACAAGTTTCTCCAAATATTTAACCTTGACTGATAGACTATTAGGACATTTACACTAATGTTTCACAAGACATGGAAAATGAGTTTATATGCGTCTTTGGGGGAGGTTAAACGCTATGTATGTACTTTATAAATCTTATTGGTATTGAGACGTTCTGTGTGTGATCATTCAAGGACATATTGCCTGCT
Organism: Lates japonicus; assembly: GCA_033238685.1. Taxonomy (NCBI): domain Eukaryota; kingdom Metazoa; phylum Chordata; class Actinopteri; family Centropomidae; genus Lates; species Lates japonicus. The sequence goes on along the minus strand of BRZM01000005.1, from coordinate 376,951 downwards.
GCCGTTGTGATGTAAGCAAGTAACCTGAAGAACCCGAGGTGTGTGTGTTTGAGGGGATCCACTAAAAGCAGGAAACCCAACCCCTTCTGAATCAGATCTACACAGAGCTCTACATCACCAGAGGAGGGACTGGAGGTCAATGATGAACATGAAGTCGAACAGATTGAAACATCGGGAAACCAGACAGAGACAACAATCAGACAAGAAGCATCTTTAAAGCCTCACCTGGAAGAGGTGAACCAATCAGAACATTGTGATGATGACCTGAGGAGTGGCTGGCATTGGGAAAACAGTCTTAACACAGGAAATTCATTCTGGATATATGGAGCTGAAGACAACAAAGCCAGCAGGACATACACTTCACATTTCCATTCCTTTCAGAGGCTAGATCTGCTGAAGAAAGTTCAAAGCGTTGGAACATTCTGTCACTTCTTTGAAATCAAAGAAGCAGGAGGAATCTCTACGGGGTTTGAAGAGTTCAGGTTGTGTTCGTCTTTGTGGTCTGGATAGTGTCGACTTCCCTCTGGACTTCACAGCTTTTCTGGACCTGACTGATGATGTTACAAGAGACCACCTCAGTGGATGATGCCTTTGTGGAAAACCTCATTGAAGCTGCTTCCCTCTCTCGCTGGCCTCTGGACCAACCACCACGACCTGCAGCAGCCAATCAGATCCTCTGGTGTGGTGACATTGTGACAGAGGTCGGAAGTTCACTGGCCCCACAGTACTTCAGGGAAGGTTCAGAATGAGGATCTGACGGTCACAGCAGGATCATCTCCACATCAAGACATGTGAAACCTCACATGTGTGCCCATCCCAGTCTTCTGCTGGATCACTGCCAGTTCTGGAGGATGTGTTGCAAAGCAGAGAGGAAGAGAGCCTGAGACCTGACTGAAGTCTGCATCCCACTTCCTACGTGGATGAATACAAGAACATCAATGTATTCTGGAGGCTGGAACAGATCCACACCTGAGTCAGAGGCAGGAGGTGGTTGGTCTCTGGGAAAACTGGCTTTGAGCAGCTGCAGAAGAGCACAGTCTTCTATAGTCGAACCTGACGAGTGTGTGGCATGATATCAGGCTTGGCCTCAGTGTACTCAGGAGTGTTCACTGTAGATCTTCAAGGAAGAAGGACATACCAGGACAAGGTGTTCTGCTTCGATCTGCATCTGAGTGTTCAGGAGTTTCTGTGGCTGCTCTTCTGTCCATCGACCTTCATCAACTCTGGAGTCCTCAGTATCAGAAGAACAACTAACATCCCATAAGTCTGAAACAAGGAAAAGATGAATCTGAGACATATCTCCTGCAGACAGACAGCCTGGAGTCAAATGGGCACCAGGACTTGTTCCTTCGCTTCCTCTAGATACTTTCTGCAAACCAATCGAACTCTCTCCTTAGTCTGCCGCGGCTTTGCGCAAGATGTGTGGACCAATCAGAAAACTGTCCAGTACCATCAAGAATAAGATCACAGAAGAGACACCCTCTGCAGAGCAAAGCATCCTCAACCTGTTCCACTGTCTGAACAGACACACGAGACAATAGTCTCGCGTGGGATCCAGCGATCTGAGATCCGGGACGTCTCCACAGGAATGTCAATAAACTGTCTCCTGCTCAATGGTCGGCCTGTTCTTCACTCTTACTGTCATCAAGAAAGAATCTGGATGTGTTTTTGTCTGATACTCTGCTTCAGAGGAGGCTCTTCTGAGGCTGCTGCCAGTTATCAAAACCTCTAAAAGCTGTGTAAAATATACGCATAACATGTAGACTACAATATATTATATCGATTTATGAGAAAGTTTTCTTCCGGAGGTAATTAATTTCCTTTCTACTTTGATTCCTTGTCATCATCTCTCTCCAGACTGAGGAAATGTAACTTCTCAGAAGGCTATGGCGACTCTACATCTCAGTTCTTAACTCCTCACGATCCTCTAGTCTAAGGTAATCTACTGGACCTGAGTAACAACAACCTGCTGCAGGATTCAGGAATTGCAGTGTTGTCTACGTGTGTTATTGGACTGGAGGTCCATACTGCTGCAATCCTCAGGTTGGGATTCACCAAGCCTGCACAACTGATTTAAAACAAGATATCCTGTGGGACAATTATTTTCCATATGAGGACTTTTTCATCATTTTCCTTGTTTTTGCTTTATCTGTTGAATTTATTCAATACCACTGATGATGTTGAAAGAGTATTCTAAATTTGTCTACAATACATTTCATCTATGGACAAAAAGCAACAGAATAACTTAACAACAACAACAACAAAACACTAACAACAGCCAACACATATTGATTTTTGGTTGGGGATTCCTGTGTGTTGTTTGTGTGTTTGCAGCTTGACAGGATGTCTGATCACAGAGAAGGCTGGCCTTCTCTGGCCTCAGTTCAGACTCCAACTCCTGCATCTAAAGGAGATCTGGACCTCCAAGTAACAACAACCTGAATGATTCAGGGAGTTATGATGTTGTCTGTTGGACTGGAGAGTCCACACTAGCCTCTGGGACTCTCAGGTGGATCAAGTTGGTTGTTTCTAAATGATGTCTGAAATTTGAACTCTGGCTAATCAGCAAAAGCTCATCCGTGTTTTGATGTAGTTTAGGTTATTGTTTATGGTTACATGTTCAATCATAAAACTACTAACAACAACATAAACTTCTACTACCATTTCAGCCTGTTTAAAACAATTGTAAACAATAAAGTTCAGTCATTATATTTCACCTAGACTAACTCTCACTGGTTACTCTTTTTTGATGTATATATGATTTTGGTCTAATCTGAACAAATTCGAAATCATTTATTTTGCTTAGAGTTAAGAGTACGGTCTATTGTTCCTTGTATGACATGAAGCACAAAGTGAGACCTCCCCTCATCTCTGATTGTTGTTTGTAGTCAGTCTTAACACACACAGATTAACACACAAATGTTTGTCCTTTTGTTCATTATTGTCTCTGCAGACTGAAGCTACCATAACCTCTCAGAGAGAGAAGCTCTGTCTCCTCTCAGTTCAGCTCAAGTCCTCTAGTCAGAGATCTGGACACAGGTAACAACAACCTGCAGGAATCAATTGAGGTGTTGTCTGTTGGTTGAAGAGTCACACCTGGGGAATTCTTGAGTCAGGATTCGTAACCTGTTTAACTGATTATATATATGATATTCCACTGAAAATATGTCTCTAAATACATTGAACCACAAAGTCACTGTAACAAAAGAAACTATATACAGTAGCTGAGGATTTTAACTAGACTTCCTGTGTGCACAGGACATCTAAACCTCAGCTTACTCATTCCAGTTCTAGAGTTCTTGGTCAATAAACATTTCAGAGAGAGAGAAAAGACACACACACACACACACACCATGAGAGACTGAGAGTGTGTGTCTCTCACCAAAACCAATATCAAATGGAGAATATAATGAATGAATGTAATGAAATACAGTATTTTCTCCATGCCACCTCCCTGCTATGTACAATTATAAGACTCCAGTTCTCTTATTTCTTTGCTGAATGAACATCGATACATACAAGCTTATATTTGAACAGAATAATAAAACAATCTGTGTACCCCTTTCAGGGTGGAGCCTGGTGGAGTCCGATGGTTGAGACCAGGTCTGAGGAAGTGTAAGTGTGTTTTTCATTTGATTCATGAAAACAAAGCAGCTTTAAACTGGACATAACTCACTCACATCACTGATATCATACGTCATCAGCAAACTGTCAATCAATGATCAGATGATAGATCTGTAACTGCAGCTGTATTGTGTCTTGTTCTGTCCATCAGATTCTTGTGAACTCACACTTGACACAAACACAGTGAACACAAAGATCAAACTGTCTGACAACAACAGGAAGGTGATACATGTGGAGAAGGATCAGTCATATCCTGATCATCCAGACAGATTTTACCCCCGGCATCAGCTGCTGTGTAGAACTGGTCTGACTGGTCGCTGTTACTGGGAGGTCGAGTGGAGAGGAGATGTTTTTATATCAGTGAGTTACAGAGGAATCAGAAGGAAAGGAAACCATGCAGCCTGTGTGCTTGGATGGAACAATCAGTCTTGGAGTCTGTACTGTTCTGATGATGATGGTTACTCTGTCTGGCACAGTGAGAGAGAAATATCCATCTCCTCCCCTCTCTCTAACAGAGTAGCAGTGTATGTGGACTGTCCTGCTGGCTCTCTGTCCTTCTTCAGAGTCTCCTCTGACTCACTAAACCACCTCCATACTTTTAACACCACATTCACTGAACCTCTTTATCCTGGGCTTGGGCTCTGGTCCATTGGTTCCTCAGTGTCTCTGTGTTGAGTGTAGCAGAGAGAATCTCATCCTGGATCACAGTACCAACCCGATCTCTTGGTGGTTTTAACTGCAGAGTACACACCTCAACAACTTTCAAGATATTAACAACCCCACAAGAGGTCAAACACCTGGTCTCACCACCAGTCATTTAGAGCTGAAGAACCTTTTAGATGAGAGGTGGAATGGCTTCAAGAACCTCAGGAATGTCCAGCTGCCTTTGAATAGAACTGAGTTTGTCACACTTACTGTTCATGAAATAAAAGGTACCAGAGCGATAAAGGCTCATTTCTTAACGTCTGTTAGCTTCACTTCAAAATCTACTCAACGTGGAATTTTCTCAAGTGGAGACAAAGCGTTTGCATATGGCTGTTAATAAATACATGGATGTAAATGTTGTTATGTTGTAAATAAATTTGTGTCAACAATAGTCAATGAGTCTTGAGAACTTTGATTGATTTGGTTTAGAACTGAACCAGTGAGTAGATTTATTGATCAGTTCACTGTAAAATGATCTACATCCACAGTCTGACAGTCTGTCTTGTGTGAGGATTTCCTGCTTTTTTCAGTTTTATGTCAGTCAATTAAGTGTCTTTGAGTTCTGGACAGACAGAAGAAAGAATATTAATTATTATTATTATGTTTTATAGCTTGACCAATTAATAAATAAAATTCAAAAATCAATTCCACAGGTTGGACAAACATTACTGCATCAGCAGTGTAAGGCTGAGAGCTACAATCAAAGATATCTGTTTGATATTGATTCATATTGGTAATTATCATGATATGTATGTAATACCGTTAATAAGGAAGGAAACACATTCAATATTTTGTCAGCGATGCCCTGAGATGCTGGAGGCTCTGGACATTGTGGGTATATCTAGGCTGACACGCCTCTTCAGTGTCATGGGGAGGTGGGAGCTTTGCCTCACAGCAAGGTTCTGGTTTCAAATTCTCCTTCCTTGAGGACTCCCCTTCCTTGAGGTCCTTGTTGAGTACCTGGTATAGCAGCTCAGTACAACGGTGCTGCAGCTAGTCTCTTCCACCACTTTATAAAGTGCATCCAACCTGTTTCCGATTTCTCTTTTTTCCACCCTCCACATCTTATCTTCCCTTTTTGTCTCCTCATGGCAGAGGGTATCCAACTCCAGCACATTGGCTGTCAGATCATACTGTACAGACCAGCATGGTGTACATCTTTTCATGAAGGGCCTATGTGATCACACATTCTCAGCATTTAGGCAGAGGAGTCTTTTGGAAGTCTAATCATAAACTTCGAGGAATTGTCTGTGTCATGTCGTCTGTGTTTCTGGTTTTTCTCATAATTCACTGTGTGTGTGAGTGTGTGTCATAGAATCTGTGTGTAGTGTAATCCTCATCAGTACTATGTGGTAATATTTCTGACCATAAATATTCATACTTGAAAGTAGTATGTAGTATATGTAGTCATATCACATTATGTGTGTAGTGGTCTATCACCATGGGTTGACCTTAAGCATCCTTAGCCTCTGTTGGATGAGGTGACGCTCTGCGCATGCGGCCTGACTGACCAACAACATCAGGGAGAAAAGAAGATGGCGGAGGATGGGAAGGGAGAGCCGGTGGCTACTGATGACGACTCAGAGCATCTGGCTGTAGACGGGAGCTCTAACAACACGGTGAGACTGTGGCTTTCCCGCCTCGTTTTATTAGTAAAATTGCATTTTCCTCCACAGCAGCGGACAAACGCTGTGTCCACGTTACGTTATATTTGACACTGGCTACCTGCTGAAAGTTCACGGCTGAGCCACCTTACATTATACTGTAGATAATAAACGTATTCCACCTAAATTAGACAGTATTTAGCTGAAATGTTCGCTGTGTATGTAGCTCTCCTCAGGGTGAACACGGAGGCTAGTTTGTTTTTGTTTTCATGCTAATAGTGTGTCATAAGTAACGTTGAACATGGACAGCTGTCCGCGAGAGGACTGACTAGGAAAAAGTGGAACCACGCATTCATTTATTTGAGAAGTGTAGTACAACTGTCTTCCAAAGAGCTGCTTGTTAATGGCATCTTGCGCTGTGATGGTTCAGATGGTGGAGGAGAGCTGCACCCTCCTGCGCAGGATGGAGATCTGTGTTGCTGAGGCTGAAAAAAGGAGTGGCAAAAATGCAGTGAACATGCAGGAGACGTTCACCGTGTACCTCATCGAAACACGGTGAGCATAGCATGCCCCTTTATCAGCCATAAGAAAGGCAGTGCTGTGGCTTTAGCTGATTCATATGTACTCTTCTGTACTTCCTTTATTCGGGCTCTGTGTTGCATGAATTCACTCCACTTCTGTCTTTTGTCTCAGTTCAAAAACAACTTGACAAAACTGCCCTGTTGCTCAATCTTTACAGGCCAATGGATGCAGTGGCTGAAGGTCGTAACCCAGCCCCCGACTCTCTGTGGAGACGGTACAGTGAATTTGAACTGCTGCGGAGCTACCTTGTAGTTACATATCCATACATCGTGGTACCCCCTCTGCCGGAGAAGAGGGTGAGCTCACTGTGGCTGTGCTGTCTAAATCTTATTCTGTGATGCAGGAAATGTCAACTATGTAGGGATGCCTCTTAGAAGTCGATGCATCAGTCAGTTTTGCTGCAGCTCTGTACACAGAGCAATGCAAAAGACAAAGTGAGAGAACCACAAAACTAACTGTGATGGAAGTAGAGAGGGGTGATGGAAACAGAGGGCTGTGCAACATCAGACAGCACATAGTCTGCTAGCTGCTCCTGTGATGCTCTGACAGACACTCCGTGTAGCACCAGGATTTTATAACTGAGCCATGACTGGGACGCACTCTTTTACTTTCCCTGACAATGTTGTTTTCAATCACATGTGATAACCAAAGACATTAAAACATGGGTCAGTCCTACAGGTAAAACATAAGACACACATTTTCATGTCTGCAGGTAAGGGTTGTGGAAGACATAAGTCAGTGTTTAGGGTGTTTTTAAAAACAAACCACAAGCACATGACAAATGAATATGCTGAAGATGACCCCACCCCCCATACACACACACCCCTGAAGCAATGCATAGTTTAGATGTGCCTGCTCTGAGTCAGTCATATAGTATGACAGAACAGGTATTAGTAGATTGAGAAATCACCACTGTCTTTGGGTTGACTTCTGGAATGTGAAGGAGCTGGGTATCTTCTTCATTTTCTAAACATACAGTGATAAACAAAGCTCAGAAATACTTACACCAAGTGTATCTTTGTTTAAAATCATTTCATTATTTAATAATGCAACAAACATTTAATTGCTTCTCCATCCATTATCTATACCACTTACCCTTTATGGGCTGGAGCCAATCCCATCTGACAATGGGCAAGAGGCAGGGTACACCCTAGACAGGTTGCTAAAACTAAACTACCTGTACTATACCAGATGCACTAAAATGTATGACTGATGAAATCAAAGAAATACAATTAAACTTGAAAAGAGCCCAAAAACATTGAATGCTTTGTTTACCTGCATGCAGGCAGAGTTTGTGTGGCACAAGCTGTCAGCAGACAACATGGACCCAGACTTTGTGGAACGCCGCAGGGTGGGGCTAGAGAACTTTCTGCTTCGCGTGGCTTCTCATCCAGTCCTCTCGAATGACAAGATCCTCTACCACTTCCTCACTGAGGTACATGGTGCAGCTCAGGGTTTGTGCAGCAGTTCAGTGATCATTTATAGATCAGTAGCTGATCCGTAACTGACCACTTTCTCTACTGTGTTTGGCAGGAACATGGCTGGAAAGAAGTGGTATATGAGACAGGATTTCAGGCAAAGGTACTGGACGTCAGTGGAGCTTCTCTTTCTGAATTCTTACAGCAAGTCATACAACATTGTAAGCGTTCACGAAGCTTGACCACCTCCTCTTACTTCTGTTACAGGCAGATTCCAGGCTGAGAGCTCTGAGTGCCACCTTCCGGGTGAGAAATACTGATAAGTAAGTTCGTGTTTCCCAAATGACTCATTTGTATTTGAAGGGTTACTATTAATGTCAAAGTAGTTATTAAGAGTCACATTTTATAGTCGGACATTCTCCTAAGCTGTTATTAAGTGCCGTACAAAGGTAACTGGACTTCCTTGAAAATGTTTCACCTCTCATTCAAAAGGCTTCTTCAGAAGTGAAGAATGTGTAGATTGATTTAAGGCCACACCAAACAATCACTTTTATTATCAGTTAATCTGCTTGTTACTTTCTCAGTTCTTTGATTAATCATTTGATCAATAAAACATCAGAAAACAGTGTAAAATGCCAATCGCAATATCCAAGCAATCATCAGCCCTAAATCCATCAGATTGAAAGAAAAGGTCAAAAAATGAATGAAATTAAAGGATGAATAAATACATGTATACTTTGAAATAACTAGGTACAGAGTGGGAAAAAGACATTTTAATTGCTGTCTTCTGTTTATGTGTGTATTTTCTCTTGTGCAGGCGTTTCATGGATATGAAACACTACAGTGATGAGCTGCAGTCTCACACATCTCAGCTGCTGCGAGCAAGAGCAGTAAGTCTCTTTTATATGTGTCTTTATCACACACACACACACACACACACTGAATTTGTGGTTGCTTAAAATTTGCATATGCTCCACCTTGTCCACCAGCTAGTGTCTCTGCTGTGAAAACAACACTGTGAGAGTCAACCAGAACAGTAACATTGTGGTCTGGACAGATAGACAGTGAGCTAAAACTTACCATAAATTATTGGATACATTGTTAATGTAGAAATATAAATTATATCCACTGAAAAATCAGTGGCAGTGAGTGGCACTAAGTTTGGCAAAGTGCAAAGTTAACTCTTGACCTTATAAACAGTAGTTCAAAAAAAATCTGACCAGAAGAGCCCTTAGTCCAATAGTCATTTTCATGCTTGAATTACTGTTAACTGTATCCAAATTCGAAGCAAAGCTGCATTAAAGCCAGGCAGCTCATTTAGACTAAACTGTCCAGGGGCCGACAACTTTGATTTAGTTTTACTTTGTGCCTGTTTAGCCTACTCAGTCATATGTGAAGATTGCACACAGCTAATGAATATTTTAACCTAATGATATTAATATGAAGGAATCACTTTGTGGTATTTGTGGGCACCCTAACACCAAAACACAGCTGCAAGCCTCTCAGTCTATATCTGACCAATGAAGACAAGGCTTAGGCTTAGGCAGTATCATGGTACTAAGGTACACCACAGTATTAGAGATTTTCAGTACCATCAAAAACATAGCCAACTTTTTCTATTAAACTAATTTAATGTATTGTAGTGCACAAAACACACCACCAGAGGTCAGTCATGATACAGGCAACTTGTGAATGAGGCAGGCAGCTAAGCTGAGAGAGATGGTGAGGGAGGACATGTGATTATTTTGGGTTCAGATCTGATGATATGGACGAGCCAGCCAACACAAACAAAGCTTTGTGCACGTTTTGCTGTAAGAAAGTTGTGGTTAAAACAGGTGACACATCAAACCATTGTTGCCAGTGAAGGCTGGTTAAAATAATGTGCTTGTCATCTTGTCAGGCTAAGGATTTAATTAGGGTGTGATTAAGGTAAATTATTCAGCCTTTTTTATATTTGTTAGGCTGATTTTCTTTTATGTTGTTCAGCTCTCATGATTGCCTTTAGTAGGCAGAGCTTAGATGATTTCTATTCAGTTTGTTCTTTGCACTTTTTTATGAAGTGGGTCAGCAACCAGCCACCAGGCCTTCTCCTGAGATTAATAATTACAGACATATGTGTGACAATGACTGTGCTTTTAGAAATTTGTGCTTGTGTGTGTGTGTGTTTAAAAAAATAAATAAAAATAAAATATCATCATGTACCATATTCCCCAGTGAAATATTGGGAAGGTATAGACACAGCAGCCTGCCACCTCAGTTCCTGCTGTTAAAATTATCTTGACACTAATTGTAGAGCACAAGTTACTAAATTGTGTGTACAAATTAAATAAATAGACTCCCAACACCCACTGGGCTCCATAGGCTGCAATTCTTAATTTCATCAAGAATTTTAAAATATTTATTTGAACACTCACTTTCATGCATTTTTTTTTAAATTTTTTAATTTTTGCTCTTCTAGAGGGTCGCTGATCGACTCTATGGTGTTTTCAAGGTCCATGGGAACTATGGAAGAGTTTTCAGGTTTGACAATTTAACATGTGACAGAAAAACAAAAAGAACAGAAAATCTTTCCATTGTTTTTCTTTTGACAGTTGTTCTTGAAAAGTAGCAGTGTTTATGACCGCCTCGCCTTGCTTACATGCGTGTATGTGTGTAATCCATTTGTTCACTGTAGTGAGTGGAGTGCCATAGAGAAAGAGATGGGAGATGGACTGCAAAGTGCTGGTCATCATATGGATGCGTGAGTATTGGCGTCTGGATTTGGGACTGTTCCTCAACAAATATGGTTTCTGTATTTAACACAGACACTGCTTTTTGTCTCGCACTTGCAGATATGCCGCCTCAATAGATGATATCTTAGAAGAGGAAGAACATTATGCAGACCAACTGAAAGAATATCTCTTTTATGCTGAAGCTCTGAGGTAAGATATTTTCACCTAATATGAAATTTATCACACAAAATATTTGTATTAGGCCATAATAAGTTCATGTTTAGGCCTGTTATTGTACTCCACATTGAATAAGCTACTTAAGAAATGAGTTATAATAATGGGGGTCAGATTTCCTTTTATTTCAAAGATGCACGTTGCTCCTCAGATTTCTGCTGGGGACTGTCGGTGAATATTAGTTTGGCTGGAGGTGAATTTGATCTCAGAGGCAAACAAAGAATTTTGTCCAACACATGAAAGTGAAGTGAGGTTTTTAAAAATGTTAGCAAACACTGTATTTACAACTGAAATGAAATAATAGGCTATCAAATGGTGACCAAAATATTTGAATCGTCACACTGCAATATGCCATGAGCTGTGAATAATGACAATTTAAACGACACAGATCTCTGTTTACTGGATATTGGCTCTTTTTGTTCCTCTGCTATATCAGACATTTGTATTAGAGCATGATGGTATGTTGTACACTTTGCTTTGGCAGGGCAGTGTGCAGGAAACATGAGCTGACCCAGTTTGAGCTTGAAATGGCCTCTCAGGACCTCATCTCCAAGAAGCAGCAACGCGAGGAGCTGGCTACAGGGGTACACCATGCTCATGTTTTCCTGTCTCTCTCTCTCTTTAGTCTTTATAGCCTAACTGTAGTTTTTTTTGTGTTTGCATCTTCCTCTTTACCACCTCAGATAGTGCGAACATTCTCCTTCAAAGGCATGACCAACAAGCTGTTTGGACAAGAGGCGCCTGAGCAGAGGGAGGCCAGACTGAAGCTGCTGGAGGAGCTGATAGCAGAGGGTGAAGAGGCAGTTAAGGAGAAGACGGTCGAGTGCGAGTGAGTCATGGATACTGGAAGATTGCGTGCAAAAGCAGCCTTGATGGTTTTCTGACTTGGTAGCAGAGAATGACATGTCCTGTGCTGATTTAAAGAGGACTGTTTTACAGTGTGTGTGTTTATCTGTTGTGTATCACTGCAGGGAGCATGTTGAAAGGGCATGGGTGGACATGCAGCGCTTCGAGGAGCAGAAAGACAAAGATCTGCGGGAAGCACTCATCAACTACGCCGTCATGCAAATCAGCATGTGCAAGAAGGTACGCATGAGCACATCAGGCATCTGAAGGTTTACAGGGCAGCTGTAGCTGTCATGCTCATGGAAAAAGTGTTTTTATTTCTTCTCTCTCCCTCCAGGGAATACAAGTGTGGAGCAATGCCAAAGAATGTTTCCTCAAGATGTAAAGTTGAAGCCATATTTAAAGGATTTCCACCCTCAGTGATGCTCAGGTGTGGATGCTGGGCAGTGATGCCAGTGTCAGCGGGTTCATCACTAATGTAGCAAAATGTGTATAAAGATAATGTAATTTCATTCTTATGCAGCTAATTTGCTACAGTGATTCACATATGTGGAATGAAAACGCTTTGAGAGGTGGTGGATCACACAAAGCACATGATTTGGACACTGGAGACCAGGGTTCACAGGTGTAACTTCTTCAATACTTAAACAAGGACCATTTTCTTTAACCTTAAACAGATGCTTCACCAGTTTTAAAGTACATTGACTCTGAAAACTTGGGGAGTTTGACAGACGCGGGAATTTACCAGGCAGGGAAAGACACTTTCAGGTTGTTTATGGGATGTGTAGGATCCAGGATTTTCACTCATATGAGGCACTAAATATCTGATTATCTCAGATTGGTGCTTTTACACCTATGTAACCTGTTATGTTTGGTGCATTTGCCCATTTGGTCAAGTTTGTTTGGGCTGGAGTGGAACCTGCCAATCAAACTCTGGTACAGACCAAACAACCAGATCAAGGCCACCTGAGAAGGTCTGACACTAGATGTGAATTTAACATGAATTTAAAAGATAAGTCAGTCTTTATTTTTGTTAAACTGTCTAACTTGCTTTAGAGAGAGTAAAGAGAAAAATTAAGATTGACCTAACAATACAGATCAGACTAACATATCTTTGCAAATTTGGCCCCAGAGCTGTATTATGTGTTTTCTCAGTTCTTCATTAAAATTTAGTGAAATTAACCAACTGCACAGTCACTATCCCTTCATAACTGTCTGTCCTATTCAAGTTTATAAATCAGTTATATCTTGGTGAGGCTCTCTGTGACACCAGAGAACATAAATGAACACATCAGTATCAGTTAAGTGCAGCAACTGCTGTCAGTTAACAGATGTTGATTTCCTTGCATGGGTCCATGTAGTGCTGATTTCAGTCGCCAAACCTGTCAAATGAACAACTTACAGTTCATATGACTTTACTTGTCCTGGTTCATTTGTAATAAGTCAACAGAGGGATCTGAACTAGAGGCAACAATGTGTCATATTTTTCCTTGGCCTGAATCACAGGTGTGAAAGTAACCTGAGTTGTGTGAAGGCATCTTAAGTACCCTATAGTGCTTAACAGCGCGTAATCATGCTTAAGATGCTAGGAATGGGTATGACATTGAAAATAAATATGTATATAAATTATTCTATAAATTATGATTGAAAAATGCATCACATCTCCACTTCCCTCTGCGAGGTGTGTGTGAGGTAATTGCGTATATCTATGCTTTAAATAAGTAAAGAAAACTACAGAGGGGACAAGATGTTGATAATGTGTAGTGATGTCCAGGGCGATGTACTAACGTACAGTAAGCTGCACATATGAATAATAATATTTAATCTGAGATGATTTTATTATTAGAGTTTAATTGAATTTTACCTTCATTTGTTGACTTTTTATCCTGTATCTTACATGATCCATAAGTTTTTAAATCATATTTTATTTCCTGTTTTGAATGCTTGCCAGCAATAGGCTTTGTGAGTGTATTTAAGAAGTTTCCTATTTACAATTTGAATGCTCAGTTTGGATGTAGCTCTTGTTTTTTTCTGTTTATTTGAATAAAGAAAGTGTCACACCACCAACTATATTTCTATTTGGTTCTCCTTGTGTATTTTAGATCTGTTCTAAATTTCTGCATAGAAGATGTAATTTGCCTCACACTGCAGTCATCATATGGACTTGTATTTATATAGCTTTTCTAGGCGTATCACTTTACACATCATATTCACCCATTTACCCATATTCATACATTGATATTGCAAACATCAGGGGTTCAGTATTTTGCCCAAGGATATTTCGGGGATTGAACCGCTGACCTTTCAATTAGTGGGCGACCTGCTCTACCCCCTGAGCCACAGCTGCCCCATAGTGGAAGTATTCTGATCCCTCAGTGAAATATGAATAGCATAGTGAGCAGCACTTGAATTATCTGATCAAGGTTGCTCAAATTTAACAAATAATCTGAGGTGATGATTGAAAACCCAAATTCCGAAGTGATTATTAATTAATAGAATCAAGAACCAGTTAGTATTTATTAAAACAAGTTTTTTTTTCATTTGCTTTAAGAAAAGGTCTCAATAATGGACAAACGGTTCAAGTTGGTCAAGTCAGTGTCCGCTGCAATGTTAATGTACAAAGTTACTCCAGCAATCAGTAAAATGTAGTGCAGTAACAAAAACAACTAATATCCCAGTGAAAAATACAGTACTTATACAGTACTTTGAATAGTACTTAAATGTTGTGTTAAATGTGAATGAAATGACATTTGAGAAAAGACACTCGACTCGAAGCCCTTTAAAAAAATCTCCCACAATGCACTGCTGGTTCAGGTGTCACACCCCTTCTTCCGGGTTTGACTAGTCCAGTTAGTTTCCACGTGAATAATGTCAGCAGAGCAGATCAATGTGAATGAAGACGCGGACGAGGAGTTCCGCGCCTTCGCGGCTTTACATGCCGGGGCTCTGCGCTCATCAGGAATCCCCGAGATCTACTGGAGGAGTCTACACCACAAAATCACCAACGAGGTGTGTGTTCGGCGGACTGACATCCACTCAGCGTGCCGCACTGCATCACATGCCTTACGTCTAATATTAACGTATCTGATATATGCCGGAGTGAAGTGTGGATTTAACAATCCATTAAGCTTGTTAAAGCAGCGTCATTAGTGGCGTGTGCTGGAAATAACAGGCAAACAAACTTTAAATTGGCAATTCCTCCAACGGACTCTGGTGATGTAAGAGAATATGCTCCTTGTTTTTAGATTTACGATGCTGGGGAGGTGTTCGGAATCATGCATTCCCGGCAAGAAGAGGACGAGGTGGAGGAAAATGGGGAGAATGAGAATGAGAAGAAGGACAATCCTGGGCCGGTGATCCTCTCCAAAGTGGTTGTGACTCGGGACAGCGGGCTGCAGGCCGCAGAGCCGACCAGGTGAGGGCACCAGAGGCCCGTTTGACAGAGGGATTTATTTTTGTGGCGCCCCAAACTGTTTAATACTGACTTTTTAAAAAAGCAGGAAAGAAAGAAGAGGGAGATAATAAATAATACACGCATATATACCCCACTATAGATAGAAGAAACCATTAGAAACCACTCATTATTATAAAATGTTATTTCATCATAATCATCATAATAATGTCACTGTTCCCTCAACTCTCAGCCTATCACATGCCCGCAGCCTCTTTCTAAGCTCATCAACTTTTAACAGATTTAGCCAGCTATCATCTGTTGGCCAGAGCAACAACAATGTCAAAGTCAGTCTAGGTAGCATAAAAGTGTGAGAAATATTACTATAAAATAAAAATAGAGGCTTTAAAGAAGGGGCATTTTGAAACAGAAATTGTAAATCTTCTTCAGTTATTTCATATATTATTGTGTCATTTATGTAATTTACACAATGTATTCATGTGATTAGTTTGTAATTATTTATTTATTTACTATAAAAAATGTTGGGGCTCAGAGTGTTGAGGCTGGAGGTGCAGGAGTGACATTTTACATTTTAAATGTAGTCAACATGGGAAATAAATCCTTTACAACAGTAGTGGCACAGGTCTATAAAGGAAACTGTATATTGTGCATTAGGTGTTTATTGTTCAGGAGGGGTTGTGTGAGTGTGTGTAGCTCATTACAGAACATCCTGATCATAAATTATTATCTTAATGTAGCACTAACTCACTGCTGAGAGTTTGAGCTGAGTGCGAGCCGTCTGTAGGAGAAAAGAACAACATCTTCAGGAGACTACACAACAGCGTAGCCCTGAGAGAAAGGCGCCAGCATCCTCAGGAGACTACACAGCTGTGCAGCCACTATATCACTTCCTGTCCTTGATGGGACTAGGAGAGCCCTGCCAGGTTTTTACTTGCTGGTGCACAGAGAGTGAGGCCCCTGTGATTGTTTGTTCACAGATCTGGGGTCTCCACTATCTGTTCACTTGCTGGTGTGTAATGGAATAAGTGCTTGGGTTTCAATTAGCATACTCCTTTGTGTTTAGCAGTGAAATGCTGCTTCTAACTTCAAAAGGAGTTTTTATTTGACTGATTTGCTTGCACATAAAAATGCAGTTATTATGAAATATTTTTGTGCAAAGAGCCATTCACACAATCTGACAACTTTATTTTGTACTATAAACAATTAAGGGTGTGAGGAATATGGATTTGCAGTTTTGGGAGGTATTCATTTCCATAATTATATATAATATAAACTGGTTAGTCAGCCCTTTAAACCTAAACTAAATTTAATAAAATCTTAAAGTGGCAGTACACCCTTTAACATTCTTGCTGCTCAGTCAGGTTACATAGAGCCCACCTTCCAACAAGATATCACAGCTCATAATGTGGTGTATGAAATGGTGGCTCGACTCCCGATCCGACCAGACCTTTACTGCGTGTCATTCCCCTACTCTCTCCCCATTTCCTGTCTTCTCTTCACTGTCAATAAAGGTCTAAAAGCCCAAAAAATAATATTAAAAAAAAGTTGAACTATAAAGTATGACATGAGCAGAGAGAATATGCAGGAAAAAGTTTGATCTTAGACTCCAGAAGATGAGTGTGAGGGTTGTCTTATCTCTTGCATATGTCTGTTTCAGTTAATAACAAATGAAGCGATGTCATCAGAGTCTTAACTTGTATCATCCTGCAGTGTTTTCCTGGTGGATCACGCCTGGACGTACCGTGTGGATCATGCCCGTCAGCAGCTGGAGCAGATCCCAGGCCTGCTCTCCAGAATGGCCGCCCTCATGGGGCTGGACTTCCACGGTGAGGCCCCCGACCCGGACACAGTAGAGCTGGTGATGGAGCACATGTGGAAGTACAACCAGACTTATCACCTCTCTCAGGGGGTACGTTAAGAAAAACACCCACCCACCTTTTCAGGTCTGTATCAAAGGCCTGGTCACAAATACAATAAGTCTCACAAACCTGAAACTGTGTTCCAGTCCAGACCTGATGCATATAAATATGAGGGTGCTTGATCTAGACCTGCTCATCTGTTGTCTGGATGCTGCTGGTCTCAAACCCTAGATTTGTTCCGTTCCGTCACTGCACAACTTCCAAGCTGTTTCTTCAAACCTTGCTCTTCATTCTTTAATCTGCCTTTTCATGGAAAACCACACCACACTTCAAACCGGCTCCAGTGGGTTTTCCCATAATTCCATAACACTTATAAAACATTAGGTGAACTTTTATGAGGAGGATCTCATTTTGGGTTCGAGAGCTCTTTTTGCATATTTCGTTGAGTTTGCTGCAATGGAAACCATTAACAGGCCCCAGACTTGTATCACTTATATCATCACTTATTTAGAATCCATTTCCATACTTCTATAGTCTGGTATTTTCTCAGAACAACAAAACTATAAAAAGAAAAAAAATCAACTCTTAAGAATCACAAAAGACAGTAGAGAGACCATTCTCAAGTGGAGTGATGGTTAACACTCTGTTTCTGGGATGCTGTAGTGGCTCAGCATCACCCTCACTAGTATCAGTGAGAGTCTCTCCAACAAGTCCTTCATTTTAAATCATTTTATTTTAGCTTATAAGTTAGATTTTTAACCTTCCCTGATTGTCAGGGAAATGTGCTCGATGTATTGTGCGTTCAGTGTATCTGAGTTCGAGTCATTACAAATGTATCTGAGTTGAACTTTAACCACATTCTTCTTTACCCCATCTGGACATGTTTATGGGAATATTCTGACCTTTTCCCATAATTTATTCTTATGAGTGAGTTGTTATCTCATGCCTGTCCTTGAGCTTGCCATCCTCCCAGTATGCTCACCTCCCCCTCTGAGGGAGTGAAAGACACCTGTGGTTGGTACTTTTTGTGTAAGACATGTTGTAGAGATCTTTGCTCTACTCAGTAAATACACAAAGATTGTAATGTATGGGCTTGATTTTCAGGTTTCCATTACATGAAGTACACAGTACACATCAAGTACACAGCCCAGGGTAACTCTGGGATCTGTTAAACCATGAGGTATGGCAATTAAATAACGAGACTAACGCTGTAATACAATTTTATTGAACATCAACATTTTTCAGTGTCTTTCTCCTTCTACATCCTCTCCTTCTGCATCAACACACTGCTGCATTCAGGTCTTCCACTGATCAAAGCAGTGCAGTAGGTCTTCTTCGGACAATTGTCTCAGAACCTCTGTCGTTCTTTTCTTAACTAAAGACACAGACTCAAAAACGTGTTCCTTTGAGCACAGATTTGATCTTAGGAAAAAGGAAAAAGTCACACGGTGCTAGATCAGATGAATAGGGAGGGTGATCAAGCACTGCGATTTGTTTTTGGGCCAGAAACTGCTTTACTGAGAGCACAGTGTGAGCTGGCATGTTGTATTGATGAAGAATGAAACAATTTTTCCACAATTGTGGTCTCTTTCTTCAGACTTTTTCTCGCAGTTTTTCTAGAACCTGTTTGTAATACGAGGTATATTGAGGAGAGGGAGAAAGACACTGAAAAATGTTTATGTTCAATAAAATTGTACAGCATTAGTCTCGTTTTTTAATAGCCATACCTCGTACAGTAAATGATTGATGGGGACAAAAACCTTTGCAGTCAGAGCAGTGTTGAGAATGATGTACCTGGAACAGCTAAACAGGTGCTGCAATGTGATCAAATGGTGCAACTGTCCACCTCAAAGTACATCCTCCTCCTGTTGTGTTCTTATCTACAGTCTGCGGAGGAGAAGGTTCCTGTGTGGTACATCATGGATGAGTTTGGCTCCCAGGTGCAGCACTCTGACCAGCCCAGTTGTGCCATGGCTCCCTTCTTCTACTTACATGGCCAACTGGCCTACTCTGTACTGTGGCCTCTGCAGGACCTGCAGGAAGGAGGTAAGAGAATCTGTTGTCTCTGTGCCACAGAGCTCTGTTGTTGTCCTTCATCACAGTGAACATGCATACTGTTTATTTTGACTCCTGTCCTGCTGCCCAAACACTCACTAGAGACCCAAACGTGGATTAATCCACTGCTGAAAGTAGTCCCCAACACACTGTATACATTTATAACATATTTCCTCCTGTCTGTCTGTTAGATATTCATTAACCTGCTGTTCTAGGAAATCAATTAGCCTTTTCTGAAAATAAAAACCTCTTCAGGAGCCAGTTGAGCTTGGAGCTGAGCCACAGGGTGGGGGGAAGTTAGGATGATGAGGCAACATTTCCACACAGCAGAATTGTACACATTATTATTATTTCCACAGATGAAGTAACCCGTGATTATACATATGGAGAGACGAACCCCCTGGTGAGGCAGTGCTGCCTGTTACCATGGATACCTGCTGATCTAGAAGGGGTCAGCAGTGCCACCACTGAACCCCCAGACTCATACTATGAGGTGAGGACTATCCGTGAGATTCATCAAACACAGCACATCACCACTTTTCCCTCTTTAGGTCTTTACATAGTATAAAGCAGTGTTACAAGTACCTCCTAAAAGCAATAGCTCAGTGTTTGTGTCAAGGATAGCTGTGAAGATATTGAGAGTCAAGCTCACCCAGGCCCCAGCATATGTAGTTGTGGACTTGTTGAGGAACACGACAAAGAACCCAAAGTGTTGACCTGCCTTCCAAATTTCAATGAGGGACTGCTGGGGCATTATGGGTCTATTAACGGTTGTCCACCAATATGGCTCCTCTCTTCGTTTCAGCTGGAGAAGGGACTACTTTCTCTATACTTTTATATGATTTAATCTGTTTTTCATGCAGAAGTTGTACTTTTGTCTTTTGCCTTTCTGCAAATTTAATTTAAGCATTTGCAAACGGACCCACAGATTTCCTAGCCATGAGATGTGCAAATGAGGACAGAGTAAGGGAGATGTCAGGTTAAATACAGTTTTGTGAGTCACACATTATCTAAGTCAGAGTTACATATTGTCCTGCCTGTGGGTGCAAAACCAGCATCCTGAAGAATAATATAGTGATTCAGATCATCTTCTCAGGTCCTGGACTTTGACATGGTGAGGGGCCCTGCAATTTATTTTCTGTTGACACACATGGAGTACAGAAAAGAGAGAGAGGCCCATAATCTGGTTGTTAGGTTACAGAGTGAGGGCCCCACACCCGCCTGCTTGAGCTATATACGTGACCCAGCATCTACCAAATAAAACTACCTGATTCTAGAATGGTTGGTCGTTTCAGATTACCTAGGCTGAAAAAGAGGACAATGCTTATTTTCAGCTCAACACTCCAACAGTAAGTCATTTGGGACCATAGACTGTGGCTATGTGCATTAATGCCTTTTATTTATTTATTTCTTGCTACGCCTGCATTCACTTCCCAAAATGGAGAGATGTTTGATTTATCATGCTTATCACGTGGCCTGTTTGAGCCTCAATCACACTGCTGAATGTGTCATGGATAACAACTTGCAAGTGTTAGTGACCTTGTTGGCTGCTGTTGTGCTACTAAATTCACATTTTACAATGTAGAATTCAACTGCCTGTAGTAACATTTTTTTTGTAATATTTTCGGTAACTAAGGAATAAACCACAGGTTAATTAATCAGTTTCCTGTTAACATGTGCCCAGTGTATGTGGAATGGTCATGGATAAACGATTAGGTGTATCAGTAGACAGAGGTTATGGGAAATTGTAGAACTTATGTATTCTTCAGAATGCTTATGTAATTTTGCAGTGACAAGCTGAGAATGCAAACTTTACAGTCACACTTAATGTCCTTAGGGCAGCAAGCTGCTACTGCCTTTACCCAGTGTCCAAGAACAAAAGATAAATGACCCAAATTGTCCTGTTGTCCCTAAGATGCTAAGGTTTTGCAAAAGGCAAGATAATGTGTGACCTACACATGCATAAGAATCCGATACCTCCTGCGCCTAGCTCATTCACGCATCTCATGTACTTGAACGTGTTGTGGGACCATCTGCAGATGCGGAGTGAAACTTATTGAAAGGCACTGGAGAGCATTAGTAGCAGCTTGTCTCAGCAAAAAGTACTGAATAACTTGAAGTTCTGAAATTTTCATTACAAGTTCTTTCATGTTACCTTCTCTTGTGACCGTTAAATATGAATCAGAGGTGAGTCTTATCAGAGTGGAATGAACCCAAGTTTTGTGGTTTTGTTTTGTTTATCTCACTTGTGTAAGAGTGTGAAGTTTTACAAGAAACATACAAGACATATATGAATCTGGCTTCTGAAGTCTGCCCAGTCATCTTGTTCAAATGACAGTGATGAGTTCTCTAAAGTTCAAATAAAACAAATGGAAGACATGAGGCGATGCCTGCATACATGCAGTGTCACTCTATGTCTGAGACGCTGAAAATGTGTGGACTGAACAAGATTTTTTTCATAAAGGTGTGCCATTTCTTAAAATGATGGATTAAGTACAGGCTTGGTTAAGGTCAATGTAGACTTTTCCACTTCACTTCCTTCCAAAGTTTTAGTCTTGCACAGACTGTGCACATTTCCCGTAGAGAGACGTACGTGTGTTTGTACATAAAAGGCTTTTAAATGTAATTTAATTTATAATCGTACTGCTGAGTCTTCACTCCCCTGTGGCAGTTTCCTCCAGACCATTATCCGAGAACAATGAAGTTTCCTGGTGAAATCCAACCATTCACTGTGCCAAAGGACAAAATCCTCAAGTAAGACCCATCTCATCAGTTAAATTCATTTAATCTAAACTACCTCGATCCAGTTCACACCAGTGATAGCCTTTATTAAATGCCCGCAGCTGTATCAGGATAATGTAGTGTTGAAAAAGTACAAATGTATGGGTTGCTCATGGAGTGAAGGGATGTCCAGCAAAGTGACTCACATCTGAAAAAGTAGTAGCTTTAGTACGTGAGGCCCACCAAATATAATAGCATCAGATGGTGAAACTAACCTTTACACCATCATGCTTTTGACAACTCTCATGGAGTTTAGATGGCTCCTGTGCCTGCACAGGTTTCCATAGTAGCTCTAATGTAGGTTGGAACATATGAAATGTATTTACAAAGAAGCACTCTAGTTCTTCTAGTTCTGGAACTTCTCAAGATTTACACATGTAAAAGGCAATAAGTCTTTAGATATGTGTGCTGATATGTTTACAGCACATATTTAAGGTCATTACACAAACAGGAGTGAATAATTAATTAGCAAGTATGAGATATGACGTATAAAATGTATAGAAGACATTCCAAAAAGGCAAAAACATACATAAGACATCCTGTATACTACAACAGTTAACACCAAATTTGAATTAAGTGTTAACCAAAGGAAATCTTTCAGTTTTGCTTAGGTTGACTCAGTCACAGCTTCATTTCTACTTTTCATGGACTGTTTTTTTTTTTTAACCCACTACATAATGTGTAATAGTGTCGCTGTTTACTTCTTTCCTCTTTTGATTGTTGTCTTATTGTTGCAGAATGTTCCACATATATCTGTCCTTCTGTGCTTTGTTTCCAGGGTTTACTCTGAAATGTCACAAGTAACAAACAACCTGACGCACCCACAGTTCCAGCTGACAGAGGAAGAGGAGGAGGCTGATATTATTTGGGGCTATAATCACATCAAAGATTACAGGTCAGAAACTGAGCAACACACAACATTCAGTACACTGTGGTGTATTTGATGGTGATGATGTGAAGATGATGAAGAGAAGATATAGGTTAGTTGTCTTTATGATTTATAGCGAGACCTCAGGATCCCACTCATGTCCCAAACTTTCCCAGAAACAGAGAGGAAGGAAGGGAAGGAGGCCCCTCTCCCTAACACTTACAGATTTACGTTCACAACTATTTAACCTAAACATGAACCCCCAAAAATAGAAAAACATATGTGGGAAACACTTGTATTCAGAGACTCCAAGAGAATAAAAACCATATATGAAACTTCAGACACTACAACACACATACTGTTACATACATTCTGTTTTATCACTACCGGGTCACATAGAGTCTGCTCATGCTACGATAAAGACTGAAGAAGAAACAAAGAGAATGTAGAGCTCATATAGGCTTAGGAGTAACTTAAATTTCACAAGAACTGCATTCTATGTCTGAACCACATCTGGAAAACCTGAATATGTCTTCACAACGTATATCACATAAGACTCAGGCTCAGCCTCTAACCACAATATACATAATGGATTCAAACAGGTTCCAACAGTGGAACACCTATGGGAGCTTTTAGACTGGCATGTTAGACAGCACAGTTTCATTCATCTAGTAGACTTCCAGAGACTTGGAGAATCAGTGCCAAGGTGCACTGAAGCTGTTCTGGCAGCATGTGGTGGCCCAACTCTCCTTACTAAGACAAGTTATATTTGTTTTTCCTTTAATTTGTCATCTGTAAGTCTTTGTGGAAATTACGCCCTTGTGCTAGGTGTGCAAGTAAAATTCTTGTGTGGTTAAAAATTCTGAACAGATTTTCAAATTAAAGTAATAGATAAGGAGCAACAAAATGTGTTGAGGTGTATATTACTAAATATTCAAGGTGACGTTAATATTCTTACTTCCAGAGCCAGGTCATATCAGCACAGCCCCACAGTCACAGGAGCCAGGTACATACTGGATGAGAAAAAAAGCGTCTTCTAGGCTCCAGTAGGCTTGTTATTTTCACTCACTACCCCACCTGTCAGCTTAGTCTGGGCAGAGCCAATCATCACAAATCTTCCAGAAAGTTATTATTAGGGTATTACAGGCAGGAGGATTATCTTCTCACCCTGTAGCCACCCCTCTCTGTTTCGGTTCCTCAACCAATTGATAGTTGCTAGTGCATCAAAAGGAAATGATCCCTCACCAGCTTCCCATCACCTAAATGTTTAAGTATGTGCTTGAACACCTGACTACATCTCTGGTGGGGGGCACAGGTTGTGCAGGGCTAAAGTTGCCATTTGCTGTCATATATTAATCTCTACATATTAATCGATGTTAAATGTTAAATGGTTACACTCAAAGGCAGAGTGAAAAGCTGGCTGTAATGGAGTGGGGGCAGATGAAATATTGTCTAAGTATGGGTGTAACATCACATACTCTCAGAGTGTGTCTCATGGAAAGCATTCATAGTGCTGTAACAGCTGTCCAGTAAGCCTTCAGACTCATGGATGCATTACTCAAATTGCACCTCTTGGACTGTATTGGTGTTTCAGTGTGGACAGAGTAAATGGCACTTTTGCTACACAAAGATGTAAGCCAGCTCAGGTGGTATAGATAAAAAGACAACTTTTACTTGTCTTTAACCCTCTCCAATCCTTCATCTTTAAAAGTCAATATAGCCTAAAACACAGCAGTGCTGTTATCATTAACCTGGATTTTTAAAATGTCGATTTTGTCAACTGATGTCACTAACTGAAAAGTGCGTGAAGAGTGTAAGAGCAAAATGTATCATTCTCATGATTAAGGTTGTACCACAATGTAAGAGCAGAGGAATCATTTCCTGTCTTGTGTGCAACAGGCCCTGTGTGGACTGAGATGCCAGTTAGATGTTATGTAACCGTTACCGACTGTTGGCAGTTAGGTCATCCTAACCCCAGTTGTCATGGGTTATCCTGATATTTCATGTGCTTCATAATTAGTGTGCCTGGTAAACATGCCATCCAACCTCAGTCTTTTAAACCACAAGGCACCATCTATATGAAGTTACAGGTCATTAAATTTGTGACTTAATGGACTAAATTCCAGTTTTACACTGAAACGCTAAATGCACTTTAAATTAAGAACCAGTTCTCTGACAGGAAACTGAGTGAGGAACGACCTCATGTGATGCTTAACCAGTTTCCCTGTGAGAGCATCATCACTGTGAAGGACTGCCTGGCTGCTGTCGCACGCAGAGTGAAAGGTGGCCCGTCACCTGATTGGCTGCCGGAGACCTTCAACCTCCAGACAGAGCTGCCGCAGTTCATTAAGCATTATCAACTGAGACAACAATGGTTAGAATTTTTTTTGTAATAACAGAATATGCTGGTGTACAGCACTTTGCTATAACCAAAGACATGTTGTTTTTGTTCAAGTTGGTGCACTTAACAAGTCAGATCTATGTGTGTGTTTCAGTGGAGAGGATAACCACTGGATCTGTAAGCCCTGGAACCTGGCCCGTGGACTGGACACACACATCACCAGCAACCTTGACTACATAATCAGGCAAAGAGAGAGTACACCAAAGGTACCAACACTCATACAAATGGACATCATGAAACCTGCTTACCCAAGACCATGTCCAGATTAAGCGGACTAAAAAAAAGTGATCTTTTTAGGCCTTCAGTACACTGAACCAAAACTTGCTTTGAACCAGTCAATGTTAAACATTTCCCTTGTATGTAAAACCTTCTACCATTGGTACCTTGTAAGCTCCTCAGTATAATATCTAAACCACAACTGCAACTGAAGTCGTTACCTCTTAATGTGGATGCTACTTTGGAACTATGGAAAATGTGTCCTCAGTGCAGAGAACACATTTTTATGATAAATGCATTAAAAACTATTTGCGACCTCTACTGTTTATACCAGGGAAATATTTCCAGTGACAACCAAACTACAGTTTCTGAGTTGGTGACTCCAGTTCTCAGAAACTGGCAACCTCTCTGTGCACACTGCTCAGCTGTGGTTAAAGTCTGTGGAAAGTATCAAACAATTGCAAAATCCCATAAAGTTTTTTTTATCTGTGTCAACCGGCTGAATGTAGATGTCCACAAAGAGGTCTACACAGACACTCACTTGACATGAGCAGCTGCCAACAGTCTATTTCATGCAAATCAGACAGTTGTACACTGTATAAATGTGAGCTTCTGGCACCTGTAAATTAAGGAGCAGAGGTGCCAACTGCTCATCACATTCTGATGAGGGTCAGTTACATGAAATGGCAGGGTGAAGGTTCTTGATAGACCCTTAATTTGTTCAACCTTGTTTCTTGTCCAACCTCATGAAGTGAGCATAATTTACGCTTTCGGAAAGTTATCCTAACTGTTAGATGCACCTAATTCTCTGAGAGGTGTGGAGAGGGGGGTTCAGATCATCTAACAAGATCTTTGGTTGAAACGTACTGGCACCTTTTAGAATATGAATATGGGAGCCATCCTAGCTTGATAAGCTTACGGACGTCTGACCTCAGCAGACAAGTATTGGAGGGCTAGAAACGCTGCAGCTTCTGTGGTTGTGGAAGTTTTTGAGAGGCTGTTTAGAGGGACTTCCCTCGTTTGAACGAAGACAGGAGTGTGGATTTGTCTTGGTTGTTTTCAGCAGGGCTAAGACTTGGCAGATCTTGACTCAGGGGTATAGTCAGGATACCAGATCCCATCCTACCCCAACCCCTGCTACATATTTTCACACAAGAATGCCAAATTTCAGTGTTGTGTTAGGTTCATAAGTTGTTTACTTTTCTTTTGTCACCTCTAACTGTGTGTGTTGTATTCCAGGTGGTGTGTAAATACCTTGAAGATCCAGTGCTGTTTCACAGGGAGGAGGTGGGGATGGTGAAGTTTGACATTCGCTACATGCTGATGCTGCGTTCTGTGAAGCCTCTTCGTCTTTATGCCTACAATGTTTTCTGGTTGCGCTTTGCTAACAGGTACGATATACACACACGCATACACATATGCATGCACACATATTAATATAACCACTCAGTATTTTAAAGCAAACTAATCTTTCTTGCTTGCCTCTTGTTTCCCCCCTTGTTCAGTCTGTTAGTTGTCGGTGTAATACCCATTAATGGGTTGTTCTAATTCCACCTTTACTCTGAGAAATAGTAAATCACTGATAATAAGGATCCACCTTATTATATACCACCCTTGGAGCAGTCCTTTGATAGATAAGAATGTGGTTCTAGGTCTCTATGAACCCTCGGCTGTGTCATTTTTGCAACCTGTGATTTAGCAAGAAGAGGTCAGAGGCTGCTATATGGCCTCTGATCAACTCCCAACACTCACAAGAGACCCTTACACTCCCTCATAGACAGGGAGTTGAAGAGCTGGAAGGTCTGGGCCCAAATTCTCAAACATTTTCTGAAGAAAAATCTTTTTTTTTTATTTTCCTCATTTATATTAATTTTTTGTATTTGAACACAACATGAGTTACAGTCAGTGTCCTGGATCTGTGGTTACAGAAGACCAACAAGACTAAGAGTCTACAACCACACTAGTAGCATGCAAGTCTGTAATGTTCATTGTAAAAAAAAAAAAAACTAAGTTAATGAAAATTTTGACTTGATGATGTTGCTAGAATTAAAGTCACAGGATCTCCAAAGTCATACTGATATACCACCAGGGGGGCGTGGATATCTGCACCAAATTTCATAGCAATCCGTCAACTAGTTAGTGAGATATTTCAGTCTGGACCAAAGTGGCTGAGGGACCAACCAATCATCCAACATGCCATTCCACACCGCTAGTGTGGCTGAAAATAGTAAAGATGTTTAGTGACAATTGAGTATTTTATCTTCATCTTGTGCCAACCTGATCTTTGTTTTTTCCACCTAGACCTTTCTCCTTGTCCCATTTTGACGATTACCAAAAGCACTTCACCGTCATGAACTACGCAGAGGGTGTAGACCTGAAGCAGGTATGTTTTTTTATTTATTTATTAGCCATTTAGCTTATCCTACCACTGTAAGTTTGTAAAGCAGTCTGTGGTCACAACATTCACATCTACACTGGAAGCTACACTGCTTAACTTTTAGTCTTTTAGTGGTTTAAGATGTGTACTGTGCAACCACAACGTACCCCATTCAACCATGACTGTGGACCTTTGTTGCATGTAGTCCTCTTTATCACCTCCTGACTATCTAACTATTAAATAAAGGCAAAAATTAAAGTTAATGTTAGGTTTAAATAAATAAATTGACATTATTCTCTTCTTTAGCACAAACAATGACAAAGCTTGGATCAGTATTCACTGAAGGTCTTAACTGTTTTATGTCTGGTAATAGGTTGAAGCACTGTTCCTCTGTTTGTAGGTTCACTATGATGAGTTCATCCCAATGTTTGAGAAGCAGTACCCACAGTATCCATGGAAGGAGGTGGAAGTAAGTGTTTTCTCGGCAGGACGTTTTCCAGGAACTTATTGGGAACCTTGAATGCAGCAATTTGTGGACTTCCCCAGATCTGTGCCTCAATACAAATCCGGTCTCTGAGCTCTGCAGACAGTTCCTTCGACCTTGTGTCTTGGTTTTTGCTCTGATGGTGTGTGCCTTTCCAGATCAGTTTAATTTATCACAGGTGGACTCCAGTCCAGGTGTAGAAACATCTCAAAGATGATGAGGAGAAATGGGACGAACCTGAGCTAAATTTCAGGAGTCATAATACAAGCTGTGAATACTCAGGACAATGTGATATTTCAGTTTTCCAATTTTAAGAAATTTGCTAAAGTTTTTAAAATTCTGTTTTCACTTTGTCATTATGGAGTATTGAGTGTAGATTCATTCTCATTTTAATCATGTCCTTTTCTCCTGTTCCTCCTCTTCCCTTCTGTTCCCTACCTCTCATAGGCAGAGTTGTTTAAGGCGTTCAAGGAACTTTTCCAGGCAGCCTCATCTCGACCAGCTCCGTATGGTATTTGTCCTTACCCATCCTCCCGGGCGATATATGCAGTAGACCTCATGCTCAAGTGGAGTACAGGAGAAAATGGTGAGAATTTGCACTATACTTTAAACATAGGTAGGGTGAAGAAACATCCACTAATGTTTTGCCTTGAGCTCACACTGGCACCTGTTCCAACACTTGCTTCTGTTCTGTGTAATCACTCTAATCATCATTAGTTTTCTCTGGTTTGTGTGTGTTGTGATTCTGGATCAGGTCATCGGGTCATGCAGCCTCAGATCTTGGAAATGAACTTTAGCCCAGACTGTGCTCGGGCCTGCCTCTACCACCCATCCTTCTACAACCACATATTCCAGACGCTGTTCCTGGATCAGCCCGAGGACTGCCCGGTCACACAGATCATATAATCAGCTCAAGATCAGGACCAGACAGTGTGTTTGTAGTTGAGTTTTTTTAATACAGAGAGACATGCACTTTTCCTGGTTTCTCTGTAACTGGTTCGTCTGTTTGTTCATGTCATTTTCTCATTTTACCATCTACCTTCCAGTGATTTTGGGAGCATGTGAAACACATGACAATGATTGCAGATTTGTTCTCAAAAAAACATAAACTAGAGTTTTATCATTAATGACTCTACTTGTTTCAGATAGCATTACTATTTGGGCAAATACCTGAAACTGCAACAAAAAAAAAAAAAAGTTTTCATATTACCCCCTCCACTCACCTCTTTGTTCTTTCTTTCCTCCCTTGTTGCTTCACATGTCAGTTGTTTATCTTTTGTGGTGAATCCAAGACTGAGTGGAGCCCCTCTTCCTTCTGGTAGAGCCAGGAGAGCACAGTGAGACCTGGAGAAACAACATTCAGACAGACCTTTACCTCCACAGCTTGGCTGGAGAGGTGCAAGTAATATATAGAGAAGGATATCCATCTGTCTCTGTGTGTCCTTTGTGAAACGGGCCTGTAAGGGAAAACTGCGGTGGCCCCGATGGTCAAAACACAATGACAGCTGGGATTGGCTCAGTTCCCCTCCCCAGAGACCCTTAGGGATAAGCGGATGAGTATAGATAGTGGATTGATGGATGGGAAAATGTAGTGTATAATTTGTCAACAGGTATGTGATGTGCAAAGAGTGAAGTGCCTCTAAAGAGAGAGTACTGCAATAAGCTAATGATCTTAAAGAAATATTGTGTAGAAATGGTATTATCAATATTTACTGTATGATTCAAAGAAAGCGTGGGATATGTATGTGTTAAAGGCCACTATATGAGAGTAGCTGTTAGTGTTCGTTGCATGCAATGCATACTTTATGTAATCCATATTAAAGTGTGAAAAAGACATATAGTTTTTAAAAAATGATACAAGGAAAAGTTAAGAAATAATGGTGTAAAAATAAAAGATAACTTAGTTTTTTAAAAAATACAATCAGGACAGGCCAGAACATAATGGTGTAAAGCAGAGAGAGAACAGGTCAAATGAGGACAGGGCCTGTCCTGACATGACCCTGTAAGCTAAAGTTGGCCAGAAGAAAAGCCCAGGTGCTTTCCAGAAGATAGTGGCATTTGGTGATAAGCCAATAGTGTATTTTAATGAGGGGACCAAGGATGGACATTTAGACCAACCAATGTTTTAATGGTATGTATATTTAACAAACCAATAAAATGACCAGAGAGGCGTGGAAAGTCACAGCCAAAACTGTAGGGACTGAGGGACAAGAGCCAGTGCAGTTTGGAGCTCTTCAGGTGTATCACGTATGCACTGTGAACGGTTCTCGTCTCCTGATAATTTTTGAACACCTGAATCTGGCTGAAGATTTCTGATCGCGGCCTAGTGGTTTGGGACCCCAAACCCAATCCACGTCAAAAACATTTCAGAATACACAACAACAGTTGAGTTTATTGTCGTGTTTTGACATTCACGGCCACCGTAGCCACCGCCACAAGCTCCAGTGTTAGCAGAGTGGTTCTAAGGATGGTAACATCAGCCCAACCACCACTTTCAAAGTCATTGAATAAAAGTGGCCTTGAATAAAAAGAGGCAGAAGGTGAGGGTCATCACACTAACTTTTATTGAGCCTGAGTCTCAGTTATTATACTAACAGGGTGGTTCTATCTCTACACTATCTCTGGACGTCATTGGCCAGTGCCTGGCCTGATGGTCAGCCATTACCAAATATGGATGGGCAAACAGTGAACAACAGAACATTTGGATATTCAACTGCGCAAGGCTTCCAGGCCTGTAGCCTGATCGCTCTTTGGCTGGTGTGCAAACAGGACACTTTATCATCACTCTGGGTCAACTTGATCTGGCATGTAAGCAGGATGAACTTTTGTTCTCCAAACACCCCCCCCCCCCCCCCATGAGATTTTTCAGTAAGTCTCATCCCATCTTGTCCTGCACACAGGTACACCTGACATGCTCTATCAAACTAACGATTGGAACTTGGTATGGTGCTAGGAAATTATTTAGTAGCTTTGTAAGCCCCAAGGGTCTGTTGATTTGAGAGGCTGAAATAACCTTTAAGAACCTTATAAAATTTTACACACTTTGACCTAGTGTTTTACCTTTACTGAGAATCACAGAGCAAATGTCCGCAATTCATCCTTAGATGCAATTTATGAATTTTATTGAATATAATTTTAGCAAGGGCAAAGCATACAACATAATCATATCATAAACTATAAAACAGTGTAATCAATCTCAAAAAGTAATTAAATAGTTCTAAAATGAGTAACTCACTGATTCCTTTATTAAGTGCTGAGGCCGGTCACTAGGATGGGTGAATAATTTGGAAAGAGAGATGGAGGGGTTGGCAGCTTGGCCTTAGCTGACCGGTCAGGCCGGTCCCGTGAGGGGAGAGTCTCCTGACTCCGTACAAAGTCCGGGAGGACCCCGCCCGAATCACAGTTCCTCTTTTTGACCTGGCGAACTATGAAGTCTTCAGAGGCTAAATCCTTTTCTGCAGTGGGGGAAAATAACAATCCATGTGAAACTCCTCTTGCCTTGAGTTTTCTCTGCAGTAAATAGTCTTCAAGATTCCTTCGTTCTAAGTGAAGTAAAGTTCGCAGAGTCCAGCTCTCTTGATGATGGCCGAGGAGGGGTCTTCTTTAGATGATGATCCACCGATGGTCAACGAAGAGTCCGAATAAGTTGTCTGGTACATCACCTTTTATCCAGTTTTGGCCAGCTCTCTCCACCCCTCCCTTTCTGACTTCCTTCACCAAACTATTTTTGACAATGCTGGCTCCGGCAATGCTGTGTTGCAATCCCTCCAATCCGGCACTGTTATGTTGCATTCCTTCTTGGCTTCAAATCTCTACCAATAGTGACCGCACCCATCCTACATACCGCTTCTTTCAATCATTCTCATTCCTAGTTACCATTGATACAGTTAATCATTACTTTCAGTAATATTATTGGTACAGTTACTCTAACTTTTACACTTTGAATCATAATCAACTGTTCAAATCACAAATCATGATTTTGATACTCTCATACCAATCTTTCAGTGTGCTATTGAACTTCCCCTTTCTTTAAGACCGGACAGGCTTTCTGGTACTTTCCAATCATGTCGCAGTCTTACCGTCCTTGCTCAATCACAGTGTCATATGATTTTATATGCATTTCATCCACACACTCACATAGTACATTGATCATAGTGCCTCACATTATACTGATTGATCTTTAAATGATTCATTAAAACTGTGCATCTTACAACCATGGGGAGAATCTAGCATTAGATCCTTTCTTTTGGCGCTGGGAGTGGGTAGATCTCAACCTTTCTTGACAACCTATACCTACCACAGTGTTCTGGCTGAGCTCTCAAACTCTAACAAACCCTGTTAACTTAGGAGCATCTATCTATCATCTGTGGAGCTGTCTAGTGCTAATGTTAGTAAGCCTGTCTCTGACTGTGTGGCAGCGCTGTCCAGTCCTGAAAGTGTCAGACCTGTGGCACTGACCACAGGGGGTGGGGAAGAGGATGCTGTTGTTCCGTCCAAAGCAGTGGTGCAGGGGAGGTTACACAACTCAGAAGTGTGAACTAAGCTTCACTCTCACTTAGCTTATTTGCCTGACGTGCAGCGTGAAAACGTTGTTTTCTGATGTACCTTCATGCACGGCTGTAGGTGAGCAATTAAACAGCATGCACACCCAGTGTGAACCACTCTCTTTTTTTTATTGCCAATAAAACTGCTGCCTCGAACTCTGACTTCTGATGATTTTTTTGAAGACCAATAAGAAGTTTTTGAGCAGCTGAACAAAGCTAAAGACTTAGACTTTGGCCCATGATCTGGGACCAACAGGTGCTCCCCTACGTACACACAGCAGTACACCGTATATGCTAGAGCGATATAAATAGGCCAATATCATGTACCATGGTGTTTCCACATACACTCTCAGCTATCTTCCCTCAGCAAAATCCCCAAGAATCCCTCGCAGCATTCACCAGGACACAAAAAAACTCTGCCCTTTGCTTGGGAGCTGCCACAGCGCACGCATACACACAAACACACACAGCTTCCCACAGACCCCTCATTACTTTTCCTTCAGGAGGAACTCACCCCCAGGTGAGTCCAATTCAATTCAATTTATTTATATAGCGCCATATCACAACAACAGTCATCTCAAGGCACTTTTCATATAGAGCAGGTCTAGACCATACTCTTTAAAATAGGTATTTACAGAGAGAGACCCAACAAATCCCACCATGAACAGCACTAGGAGACAGTGACAAGGAAAAACTTCCTTTTAAGAGGCAGAAACCTCGAGCAGAACCGGACTCAGGGTGGGCGGCCATCTGCCTCGACCGGTTGGGTTAAGAAGGAGAGAGAGAGGGGGGAGAGAATAGCGAAAGAAGAACATAGCATAACACAGGTTCCATATCAGATGTAAGGTGAGGTAATACAGTAATACAGCAGTAGTAATGATAGTAGTGATAATTAAAGTATTAGCTGCTAACACAGCAATACAACTAATAGCAGTGTAAGTAATTTGTAATTCTAGCAGCAGGTGTTGAGTGGAGTTGTAGGAGCAGCAGGAGACTTGTCATCACAGATCAGACTCTACAGCTCCAGAGGCAGAAATACCTGCAGAAAGAGACAGAAGAGGAGAGAGAGATGGAAGAGCACAATACTACAGGAAAGGGAAGATATTGAGTTAGTAACATGTATTTATGGGATATGAATCCATACTGATGGAGAGAGAGGGAGAGAGAGGGGGGGGGGAGAGAGAGAGAGAGAGAGAGAGAGGAGCTCAGTGCATCATGGGAGATCTCCCGGCAGTCTAGGCCTATAGCAGCATAACTAAGGGATGGTTCAAGCCTGAGCCAACCCTAACTATAAGCTTTATCAAAGAGGAAAGTTTTAAGCCTACTCTTAAAGGTACAGAGGGTGTCTGCCTCCTGGACCGAAACTGGGATAAGGTTCCACAGTAGAGGAGCCTGATAACTGAAGGCTCTGGCCTCCCATTCAACTCTTAGAAACTCTGGGAACCACCAGTAAACCAGCATTCTGGGAGCGCAGAGTCCTGGTGGGACTGTAGGGGACTATGAGATCTTTAAGGTAAGATGGAGCCTGACCATTAAGGGCTTTGTATGTGAGGAGGAGGATTTTGAATTCTACTCTGGATTTGACTGGGAGCCAATGTAGAGAGGCTAACACAGGAGAAATATGGTCTCTTTTCCTAGTTCCTGTCAGTAATCGTGCTGCAGCATTTTGAATCAGCTGCAGAGACTTTAGAGACTTGTTGGGACAGCCTGATAATAATGAATTACAGTAGTCCAGCCTAGAAGTAACAAATGCATGGACTAGTTTTTCTGCATCTTTTTGAGACAGAAAATGTCTAATTTTGGTGATATTACGCAGGTGAAAGAAGGCAGTCCTAGAAGTTTGTTTTATGTGTGAGTTAAAGGACATATCCTGATCAAAGATGACCCCCAGATTCTTTACAGTGGAGCTGGGAGCCAGGGCAATGCCGTCTAGTGGAGCTACATCATTAGAAAGTTTGTTTCTGATGTGTTCAGGACCAATTATAATGATTTCAGTTTTATCTGAGTTTAGTAGTAAGAAGTTGCTTGTCATCCAGATTTTAATGTCCCTAAGACAAGCTTGGAGTTTGGCTAGATGATTGGTTTCATCAGGTTCCATTGACAGATAAAGCTGTGTATCATCTGCATAACAATGGAAATTTATGGAGTGTTTTCTGATAATAAGGGAAGCATATACAGAGTGAAGAGGGTTGGTCCAAGCACTGACCCTTGTGGAACTCCATGTCTAACTTTTGTGTGTATGGAGGAGTAGTTATTAACATGTACAAACTGAAGCCTCTCAGATAGATAGGACTTAAACCAGTTTAGTGGAGTTCCTTTAATGCCAATAAAATGCTCCAGTCTCTGTAAAAGGATATGATGGTCAATTGTATCAAAAGCAGCACTGAGATCTAACAAGACAAGTACAGAAACAAGTCCGTTGTCTGATGCGATCAGGAGGTCGTTCGTAACTTTTACAAGTGCTGTCTCTGTGCTGTGATACAACCTAAATCCTGACTGAAAATCCTCAAATAAACTATTATCCTGTAGAAAGTCACACAACTGTTTTGCAACTGCTTTCTCCAGGATCTTAGAAAGAAAGGGGAGGTTAGATATTGGTCTGTAATTGGTTAATACATCTGGATCTAGAGTGGGCTTTTTTAGAAGAGGTTTGATTACAGCCATTTTATACGACTGCGGCACATAACCTGTTAACAAGGACAGATTAAACATATCTAATACAGGACTGCAAATTAAGGGCAGAGCTTCCTTAAGCAGCCTAGTTGGGATGGGGTCTAAGAGACAGGTTGAAGGTTTAGATGCTGAGATAATTAATGTGAGCTGGGGGAGGTCGATGGGAGAAAAGGAGTCAATGTTAGGTTTTGCAGCTGACTCTATGGATCCTGTGTTATGACATAAATCAGTGCTGGTTGAAGGCAGGATGTGATTAATTTTATCTCTAATGGTAGAGATTTTATCATTAAAGAAGTTCATAAAATCATTGCTGCTGAGGGTTATAGGGATGCGTGGATCTATAGAGCTGTGACTCTCTGTCAGCCTGGCTACAGTGCTGAAGAGAAACCTGGGGTTGTTCTTATTATCCTCTATTAATGATGAGTAATAGGCGCCTCTTGCATTACAGAGGGCCTTTTTATATCTTTTGACACTATCCTGCCAGGCTAAGTGGGATTCTTCCAGTTTGGTGGAACGCCACACTCTTTCAAGCCTACGTGCTGTTTGTTTCAGTGAACGGGTTTGGGAGTTGAACCATGGAGCTTGCCTCTTTCTTTTTATTGTTTTCATTTTTAGGGGGGCGATGGAGTCTAAAGTGGTACGTAATGAGTCTGCAACACTGTCTACAAGATGATCAAGCTGGGAGGGAATAGCTTCTGCTAAATTAAGATGAGGCACTGGACCTATGTTAGTGGGAATCATTTCCTTGAATTGAACTACTGCATTTTCTGAAATATTTCTAGTCAGGATGTTTTTTGCTGATAATACATAATCCAGCAATATGAAGTCGAAAGTGATTAAAAAGTGGTCTGATAGAACGGGATTCTGTGGGAAGACTGTTACATGTTCAATATCAATACCATAAGCTAAAACAAGATCGAGAGTGTGACTGAAACAGTGAGTGGGTTTATTTACACACTGAGAGAAGTCAATAAGTCTAGTAATGAGGAAAAAGCAGAGCTAAGGCTGTCATTGTTGACATCAACATGAATATTGAAGTCGCCTACAATAATAACTTTATCTGTTTTAAGAACCAAACTCGACAGGAACTCTGAAAATTCAGATAAGAAATCAGAGTATGGACCAGGAGGACGGCACACTACAACAAATAGAATAGGCTTTAATGTTTTCCACTTTGGGTGGGACAGACTGAGAACAAGATTTTCAAATGAATTATAACTGAGTTTAGGTTTAGGGTTAATTAATAAAGTGGAGTTGAAAATGGCTGCGACTCCACCTCCACGGCCAGTGTCTCGGGGAATGTGAGTATAAATATGACTGGGGGGGGTTGATTCATTCAGGCTAACATACTCATCCTGACACAGCCAGGTTTCAGTCAGACAGAAGATATCCAGATGGTAATCTGATATCAAATCATTTACTAGTACAGCTTTGGATGAGAGTACAGCTTTGGATGAGTCCACACGGACTGATTTAAGTTTGCTAGGGAACCAGGTTTTATAAAGACAGGAATCTTTACCTTTTTTTCAAAAAAAAAAAAAAAAACATGCCAAGGACGTCTTGGTGCTATTGCTGAATCATCTGGGTACAACATTTCTGAGCCATTCCATCTAACATTTATTTTTTTTCTAGGGTGCAGCAGCTGCATGAAAACATTATAGTGAAGCCCAGTGCAACTATACAGCAAAGGATACTAAGCGCCCTACTGTACAAACCAAGCAGTGGAGTTCAACCAAGGTCTTCAACAGAAGTAGGTTAAAGTTCACAGCAATAGAGAGAGTGCAAAATCACAGTATTTTCAACTATTTCCAGTGTATATCATTTAAAATCATATTGAAAATACTACAGCAACAAATATAAGACAACATAAGAGACAAGATAATAATCGATGAGATGATTTTTAAGACACTGCAACTTTAAGATTCTCCCAGTGTTTGCTGTGTTTTGTTTCCCTCTCTGTTTCCCTAGTGCCCCATGTCTGTGTGTGTGTGTGTGTATGTGCTTTCCACCTGCTTTCCAGCTTACTGATAAATTTGTGAGTTTTTTTTGAGTGTCCCCTGTGGTTAACTCATTCCTACTGTTCTTTGTGTCTTTGTTCTGCTTGCACTGGTGCTGCAGCCTGCCCTGCTGAGGAGCTCCCCTGTCGACCACCCCAAGCCTCCAGCCTACTTCCTCCCCCTTCCTGCGAAGCCTCTCTGGAGCCAGCATGCCTGGTCCCTCTGCCCCTCAGCTCAGCTTTTCCCTTGAACTGATTTTATTCAACAATCTGTGGCTACTCCTCACCTCCTGTCTCCCATGTCTAATCTGCTTTGGGGTCCTAGCTGACTTCAGTCTGAAACTTAACAATGGTAAAAAAAAAAGTTGTTTTTTGGGTTCACAGTGGGGAGTTGCTTCACTGTCCTAGGCTGTGTTGAAGTATCAGAGATGGTTTTAATATTGTGGCTGATCTGTGTGGGTGTGTGTCCACGCACTGAATCAAATAAAATGTAAAAATTGTTTATAGGTTAAACAAAGAGTAGCAGTACGAGGGAGTAAAACACTATGGAGTACAAAAGTTTTCTTCAGCTGTGTGACAAAGTCATGTTTTGTGTAATTAACAGTTTTGGTTTCACCTCATTAGGATTTGAAAATCATTTTTGCAGCTCTGCTTGCTTCCTCTGAACCACACAAAGGCAGCACAGCACCACTCCGTGAGTGATTTTGGATGCCGTGGCAGTATGGCACGTTTGAATTGACCGCCCCACCCCCACCCCAACTCCCACCCGAATCAGCCTCTCAGCTCTTTTATTCAGATGTGAGCAAAGTAGACAGTTATTCTTTTGCCTTTTATTGGTGCCTAAAATGCTAGATTGAACTTTATATTGTCCAAGGAAGTATGCTAGCTGATTGGTGCTGGTGCTAGCTGAAGGAGCAATTTTAGTGTTTTAGCAGTGATAATGCAAACATACTAATTTTTAGAGAGAGACTCTCTGTGGCGTCCACTATTAGGCCAGGGTTTGAGCCCTCCCCCCGTCCTTGCTTTCCTTGACTACTTTGTCTCAAGTCAGGGACGAGGTCAGGGAGCACAGGGCTTCTGTGCAAGGGCCCCAACTGGATACCAGACACCTTCCCCTGAAGGCTATGAGCCTGCTAGCATAGTCCAAAGATCTGTGAGCAGTGCCATCATCGCCGGGAGGTCTAAGTTAGACGTTTGTGAGAGCATCCCAGTTCCAAAAAAGACTAAAAAAACTGGTTTCTCCCTGGTTTTGTAGAGCAAGTGACAACTCACGACAATACAAGCAAATGGGTTTCCTCTGTAGGGTGTGTGGGTTCTTCCACATATTTCACTCTTCTGAGCTCACAAACTAGGTCTATGGGGTCCAGTATATGATGGCTGCTTCATCAGCCCGTGTCTGTCAAGCTCTCCTCAAACAATGACATGGATTGGGTTTAGATTCCCAAACCACTGGGCCGCGATCAGAAATCTTCAGCCAGATTCAGGTGTTCAAAAATTATCAGGAGACGGCAGTGTCCAAGGCAGCAGAGTTTATTTGTCGACAAAAAAACCAGAGAACAGTTCACAGTGCACACAAGATACACCAGAAATGCTCCAAATTGTACTGGCTCTG
This sequence comes from Lates japonicus, assembly GCA_033238685.1. Lineage (NCBI taxonomy): Eukaryota > Metazoa > Chordata > Actinopteri > Centropomidae > Lates > Lates japonicus. The sequence goes on along the minus strand of BRZM01000005.1, from coordinate 337,949 downwards.
TCCCTCTTTTTATACAGTTTTGGCTGTGACTTTCCATGCCTCTCTGGTCATTTTTATTGGTCTGTCAAATTTACACCATTAAAACATTGGTTCGTTTAAATGTCCATCCTTGGCCTCCTCATTAAAATACACTCTTACCTTATCTCCAAGGTCACTGTCTTCTGGAAAGCACCTGGGCCTCTCTACCAGCTGCACTCCAGCTTGCAGGGTCAGCCAGGACAAGCCCTGTCCTCTTTTGGCCTTTTCTCTCTCTGCTTTACACCATTATGTTCTGGCCTGTCCTGATTGTATTTTTTAAAAACTAAGTTATCTTTTATTTTTACACCATTATTTCTTAACTCTTCCTTGTTTCATTTAAAAAAAATTATATGTCTTTTTCACACAATGTATATGTCTTTTTCACATGCAGTGAACAGTAACATCTACTCACACATGGTGGCTTTTAATATATATATAACATATATCACATGTTTTCTTTGAACAGTGTAATGGCAAATTTCTTTATCTTTATCTGTAACCGTTTGTGACATCTAGACCATTTGCTTGTTTACATTCTCATCGGGATGTGGATTCTGTGGGATGCACTTCCAGTGGCAGACAAAGGGGTGCCAAGGAACAACAAGATCAAGGATCCTTTGTTCCCCTTGAGGGGCGTTCCTCAGGTATAAAGGTCTAGATCTCCCTATGTTCAGGGTCTTTTGCCATCTCCTGACCGCTCGGGTGGTGACTGACCTTTTTCTTGCAAGGAAAATAAAACTTTGTCGGCCGGCAGAAGTCTCTATTTCATTCTTCACCATGCAGCTGAAAATTTCCACAACAACAGTAAATACTGATAATACCATTTCCACATAATATTTCTTTAAAATCAGCTTATTGCTGTACTCTTTCTTTTAAAGGCACTTCACTCTTTGCATACCTGTTGACAAATTATACTACAACAAATCAAACACGCTGGAAGACTCATCATTGTGGAGTCACCCAGTCACACCTGTTAACAGCAGCTCTCCTCTTATAGATCTGTGCACTTGGTATGGTACTAGGATAAATTTTAGTGGCTTTGTGAGCACCAAGGATCTGTTATTTTTACTGGCTGAAGCAACCTTTAAGGACCTGTAGAATATTGTACACACTGTAGCCTATGTTTTTACCATCACAATAGAACAGGAAGTCAATGTCCACAACTTTACTTTAACTGCAGATTGAATATTTATTAAAACTTAGTTTAACAATGGCAAAGCGAGCAGCTCAAAAATTGGATTAAAACAATAATACACCAATCAATCAAAATGATACTCAAAAATAAATCGCTCACTGTTTAAGAGCTGAGGCCGGTTAATTTGGAGAATCTTTTGGAGAGAGAGAGAGACGGAGGGAGCGACAGCCTGGCCGCAGTTGATCTTTCTCTTTCCCGGCCGTACCTGGAAAAGAAGAGAGTCTCGAGACTCCGCCCAAACTCCCGGAGACTCTTCTCTAAGTTTCAGTTTCCGGTCTATGGTTTTCAGCAGTAGGATCTTTGCAGTCTCTTCCTCTTGATGACAGAGGAGCTTGCAGAGTCCGTCTCTCTTGGTGTTTGTCTGAGAACACAGACATGTCTCTTCTTCTTCTTACCATTTTTCACTGGTCATTGTGACACCTAACTTTTTATTCATTACAAATTATACAGCCTAATGATTATCTTTCTATCGAGTCCATTTTCTTTGGCGGCGAGGGCATTCAGATTTCAACCCTTCTCGACAGTGTGTGTGTTGCTGCACAGGGCTCTAGATACTCAGCTGAACATGAGAGGGGTGCAGAGAAGTCTGCATTTGAGCATGCAGCATTAATAATGGTGTCTGCAAACTATATGACATCACCACCAGGCATTGTATTATTATAATTATCAGAAAGCAATGCTTTTTATGCCATTTCAAACATTTTATTGTCATTTGGCTGCACCACTTTAAAGCTAAGGTTGATTTTGAAACATAGATGTCTTTGATTAAAATTTAAATTATCTTCTTGTTTTATGTTTGCATGCTTTATTTTACCTGATGTCACAGAGTAGTCGAGAGTTATTACACACATTATGTGGGACAATGGCCCCTTACCCCCTTCTTCCGGTGCCGTTGCATGCATCAGTGGTTCTGTTTACTCTGAGCAATCTCTAGGATAGGTCAGCACATTCGTTTAGGCACACACAGTTTTCATGTCATAATGTCCTGGGTCACTTAAGGACAAGTTATACAGAGGACCAGGACAATGACATGGTTCCAGACCTGCACAAGGGTTTGGTTTTCCAATCCCACACATGAGGTCATGAGGTGGTTCCTTAAATCAGTTCTTAATCTACTCACCAGTGTTGCTTTCAGGAGCTGCTCATAAGCATTGTTCTCTGGATCCATGCCAGTTCTGACACACCATGGCAGACCCATTTACATTTAGAAACAACAGAGCACTGATCTAATACTTACATGATCCAAAACTTATGGAAATCCTTGAATTCCGTGGCTGAGGTCCAAATTCATAAATATATATTTCTTCTCTCTCAAATATGTCCAGGAGTCTGAAGAACAAACACATTTAATTTCTGGTTAACAATATCATCATCATAACAAAATACTGCACACACACACACACACATTCATACATATACCCATACTGTTATCTACCACTTACTGTATATATACAGTACATACTGTATATATATGCTGTATACAGTATGTATAAGTAGTATGTATGACTGTATATGTATATAATTGTATATTCCTTTCATGTTGTTATATCATTTCAATCCTTTGGGACGGTGCTAAAATGCTAACTAATTTCCGGGTTTTAAAACGCATTCCATCTAATATTATCATCATCTTAATAGGCTATACCCATGACTACCTCTTGCTCATACATGGACGTCCCATCACTCTGGCTCTAACTTGTCCCTCTACGTCCTATCAAATGACAAACTCCTTCCAAAAAACCCACCAATCAGAGCTCACGCTGAGCGTCTTATAGAGTCCGGTCGGCCCCCCTCTCTCCTCACTGACTACTGAAACTTCAAGGCGGGCGTGTGGGTGTGTGGTGGAGCTCTGCACATCGGGATTACAAATTCAGAGTATCTTTGAGGATATTCATCACCAGTTTCTTGAACGTTATAAGGGATCACGGTCACTCACGTTGGATTTTTCGCAGTCGTCTGGAGTTTTTTTTTAAAGCGGTGATCCTTAACAACGGGTTTGAGGAGTGTTGAGGAATACACTAAATGCGCTGAGGTGGAATGTGGAGATTCGGTAAGTAATACTGGGTGTTAGTGGAAACATCAACGTTTGCCCGTTAAAAGCAAATGAAAGTTTCAAAATAATGCTAACGGTACACTGGTTTGTACTAGGGAGGGTGGTGTTTTTCTTCCCCATTCCGCTCCCCGAACACCGTCCGCCGTAGTTTACGCCGTTCGTAAACTGGTGGCGTGGTCGAGCTTCCGCGAGAAATGATAGTAAGTGGCCTGGACTGTTGGAAGTAGGCCTAGCAACTTGTAGACCAGCTCAAAAGTCGTGGAAGTCGCTTAAAACCAGCGAAGAAGGAGTCTGTTCAAACGACAAAACCGTTTTCAGACTGTGGGGCTCACAAGGAATATTCACCGTTCGGCGGCATGTCAGTTCAGTGGGTGGATCTACGCAGCTGGGGCTCCAGTCTAGAGATCGACAGGTTTTGTTTTCTACACATGAAAACCGTTTAATCGTCTGAACATGAAGCCCAACAGAAAAAAATATCTCTTGTCGCTGCAGAGGCCGTTGTTGAAGTCAAAGATAAGAACGCATGTTGTGGACTTAATGGACCCTCTAAACATAACGGTTCCAGTTTCATTTCCTGTGAAACAGCGTTTCAACAGGTACATTGTGTACCAATGGCGTTTTAGACCCCTGAGATGAAAGTAACATTGCTGTTACTTATGATTTTTTGCTTGCTTGCATTTTTAGTCAGTCACCAATAAGACAAGAACCGGGCATCGGTTATCAACAACACAGATTATCCCCGAGCCAGCTAGGTTGTTCAGTCGACGAAGAGACTTGACCTTAAACTATCTTGACAAACTAGCATGGCCTCTCCCCGTCCTTGATTGATAAGCTGCAGCCGGATGACTCCAACTTCGTCATGCGAATGACGTATTTTTGTAGGCCAAAGTAGGCCGAAGTTTGCGTCACTGTGGTTCCCTCGACAAAAATTTTTTTTTTTTTCTTTTTTTTTCTTTTCTTTTTTTCTTTTTCTTTTTTTTTTTTTTTTTTTGGTCTATGATCAAAATTTTGTTCAGTACGATAATCTGCACTGATGAACACAGTTTCCTTGAAAATAATTATTGAAGTCTAAATCAAACCACCCCAAGTAAAAAAAAAAACTCATGTTAGGCTTTAAACGAACAACACCATGGTCACATGACTTGGATGTCACCACCACTAAGCTTCTAACTTATGTGGTTTTGCGCATCAACCCCTTCTACTAAAGTCTTTCCTCATAGAAAGTTAGTAATATTTTTCAAGGGCATGAGTATAAATGTAAAAACTGAAAAACAAAAAAATGTACTGACATTTTATGTTGTAGAATAAAACGCGTGATAGTCTTAAAATAGTATTCTGCTATGTCAGAATAATGAGACCATATGGAAAAAAAACTTTTTGTCTACTCATTACCAGGCACAAACTCTAGTATCACAATAGTGATACTGGTACCGATACCTTGATTTCGATACCTGTTCCTGAAAGATACTTTTATCAATACCAGTTTTATCAAATCAATTCTAACAAAGAAAATTACATTACATATTATGGTACAAATCTTTTTATTTTTCAGCTTTGGAAGTTTTCTAATATAAAAAATATACAACAAATAATTTTCAGTGCAAAAGAGCAAGTGATAAGTCAGTGTCTAATGCTCACTGCTGCATACTAAGGACCTTTTAAATCTTCGTGCAGTTGAACACGGAGCAACTTTCTGCTCTTAAATTGATTCCGTGCACGTTCAAATGCTTCATCAAATTGGTCGTGTTGCCTTGGCAACAACGTCCTTTTTGCAAATATTGCATCGTGCACTATTGGCATCAAACTTGCTAAAATGGAGCCACACTGTTGACCTTGGTTGCATTTTTTTATTCTCTTCAACACATACACTGTAGTTCACAACACCGATACACGTGAACCATGTCTGCGGGCGTAACCACGTAAGTATTTTTCCTGCATGGCTCTACCATAACCGTAATGTTACAGCCAATCACCGGTAGTATTATCAGATCTTGAGCATGTGATTAACTCCTTGGTATTGAAACTTGGCACCGAAAAAGAAGGCCTCTTTCGATACTGGGTAGTATCGAAGCATTTCGGTTGGTGCCACAAAAGAACCGAAGTTCGGTACCCAGCCCTAGTCAGCCTCCCCCTATTGTTGTGGTTAGAGAATACTATATTGTGCACTATGTTATGCAAATTCTAGGCCCTAGAATGACTGTCATGGGGGTGGGGTGGGGGAGTAGTTATACCTTATACTTATATAGTTATAAGTAAGTTATAACGGATGCTGGAGGTGGGCTAGCCTCCCTCCTCATGACAATCAATCTAGGGGAAACACTGATAATAGCCATGTCAGGTTAGGTTGACGTACACAGCACAGAATGTAGGAGCACCTGTTGTCCCTCTAAAATACACTATACTGAGTACAGTAGAATACACATGCAAATTGACCCCTGAGGTGGCAGTAAGGTTGGGATCTCAGTAGGGTATATTTGGACACCATTAAAAGTTGCCATAAAAGGTAAGGGGCATCACATCTGGCCCAGATTTGGTCTTCATTTTTTTTATACAATAGTTACCAAAGAGGACACCCCAATGGACACAACCCCAACTGACAGAAGATTGACAGGCACACAGAGAGCCAGTAGAGACAGACACAGCTGATTAAAATACAAATACAAATCTGACTTAATGTTAGCTAGTTCATTCTACCATTTTCTCTTTTTGTCTTATCTCTCTCTCTGTGTAAAATCTGGAAGTTTATAATATGGCCCACAATGGCAATAATTTTCCTACAGCGGGCCACCACAACACTTCACACGAAAAGCTGGTGTCTTGGTCATAACAGTCATCTCTATTCCTGAGCTTTTTTTTATCAGTTAACGTGCTCACGTTCAGGACAGGCAGCGGCTGCCTTTCAACTGTAATGCGCAGTCTTATGACTATTGCTAGATCCCTAGTTTGTCTAGTCTCAAGCTTGCATCCAGACCAGACAGAAGAGATTTGTTCACCATGGTAAGAAGACAAGGGGCAATGACTAAAACTTTTTTGAACAACTTGGAAGGATGGATATCAAGTTGACAAGAAGTGAGATTGGTGTAGAATACAATGTTGGCCAAATCCTTAGGGGTAATAGGGGTGCATCTAGCAGTGTGGTGGGGGGTGAAGGTTCAGGAAAGGGTAAAAGTGTGCCAGCAAGATATTTTCTATCTTGTCAACAGAATACTTTAGGAACTTCTCATGGTCTTCTATGCAAACATTAAATAGGGCAGGGTTTACTAGATTATTGATGGTATTGAATAGAAGTCTTGGGTTGTGTTTCTGGCAGCAACTAGATAACCTAGAGCTATGCTTAACCGAAAGGACCTGCAGGATTTAGGTGTTTATGTTTTTACAAACCAGAGCATTATACATAGGAAAAGGCAATGCTGGATGGTGACCCGAGACACACATTTTATGCTCCGTTTGGTTGACTAATGCTGTTCAGCTGAGTTGTTCAGGAACTGACAACAATGGCAAAAGTGGCATTGATTAACATTTTCTTTTGCATTTATGCAAAATTATGTAGAGCCCTACCCTCAGGAGGAGGTGGATAAACCTGTATGATAATATTACCCACACCACTGACTAGCTCTCGAGCTGGTTTTTGTCCCTTGGGTCCTTTGGCTGTTGGCCCAATGCTGTCTTTCCTCTACACTGTCAGAAAAAACAGACTGCTACCTGATTTAATGCCAAGATAGAGAGAACTTGATAGAAAACCTCCTGCCAACAACAACATTGTGACTTCTGAGCCTATTATTTTTCTCGTGTGCGGAGGGGCTATGACACGTGCATACGCACGCACACGTGAGCTAGGGTTAGCTAAAATGAAACGTATGCACAAATTAAGTAACACGAATAAAATATGTAGTGTTTCTTTGGGAAATGGAGGGTCACGTTGGGGTTGCGGACAATGGTCAGGGAAACACTGTATTCATCCCAAAATAGACCATCTAATATTAAGCCAATCTTGTACATTCAGGACATAGTTGTGGGCATCTAATTTTTATATGCCCTCAGTTTCTTTTTAGTACACCTTAAAAAGTGTTGGGTTGTTTGATAACCCAACATTTTTTAGTGTGTATACACATGGTTTCTCAGTCAGGTATAAATGTCTGCCCTGTAATCTTGTCAGATCGTCCATCAATTGAGTTAGTGTGTATGGGTCAGTCACTCTGGTCCCTCTGGTTAACGATAACTTTTTCAAGTAATACCTGCGGTTGTAGAGAGTGAGTGACTGTTCACATTTTTTTCAGCCATTGCTGTAAAGCAGGCCAACAAAACCCACTTGTTAGTGTTAGTTAACTTAGGGAGACTTTTTTCTCCAGGTAAGCCCCGCCCACAAACAACGCCATATTGTTTAATACAGTAAAAAGGTCTATTCTTTACCCTCTTTAATTCACAGGGCATTATGTACCTGAAATTGGAAAGCCCTGTATGTCATATTGAATATGATAAGGCCATTTGTTTTGAACACGGGTTCATGAGATGAAGTGGTGCAGGACAGCGTGCCTTTCTCATCCACCTTCTAATTTTCCTTTTTTGTTTCCCAGACCTGAGAAACAGCTAACTGAAGTCATCACTTGAGAGATTGCTCTCCATGCAATGCAATCTGGATGTCCACACAAGGAGGAGCCTACCGTGCATTCCAACACAAGAGTAATGTTGATGCTCTTACATCACATCAGGACAACAATGGTATACCTCTACCAAGGGTTTGCCCTGCAAATGGAAGGCAACTCAACATGGTAGCCACTAAGTATCCTGAGGTGCTTAGAGTTGGCTATGGTTCAGCTCAGAGGCAGCAAGACAATGCACAATCAGGACAACATTTCCAGGGACTTCACCACCAGCAGAGGTCACAGGCAACCACAGCAAGTTCTGGATTCCATGTCTCTGCACAATATAGCAGTCACTGTGAGACATCTGTTAATGAAAACTCTGTGAGACAGTCTGTTTGTAATAGTGGACAACAAAGGGAATGTTCAAATCGTAATTTCCTAAAAGGCTCAAACTTGAACAACAACAATAGGCTGCATTCAAACTGTGCCTTTTCTGCTGGTACCAGATTTGTAGCACTTAAGGGAGATACCTTTGGAGACACAGCACAGACATTCCCTTTAGAGGAAGCTTCCTCTTCCTCTGTGCCTGCGGACAAACAGCAGACATCAAGCCCACTGCTACATTCCCTACTGAAAGGAAATTATCCAGATTTCAAATATTTTATGACCAACCAATTTCCTTCATCAGAGGAAGCCGATGCCAACACTGATCTCAATACTAGTACTGATTTTTCAGATGAAATGCACAGCAAGAGTCAGCGAATGAAAAGTTCACTAGATGGTCTAAACTGTGGACAGACCAGAACACAAATTCTAGATCATTCAGGAATTCATTCCACCCCCCACCAGCAGCAGGTCACTTCTCCCTGTCTCAGCGGTCAGCTGTCCACTGACAAAGCTTCGCTATTCGGAAAAAGAAAACCACTTACAGATGACCAAATACAGGACCGTCTTGTCAAAAAGTTTGTGTCTTTTATAAAAATTTTACCTCAGGAAAGAGAAAAGTATGGACACACACACTCCAGTAAGGGGTGGAGTTTTTGCACTAATTCCACTCTCCAGTCTGACTGCAGCATGCCAAGGTCCAACAGTGTTGCCCATCTCCCCACAACCCCTGCCTCTGACAAAGGAGAGAGACAAGGATGTGTTGAGAGACAAAGTGTCAGCTGCCCTGCTGCAGTTGGACAAGAACCTCAAGAGGATAATCCCAAGGAGAACAAAGCAAGTGCTGAGTTAACTCCCAAGTCTAAGACAGGTGATTGTACTACAGTTGCTTTAGAGAAACATTCAGCACGTACACCAGTCTCTGCTTTAGAAAACTTAAAACAAGCTCCTAGAAATGAATGTGTTGAGAACTGTGTATCCTTAGATTTTGATTTCCCAGTAAAAATACACTTGGATATAGTTATGCCTACAAATGGTGATGACAAACTTGTTCATTCAGATAACTGTGAAGATAAAATATTTGTCAGTAGCAATGATGAAAGTTTTCATAGTAAATGGTGTGATAAGTACTTACAGAATGGCATGACAACTCTTCATTATTCATTAACTGCACTGAAAGAGCTGATTGCTAGTCTGGAAAAAGTAGAGAACATTGCACAGATGGACAACTTTTCTAAAGTCATACTGCAACAGTATTGGAATGCGGATATAGATAACGTTCATCTCTTTGCATCCACAGAATATCCACAAATTATGGCGAAAGTTGCTGCCATTTGCACAAAGAATGAAGATGAGAGTCCAGTGGTTCTCAACGCAGTGTCAGGAATGACTTTGGATGAGCTGACTGAGAAGCACCCCAGTTTAAGGCCCAACTGCAGCTTGTCACAAGAAGAATACAAATCCTGGGCTGTCAAACAACTAACAGAGAAAGAGAAAGGAGATACAGGCCTAAAACCAGTGGAGGCAGTAGGGCTGGACAACGTGCAAGGTGTGACTACTGTCTCAGAGGATCTTCAAACCAAGTCAAGTTCTGTGGTAACCGGAAACAAAACATTTGCACTCACATCACTCAGTGAAAAAAAAAAGAAAAACATGGATGAACATTGTCATATTACCTGTCAGGAAGTAATTGAACATTCCAAGCTGAATTCATCAAATGATCAAATTCAAATTCATAATGTAATATCAGTTCCTACAAACCAACGTGAACAGTTGCAGAACCAAAGTCGTGAAGGTGTGATGGAGGATGCAGGTTCTGTGCATTCACAAACAGAGTTAAGCCTAGCACTTTCTGAAAACAAAGTCCAACAACCATCTGTACTACCTGAAAGTGAGGACGAGGAAGAACACTCACACACAATTTTGAAAGTTCCCCAATATGAAGACATTTCAGATGATGAAGACAAGCCACAGTTCTTGACAAACCTCCCAAACACAGAACATGAGGAATTAAGCTTCCCACCATGTATTGAGGAGCTTCAGTATGAAGATATAAGTAATGATGAAAATCCACAGATTGAGACTTCACTTACACAGGTATTTGAATCCAACAATAAGCAGCCACCATTTGAAAATGAAGACTGTGATCATATACAGGATCAGGCTCAAAACTTTTCAGATGAGAAACTTACTCCAAAAAAGCAGGTTTTGGCAAAGACAGGAACACTGGATATAGCGCAAGATTTCGCTTGTCCATGTTTTGGTGAAACTGATGATTTTGAACATCTGCTTCCTGAATATGACAGTGAGAGACATCTGGAACGGCAAACAAACCTCTCCTCAGATAGTCCTTCCTCTGTTTTTAAAGATGGAGATGAGACTGATGATCAGCTGGATGATGACTGGATAGTCATACCTATGAACATGACAGACCTTACATTTGAAACAGAAGATGAACACCAAGACGTCCGAGAAAACAATGTGCTAGATGATGGAGAAACTGGAGACAAAGAAAGACAGGGTGACACAAATCCAACACATTCTGAGTTCCATTGTCCAGCTCCAAACCCAGTACCAGCTTCTTTGTCTTCCCACATAGAAGTGTTTGACACAGTTGAGAGTTTTCTACAAGCAAAAGCTGGGAGAAGTTTTGAGGTGGTATCAGGCAAGAACACTCCTGAACATGACAAGGACTGTGAACCACATACACCTCAGAATAGGAGAGAATCTTACTCTGATCCTGAAGATAGCTGTGAAACTGAAGACAGCTGTGATTACTCATCTGCATCAGAACACAACTATTTGACAGTGTCTAGGCAGTTGTTAAAAGAGAGGTCAGTGTCTCAGACGAATGATTCTGTGTCTGAAAAAGATTGTGAACATGATGAGGCTACAAATGTGCAAGAAGGTCAAACAAAGAGCTTGGACAAGTTGAGTCATATGCAGAAACTTAGACAGCTGATTGAAGCAAAAGTTGACTCAAAGCGTGGCCAACCCAAGACCAACAAGCAAAATACTTCAAAAAAGGAAAATGAAGATATAATAATAATACATGATTCTGACACGGAGGATGAAAGTGACCAAAAGTGCAAAAAGAAGTCAAAAAGGAAGGCATTCTCCTCACACTCAGTGAACTGTAGAGATGCCTCATGGGATCAACAAAGAGGACATCCACCTGAAACTGTAGACAGTCAGTGTGGAACTTTGAAACAAAAGTTTAAAAAAAACAGATGGCCATCTGAAGGCTCTCCAGCTCCACAGTGTCAGTCTAAACTTCATGAGACACACGTTAAAGAACTGATACAGGATTCATGCTCTGACTTGACTGTCAGTATAAAAAAGAGTCGACAGTTGATTGAAAGTGGCTCTGAACATTTTCAACAAAAGAAAAGCAGACAAACAACCTCAAAAAGAAGATTTGTTCCCCAGGATTCTGACAAGGTGGTTAAAGAGAGAACACGCTCATCAGTTTCAAAAGACAGTGGCAGTGCCTTATTTGCTATACAAAACAAAACTTCAACTGAAACTGTGAACAGTCTTTGTGGTACTGCTGAAGGAGAGCCTCAAAAAACTGCACTTGAAGACTCACCAGAGAGGCGGCCTCGGTCTGTGGACAAGGAGGCAGAGTCCACTTTAGGTCCTAATCCTGTGATTCCTCGCCTTTTTGTTAAGAAGTCGTCTCAACCCAGTGATTACTTCAAATTTTTAAAAGAATCTGAAGTCCACAGTCAGGGTAAAAATGAAGCTCTGGCTCCAAAGACCCCTAAAGCAACCAGCAAGAAGGCAAACTCCTGTGACAAGAAAACACTGCATTTGCACAGAGATGAACAAGGAAGATTTGTGTCCAAACCAGAACCTGCAAATGATAGACTCTCTGCAACAAAAAAAAAGGTTCAAGCCAGCGTAACAAAACCCAAACTGGTTGCAAGACAACTTTCATTACCTAGTCAGGAAGGCCCATCCATCTCCACCAGTAGCTTGACTTCCACAAGTGGACAACTTTCTGAAGCCAGACAAAGCTCAACCTCCTCAAGAGGTTTGTCAGAGTCTGGTAATACCACTGCCTTCTCTGGTCTTTCTAAAACTATGCAGTGCACACCTGTTCCAAGACAACGTTTGTCTTCATCCAAACTAAAGCGTTCTCACTCTTATAGCAACCCCTCAACATCAGATCACCCCCACACTCCTACAAAAGTCCCATCACCCCGTACAACCATGCAACCATCAGCAACAAAAAGAGTTACCAACGACTGGCAGAAGAGCTATTTTCCAACTAGGTGGGACAGAAAAATGGGAATGGACATAGGAATTGAAGAGGCTTTGAGAACCACAAATTATGTGTCAAAGAGGGAAGCAATGCCAGAGTCCAGGCCAGGACCTAGTCATTATGACAGAGCACCAAGACGAAGGCACGACTCCCACGAGTCTGAAACTCCCCTGATGAAGAGAAGCAAGTTTGAAGCCATACAGAGGACAAAGGCGAGAAATCAAAACACCCCAACAGAACAAAGTGTGTTCTTTTGAAGTCTTTAAATTTTATTTTAATGGTCCTCAATAAATACATGATAGTCAAATCAAAACTTATTTTAAAGTGTCTAATCTGAACACATTTTCCTAACCCTCATTTTTACCATAGGATACTGCGTGGGTGTAGGTTACAAGTGGTCAGAGAAGCCAACAGCAAAAGGTGATACTTCACATTTTCCCTAACTTGGTTTCCACCATGTACAATAACGCTTATATTATAGCCACCCAGTGCACTATGCAGTTTGATCAAATTTTCTGCTTCTGATATACAAGTGCAATCTTTTTTTGTTTTGGTGTTTTTCATAACAGGTTCCAAGAAGTATAGACCTCCTCGAAGACCCCACCAGTGACGCAAGTGCCACTATCTACAACTTATCCTCCAAGGGACAGGTTGTTCATCACTGTTATTGTAAATGATTCTATCTTTGATTTTCCAAAACATTTCTGTACATTACAATCACAGACTATGTTATCCTGTATTACAAAATTGAACTCTATTTTCTGTATTTTACCTGTTTGTGTGTGAGTGTGCATGTGTGAGCGTATGTAATACAAACAGATGTTCTTTTTACCAGCTACCTCAAAATGAAAAAACAATCTCCACGTAGTGACATGTTTTTGCTCTGAATACTGTCTGAACTTGAAATGTTTCAAATGTTTTAATCCTTTTTTCCCCTCATATACATAGAGAGAGGGACATGGATATCATCATATTCTTTCCCCATTTTTTTAAGTTGACATTGTTTTTGTACTTTGAAACCTCAACTGATTACACTATTTCCAAGGGCAATATTGTATATACTTTTTTTAAAAACTGTTTATGTCATAAATTTCTTCATTGGCTCCATTTCTGTTTGGCCCATGTGTACTTCTGTTTCACCAGAGAGAGACATTGAAGTTAAGTGCACTTGAAGCTGATCTCACACCAGTGCTTTTGTTGAGTCATATAGTATATTGTGATCTGTCAGATTCTGCCACCTGATTAGAAACAGGAGTGGTCACTGTGATTACATATAAATTTGACGGCTTTTTGCCTTAATTTGGATAGGACACTATAGAGAGACAGGAAACAGGGAGAGAAAGTAGGGGAAAGACATGATCGATCCAGGGACCAGCTGCTCAGGGCACTAAGGCCCATGTGGTACACATCCTAAGCATTCGGCTACCAGGGCGCGCCCCCAGCCAAACTTGAGCTATTATGCAGAGAGGCAGCAAAAATCAAACCACTTAACTGTTGGCTTTCATAACTATGGAGTCATAATTATGGGAAGTACTGCATTGGTTGCCTAATACACTGTATCAAGTGGTTATTAACAGTGAAATTTTATCTGGATTAAAGAGTAAATCTTGTTAAAACTGACCAAAGGCCATTAGAAATCATCCCTGAATTAGTACCTCAAGATTACTCAAGATGTTTCCTTTAAGGTGCAAATATAAGGGTGATTCTCACTTTGTATATTTACAAGACTAGATTAGGAGTTAGTTAATGGATAAATTCATAGCTAAGAGTTAATGGAAAGGAAAATGAAGGTAAATACAGTGACAAAATGTAAGTGAACTATAGGATTACTTGCATTCATGGATACATTTGTCTTAAAACATGGTCAGATCTTCATATAAGTTACAACAATAAACACAATTTAACAAATAACAGAAATAATTATATTGCTCTTGTCCATATAGAACATGTAGAAGAGATAAGGTAACTTTAAAGAGTTGTATATCTTAAAGTTGGTGGAAAACAGGAAAGAATAGAAGATACTGGGTCACAGGATGGAATGGTCGGCAAAACGAGGTCAAGAGTAAGGTCAGAACTCGGCATAGACACCGATGGTGTGTCTAAAGTTTGTGCACAGTAGTTCCCAGAGGTATTCTCCATGGGGAGGACTAGTTGGGGAAATATATACACACACACACACATTAGAGAATGTGCTAAAAGTCTCCATAACAGGATATAATAGAATATGCCACACATACACATACACACAAGAAGCATCTGCTAATGTGAATCATACCTCACAAAAAAGAGCTCAGAAAACCTGAAAATGAAATGTGGACTAATGAAACTAAGGTTGAACCATTTTGCAAGAAAGTTGCAAAAGGGCAGTGCGTGCCAACATGAAAACATAATCCCTGCGGTACAGAAGGGGGAGCACCATGATTTGGGGCTCAGACCTTAACCCAAGGGAGATGCTGAGGAGTGACCTCAAGACAGCTGTTGACACCAGGCATCCCTGCGACTATGGCTGAGCTGAACGTTGTGCAGGTTTGATCTGCAGTGACAGGAAGTATTTGTTTGAGGCTACTGCTGGCAAAGGAGGCTTGGTTAGTTATTGAATCTAAGAGTACACTTACATTCAAAAATTTCATATCAAATTGGCAACCTTGACTTTTAGTTCATAAAACACATGTTCTGAATTGTTTCCTGGGGCTCAGTGTCTAAAAACATTCTGCTGCTCCTCTAACCTGGTACTGCTACAAGTGAATGTTTCACAGGTGTGTTCAATTAAGGCACATATTATAACTTTGTGTTTTATTAGCCTAATCGCATTGTGTTTGTCTAGAGTTTGTGACTTGGATGAATATCAGATTATATTTTATGATTGTCATAGTTTATTCATGCATTCATTCATCCTCTGCCTGCCCTTGCAATATTAATAACTCTCCCATTATTTCAGAACCTGGCATGCCCTCCTACCTTGCAGTAACCCTGGCCTTCCCACCTTTCAGCCACCTGACTACTTCCCACCTCACCTGTTCCCTATTCCCCAAGCAGCTCTTAGTATTTATATTGGCCTGTTTCCATTCATTCCTTGCCAGATTGTCTATTGTGCTTTCCAAGCTGGACTATTCCAACCTTCTTACTTGCTTGGCCTCTTTTTGACCACCTACCTTCTTTTGCCTTTTGCCTGATCCTCCTGCATTTTCCATCTTAACAGACTGGAATTTAGATCTTGTAAATGAATGAATATTTGGTAGTTATGATCAGGACTGATATTGTTCAAATAATTTACTTAGTGAAAGTGGAAAATAATATATATTACTTTATGGGAGTTTTTGTGACCCTAACCCTAACCCTTCAACAACCACAATGTAATTTATATGTATTTTAAGTTATACACAAGGTTTAACTATCAAAAAACAATGGAAATGAGGGAATAATATTAGAGGAATGGTGTTCATCCCTCCAGACACTGTCTTGCTTGTATAAAGTTTATTACAAAGAAGTCCAGCATCAAATCAAGCACTGCAGTAGCCTGTGAGAGGATCCGAGACAATATGGATCTCTCTCTCTAACAGCTCTAAACATCAGTATAGGTTAGTTATCTTCATGGTCTATAGGAAACATCTGGACCTCACACAGTGACCTCACATTTCCAAGAAACAGAGGGAGGGAGGGAGGCCCCTCTCCCTAACACTTACAGATTTATATTCTCGGCTGTTAACCTAAACATGAACCCAAAAAAAGAAACCATATATGGAACGTCAGATACTCCAAGAGAACAGAAACCATACATGGAACTTCATATAACACATGCATGGGGCACAGAGTAAGGAAGCAGTCATAGGTCAGGAGGAGCTGGTAAGTGAGGGAAACAAATAGCCCCCAAAACTACTGCAGGAAGATGAGAGAGGATAGGATGTAGGGAATCTTCCATGCAGTCTGTTTCTCACATCAGCTCACATGTTAAAGACTAAACAGAGGCATGTAGGCCGGAGCTCTGTCTGACGTAGCTGTGCACTGGTGAATCGTGCCTACTGGAGGAGACCGTATTTGGTGATATTCAGTAAGGGATATTTACCATATGGCTGTGTGACAGCATCAGAGATCATCAGCTGCATGTGCACAGAATCATTGTTGGGGGAAATCTCATCGATAAACGTGCTGAGTATATGAAAATGTAGCCAAGTCATCATGACCAGCCTGTAGTGAAGGAAACAAACAACAAAAAAAGCCCTGTAGATGAGGGTTGTGGTGCCTCACATCTCATCTAATTCTAAAAAAAAAAAATTACCACAACCTAGAAACCTGGAGAGCCTATGCTGAGGAGCACTGACACTGTCATCTGTCACTCAGCTTTATATATGCAGATGAGTTGTGGAACTATGTGATGTTTCAAGTGTTAGCCTGTAGATGGCGCCACTCTTCTTCTGAATGAACAGCAGTAATGGCTCTCTGCTCTGACTACTCCAGTCTCATTTATCTGAAGTGTCTGTGCACTCTGATTTTCAACAGTTTTACATGACTTACTGTGATAATAAAACAGTCCTACAGTGCTACAATAATGTCTTATGTCTTTGGATGGAAATTATGATCCAACTTAGAGCAGAATCAGATTTAATAACAAATTCAGCCTGTCTCCGTTCTTTATCTCTGCCTCTTGCATCATTACTCTGAAACCCATTTTTCTAAAAACTTAAAATTTCTCTTCATAAAGACTAAGAGCCTAAGATATTGAAGACCTATTGTTTTCAGTAGGAGAGAGTTTATTTCTGAATGTAAACATATTATTTCCTTCGGCAAACACAAATCAACAATTACACCTCCTCACATCAATCACAGCAGTCTGTCAAATCCTACACAGAATATCAGAGTGGCAAAACATATTCACACAAACATATCAATAAATGTGATGTCAGCCTGTGGATATATGGAGTAGGAGTTAAAAATAAAAACATTCACTGCTCATGCAGGTTTAAATTCCCTCTATTTTTCATTGGCATATACTTCATTTGCATGTAATTTCAACTGTTTATTTCTTGCTTATGTTACCTCTGTTGTTTTGCATTGAAAATGGGTTACATCTCATTTCATGTGTGACTGTACCACACATGTGTTAGTTTATTTGTTTTGTCTTGGAGTTGTTTGTGTGGTTTGGTGTAATAAAGTACTTTTTGTATATATTGAACAAGCTTTAAATGTAATCCACATCATCGCCATCAGAACTCAGAAAAAGAATCAGTCTGTGACTTCATTATGTTAGAATTCCAGATGTTCTCATAATGTTGGAACATTCTAAAACTACCCTCTCTAAACCCTAAAAGAACTTGTGTCTTTCACGCAGTGTTTACACTCAACACTGACAACAAGTCTTCAACAGCCAGTGTTCGAAGAACTGTCAAGAACTCTGAACAAACTGCAGAATGCAACTTGTCAACACGACCTATGAAAACAGCAACAATCTCTCTCTCCGACATGGAAAGAAGATACAACTTAAGACCTAGGGTAAGATTTTCTCTCTCACCTGCAGGTGGATGCTGGAGGTGGTGGTGGGGCTGTGTATATGATTGATGATTGTGGAAAGTGAGGCTACATTTACTTAACTCTTGTGCAACCTTGGGGACATTTTTGCCCTTTTTATTTTTGATTTCTCATCAACATGAGCCAACATCAAGTGGTTCTCATGGAATCATTCAATCAAACATCCACAAAACTGTGTAATCATGTAAACAAACATTTAAAGGGTTAAAATCCTGAAGATGATGGAATATTTGGTTGTTATGATCAGGACTGATGTTGGTTTAAAAAAGTGAAAAATATTTAATACATTTATAGCAGTTTTTTGACCATGGCATTTTTGTCCTGAAAAAACTAAACAGCTGAATGAGGCTGTGGCAAAGTGCAGGGCTCTGGATAAAGACTTAAAGAA
Organism: Lates japonicus; assembly: GCA_033238685.1. Lineage (NCBI taxonomy): Eukaryota > Metazoa > Chordata > Actinopteri > Centropomidae > Lates > Lates japonicus. Next base: position 319,538 of record BRZM01000005.1, on the reverse strand, counting down.
TGAGCTCGGCAAGAGGGAGAGGAAAGAGAGGGAAATGTCTTCCCTTCAAGAGAGCCTCACCGCCCAGAAGGAGAAGACAGACCGTCAGTGCAGCACTGAGAATCTGATCCTTTCATCAACACTGGGTCTCAGAGAAGAAGAACTAAAGCAGAGCTCCAGCAGATGCAATGCTCTGGAAGAGGAGTTTAAAAACCAGCTTTAAGGAGATTCAAGACTCCAGGAGGAAGAAGAGCAAGAGAAGCGGCAGTGTGGAGGAGGGGGCTGCTGGCTCCTCAACTGAGGATGGAAATGAAGATTAGAAGAAGGAGAAGAAATAGAAGAAGCAAGGCTTCTGGGGAAAGAGGAAGCTGAACCAGCAGAAAGAAAAGGAGCGACAGAAAGATGGAGAAAGGTGCTGGTGATTAATGTCCTGATACATAAAACCACATGACTATTATCACATATATATGTGGTAGGCCTCTCTCCTCAGCTGCCATGTTACACTTCTGAGGAAGTGATGCACAAATCTTTGCTGGTTAATTATGGTCGAGTTATGCTTGATCAGAACTTGTCTGTTTGTTGTATTGGCTTGTCAAATAAGAATTGTATATATTCAATGTACATGCACCACAATGGTGCGACTGCGCCGTGAACGTCTCACCGTGGATGTCGGACAGTGGGATAGGTATGTACAGCGCATTTATATTTCTAGCTATGATGTAGCTGCAGCAGTGAATTGGTGAAATAAGACCGAAGTAACAAAAACCTGACTGTCAGTTAGGAAAAGGTAAACGAGAACTAATGAGTATATTATTACAAAAAGAAACAGCGTTCGGTCCTGTGTGTCAGGCAGCAGACTGAATGGAGGAGGCTGCATTTGAATATCCCGCCCCGTCAGGCGACTCCTGAGAGCTCCACAGAGGCGGAGATTCACAGCGGTCTCCTCTCCAGGTCAGTCAGTAGAGAGCCTGGGAGCCACGCTAACACGGTTCACGGAGAGCCAGCTTACTGGGAACAGCTTTCAAACTGCGGTATCTGTATATTTACGAAGCTTTTATTTACAGCTAGGAATCGACGCAGAAAACCAGCTTCGCTTAGACGAGCGTTTTATGCAGTTTTCCGTTTCCCCTGGAGATGTGTAGCTCGGAGATTTAGGAGCGGACAGCGCTGCACACGAAGCCGGGATGAGTGGGAGCTCCGCGGTGTCCGGCGCGGCGCCCTGCCGCTTCGCCCACTACTTTGTTATATGTGGGATAGACACAGAAACTGGACTGGAACCGGACGAGTTAGCAGGTATGAGCTATTAACTGTGTCGCATCTTACTGGTTTTGGAAGTCTTTGTGTAAGTTAAGGAAAAACCCTTTAAAAAAAAAGAAGAGCAACAGCCATCCAGCTTTACATTTTTAAAGGAATGTTGTCCAAAAATATCCCTCCACTATTATACACTATAAACCACAAAACACAGCAAGGTAAGCAGCATAAAGCAGCAAAAAGTCCCTTTATTTAAACTCATCACCATCAGTGCTGCATACACATTATTAAAGCCCAAACACCTAATTAATGGCTTAGTCTCCCTTACAGAGCTAGGTTTGTAAGCACTCTACTCAGCCTATAAATTGAAATGAAAAGGGCTACAGCAGCATTAAGGCATCAGCAGGCTTGTTGACAGTGTGGGAGCACCTCTGCCCTGTAAACTGGAGTCATTCATGGTAGATGAGCTTCTTGTGTATAAGTAGAGTGAAAAATCATTATCTTTTCGAAACGTCACAATCTGATTCAAACTTCCTGTGTTCTGTACTGCTCTGAAGCTGTCAGGGCGAAACTACTGTTCAGAACTATATTGTAGATTTTGTTCACTGTGTTCTCTAAATATCTGAGATAATCAGAACAACACACAGTCACCTGTAGAAGAAATATTTCACAATTACAAAATAACCCCCACAGATCAGATTTTATCTAAGCAAAATCTCCCTGTACCTCTCACTTGTTTTTATGTCATTTGAGTCTTGCTGATGAAATGAGCAGAGTTGCATTTAAGCCTGTCAGAAGTGTGGTTAAAGGTGGTGATGCTGGCTCCACAGCAGGAGGAATGTATTTCAGCAAAGGGGAGCAGAGAGCAGTTCTTGCTACACCACTGCTTTGACCTTTAACCTGAGTATCTGACAGAAAGGCAACTGTTGTGTTTATCCACAGGAATCACAACTTTTCCTTCTTTCATCCTCCTTACTGCACAAAGCAGAGTCTCCTCTATGATGGCACCAGTCAGCTTAGACTCCTGCCAGTACAGCTGTAGTGTTGCAGCATGTTTACTCCCTCACCAGATACATTAAACTCATCGGCTCAGTTACTGTTCCCACCCGACAAGCATTACCTTCTGGATCTTCTACAGCGTAGAGGGTTGCATGCTGTGTTGCTGAGGTGTTACATCACAGTCAAATTGGAAGCTTCTGTCTGTGTAAGTGAGACTCGGGGCCAAAGTTCAAAACACCAAAGTCTATGTGTGTGTTGAAAGTGAGCCGTGATTGCACATTTTTGGTTTGATAGAGCTCCTGAGAATATGCAAGGGTTATTTGTTTTAATGACTCATTTCTGTTTTTAAGAGGTTGCTGTGTGTAATACTTTTCTTCATGTCTCTGGGTGCTTTGGACTGTGTGTGTGTGTGTGTGTGTGTGTGTGTGCGTGTACATGTGCGTGCGTTGCCGTCAGGCTGTAGCGAGTATCTGAGGTGACACTGATAAGCTTCGAGCATACAGAGTCCATATGCCCCGCTGTCTGCTCTGCTGACACCAATCACTCCAACAGAGCTGAGCATCTGGTCTGAATGTATATGAGCATGTGTTTGAGTGTGACTTATTGAGTGTGGATTATTTTTATTATCAATCAATCTGCTGATTATTTTCCCAATTCATCTTTTTGTGTGTAATATCAAAAAAACACCAAAAACAATTACAAGTACCACTCACAGTTTGCCAGAGACCAAGGTGACATCTTCAAATGTCTTGTTTTGTCCACAACGCAATAATATTCATTTTACCATTGTAGAGGACCAAGGAAACCATCAAATTCTCACACTGTTGAAATTACTCAAGACAATAGGTCAGTTTCCAAAATAGCTGCTGAGGTTGTTAACGTGTCCCTCCATCATTCTGATTATTTGAAGAATTAATATCTCTGCTACTTTCAGTGCAAAACTAGAAAGATATCATTTCAAAGACGTGTTTATCCTGGAGTTTATCCATTTTTTTTAAATAACAAGAATTCCTAGACAAATAGCTTACATTTAAAACATATATCAAGCTTCTGACTGAAGTATCCCAGCAGTCGGTGAATGCTCTGGGAGGATGAAAAGAAATAATCAGTTAGTTTGAAAAAATAAAGCTCCTGATGAAGAGGGTCTTGGAATCTCTGGCTGTTAACCAAGAGCAGAGTGATTAAAATTAGCTACTTAGTCAATCAGTCAATTGACATTAAAAAAACAGGGAAAAATAATTATATTAGTGTTATCTTTAATTATCATTAACAATAATCTAAATAATCTAAATCATACAAAATTCCAAACTTTCTCTGGCGGCTAATGCTGCCATGATTGATGTCAACACCAGAGGCAACATGCAACATTGGGGAGGCAGCCATAATTTCAGTGACCCACATTAAGCAGCGTTATATGCCTTTGCTTATTTTAAGCTGTGATTCCCCTCCTCCCTGCTCTTTGTGTAGCAGTGTGGCCTTACTTCCCTCAGCCCATTGTTCTGCTCAGAGGGCCAGACTTCCTGCAGACCTGCCCTGGGCTCCATCATGGTTTTACAGTGTCTTCTCTCCCTGTCTGTTTGTGTGGCTGCTCCTCAGAACAGCATATAGTATTTAATTCTATTCTATGCACTGATGTCCTGTTATACACTCATCAAGCACTTGTGCACTATTAAGAACACCTGTGCACCTACATTTTCACGTGGCAGCAGCACAATGCATAATATCATGCAGATACAGGTCAGAAGCTTCAGTTGATGTTCCCATCAGACATCAGAGAAGGGGAAAATGTGATCTCAGTGACTTTGACTGTTACATGATAGTTGGTGTGAGACAGGCTGGTTTGAGCGTTTCTGAAAATCTAAAAATCCGACAGACAGAAACGCTTTGCTGACGAGAGAGGTCAGAGGACGAACAGCCAGACTGGCTGAAGCTGACAGAAAAGCTACAGTGACTCCGATAACCTCTGTTTACAACTGTGGTGAGCAGAAAAGCAGCTCAGACTGAACAACATGTCGACGGCTACAGCAGCAGAGGACCATGTCAGATTCCACTCCTGTCAGCCAAGAACAGACGTCTCAGGCTGCAGTGGTCACAGACTCACCACAACTTGATGCACATGGTCTGGACAGTAGCAGAGCTGACAGTTGTAGACTGGAAAACCATAGCCTGGCCTAATTGATCTGGATTTCTGCCGAGGCAGCAGATGGGAAGGTCAGACATTTTCGTCAGCAGCATGAATCCATGGACCCAACCTGCCTTGTGTCAACAGTCCAAGCTGGTTGTTGTGGTAGTGTAATGATGTGGGAAGTGATGTCTTAACAAACCATGGGCCACTTTATACCAATTAATCATGGTTTGAATGCCACAGCCTTTCGACACAATATACCATCTTCTAATTCCTACCTCCAGCAAGATAAGGCTAAATATGGCAAAGCCATGTCTCAAACTGGTTTTCTGAATATGACAATGTACTTCAGTGGCCTCCAATAGTGTTCCAACAGAACACCTTTGGGATGTGATAGAATGGGAGATTATGCAGCTGACAAATCTGTAGAACTGATGCGATGCATGTGGAATCCATGCCACTAAGAACAGAGGCTGTTTTGAGAGCAAAGGGAGGCCCTACCCAGTATCAGCAAGGGGGTTCCTAATAAAGTGCTTTCTGACTGTATATCCTGAGCTCTTGGTGGCACAGACTGGAATGCTAATTAGCTGGTTTAATACCACCCCCATAAATAGCCACTTTGTCAGTCTAGACACCCACCCCATACGATGCCAGTGATCCTCAGTGGTATAAATACACACTGGCATTCATACAGAGCCGAAAATATCCCCTACATTCTAACACCAGATGTATTTTGGGTCGGCAGCATTGTGGAGTTGAAAGGTGAGAGGAGCGAAGAGCTAATATGGGGAGGATATGTTTGGCATGTCAGTTATAGATGGATATGATGAGGTCAGTGCTGCTGAAGTTTTAGATGTGTACCACTTTTCCATCCTTTACTCTTGCTGGAGAGGTGACAGTTAAGCATGGGACGGCATGTGTTTTTCTACCTTTATTACTGAAGCAACTGCTGCTTATAATTACTTATGATGGCCAAAGATATTTCATTAAGTCATAGAGACTGAAAGAGGATGTTTAAGGAAATGAACCCCTGGTTATAGCTCAACAAAATGAACACTGAGTGCTCCTGCACGCTTGGCTGTCATTTACTTTCCACAGGGCTGTACTGTACTGCGGCTCTGGGAGAGCTATAGTGATGTCATAGTGATGTCATTAGGGTTATCACGGCTTGGAGATTACATAATTTGAACAGAAAGTGTGTGTTACAAGCAGAGTGTTTTCAGTTTGGGAGATGTGGGCATTTTCTATACATTAAGATTCTAAGGCATGCTGCATTGATGTCAAATCAGAGTTGTTGGAATTTACAGTTTCCAACTTTTAAATAGTGTTCCTGTCAACAATTTGTGATTTATTTTTTTATTGAAAGCTCTGATGTTCTGCTTGATAATACAAAAGCATGTAAAAAAAAAAAACTTCAACCAAGTCTTGCATTTATAGTCTTTCATTCATGCATTCATTGTTAAATGCAAGTGTATTTCTTGTTTTGTCACTAAAATGTCAGAAAATTATGAAAAATTTCATCCAGTCCTATCTAAACCTCTGCTGCCTCCATTTTGACATTTTTTTGTAATTCTGTCCTACAGCTATATGGAAGTGTAATGAATGACCTCATTAGAATCATAAAAGAACTGTAAATTTATCTACATGAATAAATAATTCATCCTAACTCAAGAACAATCCCTTTGAAATCTCTAATTAAGACTAGAAATGAGTTTGATACAGTGGTGTGAAGCAAAGCGTTCATGCATGTGTGCATTTATGTTATTCTGATATGCATGCATGAATGTACACAGATGTACAGCCCATACCTTTACACACACGCACACACACAGACACAGAATAGAGTGCAGTGATGACGCTCTTCTGAAAACAACCGATGCTCAGTTTCAGTCAGATGATTGACTCTGTCAGGTGTTCAACTCTCTTGGGAATTCATGTCCATATTGAAAAGACTGAGAGTACTTGCCAGTTGTTTAAGGTCTAACAGCGAAAGACTTTCTCTCGTCCTCTTCATCACCTTCTTCCTCCTCCTTTTTGTACTCCTTTTCTCGTCCTTTCATGTCCTCCTCTGCATCTCCATCTTTCACACCTCCCACTCTTTACACATGAGTGTCACACGCTGCTGTCCCCCCCGAACCCCCCCTGCCTTGGTCCCAATGAATCAAACAGGCTTTTTGGTCAGTCTTCTATCACAGGTTAGCCATTGGCCATCATCCAGACGTGAATAAGTTAATATCGCCTCAGGCAGAATTGGCAGGGCTGTTGAGGAAGCAGTGGGATTTACAACCACCTGCGGTTCTTAGCCAGGTGCCAACAACCCCTTTCAGGGTGAATTTCTTTCATAACAGCTGTACTTCAGACAAGACTTTGATGTACAAACTCTACTCTAAGAAGATTAAAGATTGGCCAAGTCCCAGCGTGCACGAGCATGAAATGACAATACACTAAGTTGGGACTCCTTATTTCCTGTTCTCTCTCGTTCTACATGTACAGCTTTTTACTCAGTATTCATTAGCTCATCCATGTAGCTGGCATGGAATGAAATTAAAAATAGGGAGGGAGTCTTTGTCTGATGATTATTATGGTTAAATGAATATGCAAATTAATTTGGTTTCTCCTGACTTGGTCTCATGAGATGAATGTGATGAATCTATAACCCCAAAACACACCTGTATGGAGCCACTTTAATGAACAGTTTGGGACATTTGATCCTCCTTTGGGAGAACCTACTGCTCCAGTGGGCCAGTCCAACCCTATTTATTTGGCTATTAATATTCAGTTTGCTCTAAGGGCTCCCCTGCCGCTGTTGGGGGCAGGAAAGTTGCCTAGTGTAGTTTTGAATATGAGTGGAGCTCAGAGGTGCAGGACGGAGCTGCGATGGGAGTGTCCTCAGGCTGCAGCATGACACAAAGGGATTTGAGCAGCTAAAGCTCCCCTCTGGCTCAGGCCATCTGTCTGCACACAGACCGACCTGGGAGTCAGTCAATACAAAGGCAGCATGCTAAGACTGCCCACTAATGTGTGCTATTGATGACGGGGGCTAACAACACTGACACACGCCCCTGATGACAATGGTATGCCTGGGCAACAGTATATGGCATGTACAATGCCAACAGGTCAGTAAATCAAAGCGCAAACCTCTGAACACTTATAATACTGTAAAGGATGAACTGAACTATCTCATTCTGCATTGACATTGACAACATTATGACAATATTGTGACTTCTTTCTTTGTAACATCTGGGTTTTTGTTGGTTTTTTTTTTCAGACGATGAATTCACTTTTGTCCTGTCTGGTTTTGCCACAAACTCCAGTGTCTTCCTCCTTCACTCTTTCTTTCTATCATGGCTCATCAGTTCCTTCCTTCTCTTTTCTCCCTGTAGTGATTTCACTCATCTCTCTGCATCTTTGTCCCCCGCTCGTTGCCTCTTGCTCTGTTCAGCTGGCCACGCTGCTGTTAAGCCTGTTAGAGTAATCCATTTGGACAGTTCCTCCAGGCTACACTGAGCACATCGCTGTAATGTTACACATGGCCAGGCCTCACCACGGTCTACTCTACACACACACACAAACATATACTTCTACTTATCAGTTTTGAGGACATTCATCGACATCATGCATTCCGTAGCCCCTTAAGCTAACCTTAACCATCTCAGATAAATGTCCCCTAACCTAAACCTATTCTAACCTTAACCTTGAAACAGCCCTTTGAAGTTGTGAGGACCAGCTAAAATGACCTATGTAGGGATGGAGGGTTAACGGGTAATCGCCTGACCTTTTTTTCTGAGTTGAATTAGGGTCTTCCCAACAGCTGCATCGAATCGTCTGACCCTTTTCCTCTTCAAGGAAGGAATATTGTGCCATAATTCTGCCTTGTTGGACACAGTCCTCTTCCCATTAGGCTGCTGGAAAGTTGTGGAAAGGAAGGGGTTTCTGATGTCGTTAGGAAAGTGCACAAGTCCCTCCTGTACAGTACTGGACTGTAATTTGTATTTAAATCATATTGGGGTGTATACCATCAGCTGTGGGAATAAAGACTAGTGAACAGAAATGTAAGTAAATACGGTCACAGACCTGACAGAGCCCTGAACATGCTTGTCATCTGCCTGACAAGATGCTGAGTGTCAGAGATGTGCCATGTGCGCCCAGTCAAAGTTCAACAGGGAGGAGGGGGGAGTAATGATGGATCGTCTGTGATGCTGCGAGCTGTTGCTGACTGGTCACATCCCTTGGCAAGTGTTTCCCCGTCTCTAACAGTGAAGTAAGCACTTGATTTTGTGAAGTGAAGGCAGCCGTTTCACAACCCCTCCCTCAGGCCGACCTCTGACCCTGAGCTCCATATGTTCTGTCTCTATGGGAGAGGAAGGGGACAAAGGAACAAGAGGGAGCTTGGGGGTTGTGGTTTTGGTTTCTTGGAGGGTCCCACAAATTGGTTGGACATGACCATGGAACTCAACTTCACCATTCTTTGGTCTGTTTTTGTGTAATTTTTTATATTAAGAAGTAGTCTTCCTATTGTGCGTAATGACAGCCACTGAAGGTTAGTGAAAGGTGTAAGGGAGATGGGTTCTCACCCGCTGTTCATTTGAAGCATTCAGACCTCTTTATTTAGTACATCTATGGTACTGCATGATGTAAATTTTGTCAGCGACCACTGTTCGCATGGACATTTCTGCATGCACAGATACCCAGTATAATGTGTTTTAAAGTGTATAGGAAAAGTAAGAAGTTATCTTACAGCAGTCCTGAAAACCAAGCCTGTGGTGCTATCTCAGAATGTCACATAATGTCTTCCTGCCACTCAAGGGGTTATTTGTAAATGTCACTGACATTTCCCTAATGGCCTGTTTTTCTTTTCACCGTTTCTTAGCTAAAACAGCATAATAAGCTCAGAAATCAGTATCCCTTAACTGTATTGTAGCCTATAACCAGGATAACTCAACATTTGCATTGCATCACAATATTACTGTGAATGGAATCCCAGACAAATCTAGTCTCATGGCATGATTTTTCCATTTCTATTGGAATCCTGATCATCTCATCTATCTCTGAAAAAAGCAGTGCATATATGATGCATATGAACATCCTTTATTATGAAGGGTCATGTGTTTTCTGATAAAGCAAGATGAACCATAGAGGACACTCCATTATGTTCCCTGTGAAAGCTCGACCACACTGGTTTTCTGCTCTTCTTCTCATACACTTGGAGTGCACACACTAACACATGGCGATTTATTGAAAGGCAGCTGTCCGTGAAACATAACGGTTGTCTTTTATCCTGAATTCTTTGTATCAAGGTTGTCTACCTGATTCGTAGACTCGTAGGACATTGTGGGCATTGTGGACAAAGGAGTTCAGGCTCTGTGAACAAGACAACAGACATCCACTATTCACTTCTTTTTAGAACAGAGACAGTTCACTATGAGCACCAAGGAGGGCTCAGTGAGGGTATGGCAAATGATCCATCAGTTAATTTTTCAATTTGTTCAATCAAAAATAGCAAACAGTCCCTTGTTCCACCTGCTCAGTTGTAGTAATCTGCTCCTTTTCTATGCCTTTTGTGATATTAAATAAAATATTTTTGGACCATTGGCCAGACAAAAAAAACAAAACAATTTGATGATACCAGCCTTTTAAATAGAGATGTCCTGAGAAATGAAACCCCATGGTACATTTAGCATTATTTTAACCCTACCCCTAGCCAATCATCACTCTTTATGTCTAAACCTAACCTTAACGGGATGCTTTTCATAGCACAACACTGACTCTACACTGAGAGCATTTAGGTAGCTACTTTCCATTTTTAGCTGTTAGCTGCTGACTGTCATTTCCTCCAGTTAAAATGTTAATGGAGGCATCACCTTAGGGTAGTTTTAATCTAAAACACAGCAGTATACCACCCATACTGTCATCTTAGCTGCATGCACCCCCTCCAATTGCTGTGTTTACTAATCAATAGTACATAGTTCTGTAGTGAGATGGTACACTTTGTGCTTGTATGTTTTTATGTGCGAGTGTGTTGCACCCAGGCCAAGCTGACACTGACTGTAATTTCGAGTGATTAATGAGCCACTATTAATTTGCATTGATTGATATGATACGTACAACTCCCCAGGGACAAACACAGTCACACATCTCTCTAACAGCGTGGAGTGTGGTGTTATGTCAGGAAAGCCATAAACCTCCTTACATAACTGTGATAGGCCACACAGCAGTAACTAAGGTCCTGTATGACAGATTAGAGCAGGAGTGGTACAGGCCGTCACCACAGTGTGTGACATGCTGGACACACAGAACGGACACTGGATTATACTTAATAAGCACAGTCTGAGCATTACTCAGCTGAAATGCTTTTATTTATTATATAAGTGCATTTCAGGCTAATCATAATGAAGAGTGTGTGTTTGACAGAGATTGCTGGGATGTTGTAATGCAGCATGAAAACTGAGCTGCCTCCTCTCATGCACAAACTGTCTGACAAGCTTTATACTGGCTCAACATGTAGTGATCTCTAGATTTAGTGAAGTTTCACCTAGAGACTGACGACACAGTCACTGAGTTTGAAGGCTCAGTTGTAGCAAAGGCATCCGTATCCATGGATTACATCAGGAAATTCTTATGCTGAGGTGGTAAACCACCCAGATCATGACCCTTCTCGCAGTAGTAGTAGTAATGACTGCTGTCTCATTGATGCAAAGGCAGAAGTAGCACAAAACCTGTTAGGTAACAGGGAGGAGATTAAGGTTGAGGGTTGGCCGCACAAAGCCTCTGACCCTGGAGGACATGGTTTGCATCCCGTCTCCTACCAACACTCAGTATATTTCTTATCCATGTAGTTTTAGTTTTAGTCTAAGTAGTTTTAGCCTAAACTTAACCAAGCGTTAAGCCTGAATCAACTGGTTGATTTGGCATCAGAGCTGTCTCCACCAACCCATGAGAAAAATATCTCATTGTTTTGCTGCTAAATGCTTGACTTTGCTCACTAGCTGCCTGCTGCTCAACCAAAACACCAAAGTTGTGGGCTGTGGAACCAAAACAATGGATTGACCCCCCCCCCCCCCACACACACACACACACACTAAAAGCTCTGGAGAGGGGAGCTGTTTGTGATAATTCTCTGTGGGTTACTATGAGTGAACCATTTCACTTTACATATAGTAATTTTCATGTTGGCAGTTTTTTTTCTGATTCTATGTTTCTTGTTAATCTGTATTGTAATTGTCAACAGATTTGATATACTGATATGCATTAAGTCTGGTCACAGCAGCACTGTAATTTAGGCTTTCCACCACTGGAAACAGATCATCTCAGCCACCACAGAACAGCACTAGCCAGAAACAAAACTAGCAGAAGAAATGAATTCTTTATATTGGCACCCCAGAGAACACCCCAGAGGAATTTATGGTATTTAAGTATGTTGAGTCCCCGTATGTATGTATGTATGTATGTATGTAAACCCATTACAGAATGCAGTTGGAAAAAAATATGTCTTTCTGTATGGATATATTTAGTTAGTTGGACCTGCTTATTCTAGAAGAAAGAAAAGATGACAGAAGTGTGTGTGTGTGTGTATGCGTGTGTGCCTGACTGGTTCATTGGACTTTGATCTCCCACTGATTGAGTTCCAACTCATCCTCTGACCTCTGGTCTGTGCGATAAGGCCGGGTAAACAAAGTATGACCGCTGTCAGATAAGCTCAACTCAACTCTTTCCAAACTTTATTTATTTGTTTTAAGCCAGAGGATGGATCAGATGATCTCCTTTTTGCCTTTGTGTAGTCCTTCTCTACCTCCTATCTTTCCATCTTCACCATGCCAGCAGAATATACCATCAAGTTGAGCACCCTGTATAGCCATCTTCACATATGTACTCCAGGCAATGTCTGACAAACAGGTCCAGACGTTGTTTGCAGTTGCCCTTTCACACATGCATCAAATAATAGTGCTGAACAGCTAATCTAAATATTATTGAATTTGCAACATGGCCAAGTGCGATCACAATATCTGTCAAAAATATGATATTTTTGTTAAGCCCACACAACCAGAGGTTGCTCAGTGACCTGCTCTCTGCACACATGAGCTCAACTAAACAGACTTTATATCAGAGAGCTGACAGGGTAAAGCCTGTTTAATGTCCAGTCCAGCTGATTCAGACATTTGTGTCTCCACCTATTCCTCCAGGCAGTGTCTAGAAAAGTTCAGGGTAGTAGTGCATTTGTGAAAGCAGCTTATGACTGCACAGGACAGTGCATATATTGAATCAGGCCAGTGATGTGTGTAATGAAGCCACATAGTCGTGACCTCCCCCTGCTGCTGCTGAAATATCCAGGACGGTGGGTCCCCACGCTGCCTTTAGATGCCCGCCACTGGCGGCCCAGCATCGGCTAACAGCTCCCTGGTGGCGCTAACACACATGCAGCAGTGATTACAGGCACTGCCACAGGCCATAGCTATTCAAAGCATAATGCTGTTAGGGTAACTGATGTGAAGGACAGATCAATTAACTGTGGCCTGAAGATCTATACAAATGTATAATTAAATTAAATATAAACACAATAAACATAAAAGTGCTTGTAGAATTTTAGGGCATGCCACACTGTTTTACATGGATTTGAATAAAGATAAACCCTGAAAAGAGATCAGAGTGTTTTAAAATTAAATCAAATGAAGCAAAAAATCAACAGTTTTCACTGTGGAATCCTGTCATGACCTTGAAGGAGAATAATAGGCAGATACAAAGCTATTGGACAAGGACCTGACAAAGATCTGATTGGGATCAAAACTTCTTAGGTTTTGCTCAAACCAAATTTTTACCCAAATTCCCCAGTGACACATGGGATCAAATTAAAATGACTGAATGTGTTTATCAAACAGCCAAAATCTCCCCCAAATACATCTTCACCACTTAGTTACCTCTGTTTGTGTGTGTGTGATTGAGCCTGGGTCACATTCACACAAAGCCCTCTTTCCTCCCCTGAAAACAACATCAGGTTATGTAATTGGGACATTGGTGGACTTGTCAAGGCAGATTAGAGAGACTCTGAAGCTATTTCTGAACCAGTGGCTGATTGTTTATCCCAACAGAGCGAAGGGTAAAACGTGACAGGACAACAGAAATGAGAAACCTGAGAAGAGCACAGACTGATGGGAAGGATAGGTGCTCTAATGTGAGGGGATGGCGGGATGAAGTGATCAGTAATCTGAATCCTACTTTTCCCATAAATCATCAAATAGCATCTTTTTGTCAAACACTCCATGCCTGGTAATTGCTTATATGTTTTGAACCTCACATACAAGCTTTGTGTTGTAATTTGTCTACAGGCTTAGGCTGAGGTGACCCAGATGATATCACCATGACATCATCAGGGTTATTTTCTAAAACTTGACAAAGCTCCTGTAGAGCTATAGTTGTGAGGACACTCAGTCTACAAAAGGCCTAAGGTGCCATATCCAAATTGCTTGTTTTTACTGACACAACAATTCATAATCAAAGATATCCAATCTAGTGTCATATTAAACAAAGACAAATATAGCAAATCTTGTCTGAGGCAGCAACAAGGACATGTTTGATCAGGATACTTAGTCATCAGTCAGTGAATCGATAAATTGTTTCAGCTCCATAGTGGACTGACACAGCCACTAGAGCCACATTTTGCCCCCCACTGCCTAGTAAATAAATAAACAGCCTTTGAATCAGCAGCAGCATCAGATATCAGCCATCATTCATGAACAGTCAATAAGATCATCAGTCCACACACATTTACTCACCACAAACATATTGATACACTTGGTAGTTGGCTGTTCTGTGAAGCATGGATGAAGTGAGTCAAACTTTTGGCATAATCTTTCCAGAACTTTCTGTCATCTTCAGCTCTTACTCACTCCTGTGAGTGTGTGGACTAAAAGGACAGCCGCTCCATTCAGATTATGTCAGCCCTCCTGCTTGAAGGCTGCTTATCCAACTGTCCTCAATGTCCTGCTCATCTTTTGGGCTATTTAAACAAACATGTCTCTGTCACTCTCCGTCTGTTACTCAACTCGAAGGCTTTTTAGTGGCATGAAAGTTTAAAAAAGGGCAGTAAGATGAGGCCGGTCTCCTTCTCCCTGGAATATTTAAAAATATGAGATGTCATTTAGCTCATTGAAATGTGAATTTACAGAGCAATGAATTGGTTAAAGTACATTTTAGGATATTGTGGCAATTCATAACCTCTGTTCAGGGACAGATGACTTTCTAAACATGTTTCTTGACATTGTGTTAGCAGTGAGGAAGCAGTGTTGCTGTGAGACTGGTCGGAGTGTGTTTTAGAGGGGGCACCGACTCAGCTCTTTGGTTTTGAGGGCTATGGAGTGGGTTTAAGGTTCTTAAAAAGTGCTCTCTATGGAATATTAATTATCACTGCCTAATTCTGCCTGACGGGAATTAGTTTTTTTTTCTTTGTATGTAAAAAATATATCTGCAGAATTCTGCATAGAGATTCTGTTGGGTGTTTATCCCAACAGCTATAGTTATGATGACTATTACTCTTTATTTAGTTCTGCTCAAAAACCTTTTTCATTATCTTTCCAAGCAGCCTCACCCTCAGGGCCCCTCACTATCCTGTGGGTTTTGTAGGCGCCAGAGGGGGGGTCCCTATTACAAAACATCACTATTATTGTCTGCTGTTTATCAATCACCAGCTCTAAACTCAGGTGGCCCCGTGTGGTGAGCTGAGGGGCCTGCTCTGAGCCACTGCTGCTAACACGGGCCTGGGTTCAAACTGAATGATGTAACCTCCATTAACAAAGGCCCCTTAGCCTTTTCTGTGTGCTACAGGATGCACATGGGTTGCCATGGAGACAAGGGAGCATTTAAGCAAGACAAATTATTTCGCTGAAGGGGGTTGATGAGCTAAAGAGAGTACCCAACAACTCTGCACCCCACCTCCACTGACTTACTCTCATCCTTTCCCCCTCTGATTATGTGCTGTAATTTATGTTGCCTGTCAGCTGGTGAGGCTTGAAAGCATTTAGCCTTATTGTGTTTCCCCACCCTCTCCCCTAACACACACACAGACACACACACACACACAGCAACTGGTCCAGCCTCTGACATGTTGTTGTGCTCTACCTCCAAGCATTTTACCAGTCAACAAATTTCCACTTTTATATTATTGTTTATTGTCAAATCCCAAGAAAAGACTCCAACCACCAATGCATCAGTCCGTCTCTAAATATTGTCTAAAGTCCTTCCTGCATCTGTGACCCTCAGCTCCTAGCTTACTGGTTCCCACTGATGATGATTTCCCAAAGCTGCTCCCTGTAGGTTTTTATTAAACATTACTCAGGCAGGATGAAAATTTGTTGGGAACTATATTTAGAGGCAGATTAATCCATATTTGGTGCTGTAGTAGTATTTGGGGCAGCAGGACAATGTGTTGTGTGTGTGTGTGTAAACTACAGTGTGTGTGTTCATGGTGATAAAGGAAGATGTCACACAGTGTGGCAGCTGTAGCGTTCACTCACTTGCACAGAACACAGCGTTGTTCCTGTCCCGAGCGATGAAACGTTGGCTCGGCTGACTCCACAGCTGTTTGCTCTCCTTCACTCTCTCCTGCTCTTGCTGTCTCTTGTTCTGACAGTGTTGTTTGTGTTCCCCACATTGATTTCATCTCACTCTCGTGCACTCTGCTTTCGTGCCCGTCTCCCAACACGTTGCTGTCACCCGTCTCGTTGTTTCTCAGCATCACGGTGAGGCTCTCTCTGTGTTCGTGATCTATCTTGTCTCAGCAAATCATCCCTCTCTTTCTACATCTTTTCATGTGATGCCTGTTATGCTCTCCCTTCATCTTCTCTATTCATTCAGACAGCCATGGGCTTGGCTGACACTGTTTTTGTCACCCCTGCCAGCAAAGATCATGTTTTCATCCCTGTCTGCCTGTCTCTGTTAGCAAGACGTCTCTGATACTCACAGAGGGAATTTAGTTTTTCTTTGGTCATAATGCAACATTCATTCATTCAGAACTCCTACCATAGATTATCAAATAAAAGACAGTATTCAAATAAAAATACAGCAAAAGAGCCTCACCAGTCTGCCACTTAGATTTTCTCTTTTTGACTTTGTGTCTGGTCTTTTAGTGTTATATCATTGTTAATGAAACTCAGTGTGTCCTGCAGATGTGTTATGTTTAAAACCATCTGGAGAGGGCAGGTGGTTTAACACTGTTAAAAACAAAAAACAAAATTTTGCTCATTAAAAGTTTCTGTTTTTAACCCATGTGAGTATAAACATGACTTCTGTGTTTACAGCTCTAGGAATGTGCATTATACTGAATTTAGCAAGACAACAAGTTAACATGTGGGAAGGGTTTTGCATTAACAGTGAACAGAAACAACAGCAATTTTACACAGGAGCAGATCAGAAATGTAATTTATTTATTTAGGTCAGTCTGAAGTAAATGAAAGAAAGAAAACAATAATAGTAATAATTAATAAATAGAAACAGCACATATACACATACATGCACATACATATGTCCTGCAGATTTAAACTGCATGTACACTCACACAGTATTTGATATTATAATATTTTTAGTTATTATATTATTATATATTGTAATATATACAATATATAAAGTATCTTTTCTCTTGGCAAAGTGTGACTCACTCTCGTCAGACACGTCACCATCACCACCTCATTATGGCTGTGCAGCTGCTGTGAGAACAGCTGCCACTGACTGACGCACATGTACACAACACACATCATCCAACAGCTCAGACAGCTACTTTCTGCCTGTTTGACATACAGTAGTTATTCCTCATGAAAAGATCAATGTGTCCCTTGACTGACAGAGCTCTGTTACTGTTCACTGTTAAATTCAAATGATAACTCATGTGCCAAATATAGAAAGTGCAAAAGCCAAACCACATACATATCTTTTTCAAATACCTCAGTTTATTAGTCTGAGACTTGTCATTGGATCTGTCACTACAAATTCAGTTTGCTGAGAAATTAAAAACCCTTATAACTCATCTCTAAATTTTAGTTTGTATGTGCCATGCTAAACTGAGGAAATGTGTGTGAAATTATGCAAAGATAAATAGAATTGTAAGAGTTTTTAATCCAATTTGAAATAATATTTAATAGGGATTTTATGTAGGAAAGTGAGGCCTCAGGAGAAAGGCTGTGACTCACTGATGAAGTCACACCATTGGTCAGCTGTCTAGTGTTTCCCCATTGGCTGTTTTTCTTTCAAAATGAATTAGAATGAACAGTTTCTATCTGTATATCTACAATGTACTTCAGAGTGCGATAACTTTTCAGACCCCTTTAGCAACTCAAAAAATGCACCTAGCAGCAAATCTAGCGATTTTTCTTTTGGCCAAACTTTAGCTACTTTAAGTCGTAGACAGTTTCCAGCATTGCGAGCGCAATCTCTGGCTTTCCCTCAGCAGGCACACCTCTCTGTGTGTTACATTCAAGCTGCAGCACGGCAGGTGACATACTTGTGAATGAGCTCCTAACTTTCTTGCTGAGTGATCATTTTACAAGTAAATATAGCTGAAATCACAGCACAGCCGTTGTCTTTACGTGTATGCTGATGTTGTCAGACCAAATGACTTGGGGGTGACTGCTGGTTAACATGTGGTATTAATGGGCCGTGTTTCAGTCACTATTCATACTTGTTCCTTTTACAACAGAAACCGAAAAGTCATGTAAATGAGAACAGGTTTCAGCTCTATTAGAATATTTTATATGTGAACACAGATACTAGGAGAGAAGCAAACAGATAAAAGGGTCAAACAGTCTGACACTAGGCAGAATGTGAATATGACATGATGACATCACGCACATGCTAATTAGCAGATTTCGTCGACAATGCACTGTCCAGCCATATACTAGGTTTTGATCCAGTCTTATTTACTTTTCACTGCTTTAGCTGGTGTGTGAAGTTGCAGCAGAGTTACTCTTCCTCACAGCCAGCCTACTGGCAGCTGTCTGACACAGTTGTGTCATGACCAAAGAATGCTGGACTCTTGCCACTGTGGAGACCGCAGCTTAACGGGGACAAAAGGACTTGTGGGGTCGCGTTTTCCCCTCCAAATCCCCCCAGTGCACAGACGTTACAATGTGTTTTCATCCTTTATCACTGTATATGCAAACACCTCCTCCTTTATCGTGTCCATTGGTGATTTCATCCAGTGTAGTGAGAGTTATCTGAGATCCTTTCACTTCTCAGAGAACACATAAGAAGGTGTAGATAAACGGCAGCTGCTAATCTCCTAATACACTCAGGTGACAGTGAGTATATGAAGCAGAGACACAAAAGCCTCCAATGGTGGAAGTACCCAGGGGAGCAACCAGAGCATGTGCCTGAATGAAAATGAGTCGACCACCCTCGGTACCTCCTGCCCCAGCCTCCTTCTTCCTTCTTATCCCTCCTTGTCCCTCTCTTTCACTCTTTTCCTCCTCTTCCCTCCTTCTCTCTCCTCACCACCTTTTAAAGTGAATAAAAGAACAAAGCAGCATTTGACAGCATGACAGAGTGATGACATCACCACAGCAGCACTCTGTGACTGGCTAATAGAACGCCAAATAGGACCCACAGAGCCATCCTAGCCTGGGCACTGGGACACTCGACCATTGTAACGCACAAACACAAAAACACTACCACATGCTTTCATTGGCAGGGACATAAAGAAGGGAGGAATCAGACTTTATGGGGAGCACACACACACACCCTCTGACAGAGAAAACAAGATTTAAATGCACTTTTGCATATAAAATGCCTTTTTTGTGATTAAGCTACTCATATACACACACACACGCACACACACCTGCCCTGTGTTCTCATTCCGGCTTAGCCTGGCCCCCTGCAGCCTTGGCCCTCATCACATAAGGATAATTCATAAAGATTAAGAGATTAGAAGGTGTTAACCCCACCTCTCCACCCCCCTACAGCTCAGCAACAACAGCCTCCAACTTTAGTTGTCCTGTTGCCAAGGAGACAGATGGGGCGCTGCTCTCACCCAGCCAGTGCCAGCCATCGGCAGTAGAGTTCAGCGCTCCGTTTAGAGAGAACAAGAAGGATGTTGGGTGTGCGTTTTGCGTACATGTGAGCTGTTCAGATGCTTTGTGTGAGTGTGTGTGAGGTCAGGCTGAGTGCCCAGTTGTAGCAGGTGATGCTGTGCTGCTGGTGAAGCACTGGGTGATGGAATCTATTGGCAAAGCTAAATGGAGTATTATGGGAACGGTAGATCAGCCCCTGCTGACTTGTAGTGAGGATTTGGCCATGTAGAAGAATTTTCTTTTCTTAACTGCTGCTGAATGGGCTGAAAGTAATAGCAGTGTCCTTCATTGAATCTGTTATTCTGCTCCCAGCCTAAATCATGGTCGGTTTACTGTACGGTCCTGCCGTGCACAGGGGGAAATATTTATCTACAGGTTTCCTTTCTTGTAACAAATGGGATTCTCCCTTTTCAGATTCGAACCAGAGTTGTGACTCAAAGTGGTTGCTTGTCTGTTTTGAGCTCATATTTCTGTGTCAGTTGTTGTACTGATTCTGTGTAGGCTACAGACTGTTCTCTTTGTGTCCAGAGTGCATCATTGCTTTTCCACCACTGCTTCTGTGCATTGAGGGGGATGATTTAATGTACTCAGCAGATATTCAGGGTATTCACAGACAGATGCTTGAAGTAGCACAAGACATGCAAGCCCCTGGGGCTGTGAATAATGACGGCCACAGCTCTGCTATCACACAAAAGCGCACCGTCTCTACCTTTGTGCTGCAGGTGAAGCGCTGAGAGTGTCGTCTCTCGTGTTGGCTGGCCTTTCTGTTTGTCTGCTCCGTCTGCTTCTAGGGTACTCACACACACACACACACACACAGACATGTAACAGATGCCTGGTGATGTGAATTTGCAGGACCTGGATGCAAGGCAACAAAGCCTGTCAGTCATGCTCCCTGACTTTGGCACACACTGATTTTCACACACCCACCCAGAGCAGAGTGTCTGATCACCCGATGGAGCAGGGCAACAGGCTCCACATGCATTATGCATCAGTGTCTGGGGACAGCATATGATTACCCCCCCCGTCTTTCTTGCACCATTTGCATGCAAGTGTGTGTGTTTATGTGTGTGTGTGCTGTAATTGGGCATTTTCTTCCAGTGTGTACTTGGGAAGGGGGTGAAATTTAACAACACTTTACCTAATGACAAGCTGCCTCACACTCACACCCCTCATTGTGTTTATGTGTATGTGTGTGCGTGTGTGTTTGTGCATTCACATACTAGTGTATATGTCTGGGAGCATCCTCCTGGGGCCCTTTGCATATAATCAGAGGTGCATAAAGTGATTTGAGGCTCTCATGATGCAATTTGTGTCACATAATGCCCCACCCTTGATACTCCCGCACTCTGGCTGAACTGTTGTGTGTGGATGTATTGATGAAACACCTCATTACGTGATGGATCATCACTAGAAATATAGAGGCGAGATGGGAAGAAAGCCAACACTGTGCCAAATGCTAGTTTGTCTGAGAGGGACCAGCCGATGGCTACTGTAAAATTTCATGGATTGTCCAGACATTCTATTGTTTCCTTCTCCTGATGCAAGGCCGGGTCTTTGTCAGGTCTCAGAAGCCAGTGGTGTGTATACATGCTTATCCCTAGTTGTTGATAAGACTGTGTGATCATGTGGAGATCATCCCAAGGTACACATTCTGAAACCAGAGTTTCTTGTGTTGAAGACAAACTGGTTATTTCGCAGATGGCACATATGGTACCCTGTTAAAGCTGTTCGAACCATCTACGTATTCCAATGACCAACAAAATAGTTGGACCTTAGATGATTTTGTTCCATATCCAAAATGTAGTCATCCTGGATGTACTTCCAAACCCTGAACTTAAAAATATTCTAAGAACTCTGATGGGCTAACCATAAAAAACATCAATGCTTACTTTCTGTAGATTTTGTGAAGAATGGCTCTTATTGTTGCAAGGTTTTGCTCTGTTTGACACCATCTAATTTTTTACATGTGTGTGTGTGTGTGTGGCTATCTTACTTGTTTTATAATCCCATTAGAAAGTAAAGAGATTTGATCCAGATCTGTGGAACAAAATACACTACAAAAATCGCCTTTGTTAATTTACGGTCAACAGAAATCTGTGTTAAGTACAGATCTGTGCGAATGCTCAGTACCAGGGTTAATTATAATGATTGTACGTCTTATGTTATTGAGGTCAAGCCTCTGGTTGTCTTGTGTTTAGTGTTGCACGGCTTAACTAAGATTGTCATCATCACTATTTTAAGATACAAAATCAGAGTGGGGTGCGAGGATTAAAAAAACCTCACCAAAAAAAAAAACCTCATGAAACAAAACAAAACAACAAAGTTAAAGCAAATGGACAAGCCATCAGGAAAAGGCTCCCCATAAGACACATCAGATTAAATTACATTTCACTGTAGTAGGAAATCATTGTGGAATTGAGGGGTGTAGCCTGTGTATTATAATAAACATAAATTACAAAGTAGTCAACTCTGCATCAATACAGAGTCCCAGGGAGTTTTATGGGTTTGGGATTAACGCTGACCTATTAATATACTGCCTTTGTTTGCTGTATAGTCAGTTGAGGGAGGATCCTGCCTCTCATACAGCCTCTCTGTGCTTTTCACAGGAGAAATCAAAATCTGTATAACTGCCTCTTGTAGTTTCATACATCCTTGTGCTTTTCTAATTTACAGTGTCATTAACGACATATTCCACACATGGAGCATTTTGGACACACTCGGAAATTTTGTTGTGTGGATGGTCCAGTCTGTGGGAGTGAGAATGGAGTCCAAGCAATGCTAGTGTGCACAGTAAAAATGAATTATCAGTACCAGCTGAGAAATACTGAGCAACATCAGATGTTAGTAGAATTTAAGCAGATCACGAATTATCATTTTAAGTATGGTATATTATTGCAGTCCATCATGTTACCAGTAATTAATCAGCTTATTGTTGGCGCTATTGATCCTTAGTATGCCATTTCGATGATGCAGTCAGCTCGGGGAATGGCTTCATAGCTCTTCTGTGAATCCTTCTGAAATAAGACCAGGGTGTGAATAAGCAGTCTGGAACTCATTTGTTGAAGTAGAAATGAGAGGATTCTGATCATGTTTTCTGTACCCCAAAGTCTGGGGATAAGACTGAACAGAGCTGGGGCAGACAAGGAGGTACAGTGATGTAATAAATAGATAATGCCAGCAGTGTGGTTTTCTCCCAGTTGGCACAGTAGCTGAGCAGTCTTCCTCACTGACTTATCCAGTGTTTGAACCCAGTGACACCCTACTCAGAATGACTGGTAGACTTTCAGTCCAGCCCCAGGTGGTGCTGCAGTATAGCCCCTGGTGTTGCATGCTAGAGGAAAAAGAAGTATATGATTTTTCTCTGCTCAGGGCCATGTTAGTGACAGTCCAAAATTAGGTATCCATTGTTTGATGGAAAATTAATGCACAAAGTAATGTCAATTAGGGTTGTAGTGTGTGTAAAAGCAACCATTTAATGGCAACACTTTTACTCATGTTGCACCATGCAGCCAAATTATGTGAATAAGCTATATAATCCTTCTCCAGCATTGGGGCAATGAAAAGCACCTCTGTGATGAAGTCTGAATTTTATTTGTCTAGACCCTTTTATAGTCATTTACCTGGTACAATTTGTTTTTTTTTTAAGTACTTTGTTTGGGAAAAAGACATACATACATTACATGTTCATGTAGTTTATAGTTCATCAGTCCATCACAGTCCACACAGTGTTAACATCCTGTCAGTAGAACAGTTGTTGTTAAGCTTCCAGAGAGAACATGATTTCTTCAGGCGCTGTGATTAGTGAAGAGTGATTTGCGCCACAACAAATCTTTAACTGCCGGCCCCAAGGTCGGCTGGGAGGCGCCATCACTGCAGCTCTAGGTACACACAAACCACAGTACCACTTGAACAGTCAGTCAGTTAGCTATTGAATCAGGAGGAGAAACTGTGACAGGAAGAGCAGAGATGAGAGAGGAAACTGCAGAGAGAAAGTAGAGTAATAAATGTTGTACAGTTACATAACACTGACTGGGAGGTGTTTGTTTATCAGTCATGATGATTGGCATGGACAAAACCACAGAGTGCTTGTCTCTACATATTTCAAGTGTATATGTCCCATACCAAAGAGCTCTGAGTTTCTGTATGGAAAGAACAGATTAAGACTTAACTTTTGGCTCAGATCACCTCTGACTGCAAATGGCACAGATGCCCTCACAGTTACAATAGCCTATAGCTGGTTTAGGTTATGTTTATATCCTCCCAAATAGGACAACAAGCCCATTTTATACTAAATATGGTTGCAGTGTCTTAAACGTTACCAATTTCACACGCCAAGATCACCCATGCTAGACTAAACTCCATAAAACTCAGCATGTGCTAATTCACTTGGACTGCTCCTTACAAATCTGTTCATTGTTAGTCCTCACCTTTGATGGAAGGGAAAAGCAAATCCTACTGAGAACCTCTTTAAATCATTTAACCCCTTTAGCAATCAGATTTCCCTTTACTTCTCAGGTAGCTTAAAGGGTTGAAAAATCATCATTCCATAATTTCTGATAAAATACATTGTGTATCAATCTGTTCAAGGCCATCTTGAAGCTCCTATGTGTTTTACAGAGCAGAATTATTCAAATTCAAGACTCTGTTCCTTATGGCATGAAATCAAATATGTTAGCGCCAAAAGAATGTTTAGACCTGTTTTCCTAAATTGGTATATTTAGTATCTTTCAGAACCCTTGGATGCCCATTGAATTTGAAATTAAGCTCTGGGTAACAGTGGTTTTATGCAAAGATAGCAAAGATGGGTTTCAGTTTAGTTGGGAACCAACCCAAACTGCTAAAGTTTGGATTAGATCTAAATATGGGGTATCAGTGGTTTGCTGCTCCTGGAAGTGTTTTCAAAGAATGCTCCTGGGTTGGTTTGAATTCAAAGAGCTGGCTGCTCATCAATACGCATATCAATACCTGCTCACCTTACGCTTAACTATGTTGCCATATCAGCCATTCATCATTAAGGCAGTCATCCATCTAAACATTCTCACTGAGTTTTGTGCGTTTGAAATGTACTTTTATTCTCTTCAAAAGACCAAATAATTTTTAAAAGTCCCATGAGGTCACAGAGAGGCTGCAAGCACTTTGCAGATGATGACCCTGCTTATTTGTGCCCAACATATAGCACATGTCCAGCTGTTGTGATACTTTACCTCCTTAGGCCAAAAGCAAAGCTGTCCGTCATTTGACCCTATAACTGTAATTACATATTAATGATATACAGCTGTTGAGAGGAAGCTATTAAGCCACAAATAACAATTGAAAAAGTAAAGGTGCTGTTTCAGGATGCTAACATTCTGTTTGAACCTTATGTGTTATGCGCGACAAAAGTTTCTTCCTGTTGTAGGCTGATACTGTATGTTGATGTCACCATCTTTGCGGTTTATTATCGTGCTTTTCTGTGTGCATTTATTTTGACATTGGCGCTAGTTTTTCTTTTTTTTTTTTGCTCCATGTTTTCTGCATGTGGCTCGCTCCATAGCTTTTGCACCAGTGGCTAGAAGCAGACCGCCAAGGTAGGGATCCAGATGCTGCAGCCACAGGTAATTCGCCCATACCAGAGCGCTACACCTCACTTGCCCGTGCCGCATGATTGCTTTACTCTGTCAGCTGCTCCTTTCTCCAGATACGCCTACAAACCAATCAATATGGTGCATAAGTGGTCCCTATTTAGAACCAGATGAATCAAGAGATAAATACAAAATAAATATTACAATTTTTCCTCCCACGGGGACATCACTCTGGTTTATGTCTCGTACAGCTGGACATCACTCTATCCCCGCCTCCTGCACCCACCCAGGCCACACCCCCAACGTCTACCTGACCCTTAGCTCCCCACACCTCCCTGTGTCCCACATCATTCCCTTCTCTCAGTGAATATATTTAGCCATTTTTTCTGTTCATTATCCAAACCAGTGCCCCACCCGCCCTCCCACCATCTCATCCATCCCTGCCCAGCCAGAGCGTGTGTTTCCATGTGTCTCTTTACTAGCCCATTACATGGACCTAATAAAAGAGACAGGTTTCCTAGTGGGAGGGTTTTAGTCATCCTCATAGTTGTAGAGCAACTAAGAAAGTCCTAGGCTCCAGCACATACCAATTGAAATATCACATCCAGTTTTATGTATCCAAAAGGAGAAACAAAAGAAACTGGGGAGGACGATATGTGTGTGGTTTCAGAACGAACCACACACAGTGAGATGTGGTGCAGCAGAGGGAGAGAGGAGGGAGGCTTGAGCTTGGGTCTATTATTTCACATCCAGGCAGTCAACCCTGTCTCTATGTCTCCTGTCCTGGATGTACAAGGTACATTTTGAAAGCTGCTAAACCAAATCAAACCAAAACCAACCCCTACTTTTCAGTCAGAAGTCAATTAAAAAATTACAGTTTAAAGCTGCACGGGCAGTGGCAGGTTGGCTCAGGGCCGTATTTCGCTGGGTCTGCTGGGCAAAGGGACACCACCACGCTGACCAATGAGGCTTATGTCGCAGGTCAATTAGCTCAGATGAGAACCGAAGAACGAACTGAAAATTAAAATAGAAACTGAGAAAAGTGGCAGAAAAAGAAGAAAGTTGAGGAAATTGGTTTTTGAAACCAAAATTATAACATTTGAGAGCTGATGATTACAGACGAAAGGACAAATACATTGTTGTTTTGAAAATATAGAAAGAATGTTGGTACATTTAACTTGTTCTTGGGGTTTGGTTGAGTAGGCCTTGAGCTCCATCTCCTGCCCTCTCTACTCCCACCATCATTCTGATTTCTGAAAAACTCAGGTTGGACAGTGCAGTAATCCAAAGACTTCACTTAGTTTTAGAAACGATAGCTGAGCACCAGGCTATTTGCATTTTGTGGACAAAGGATTAAGACTGAAGGCTGAAGCAAATACAGTGAGATTAAATGACAGGAAATAATGAGCATAGAATTTAGTTTACACCCATGCATAGTGTTTAGACAGCTGAAATGAGTAGTTAAATTAGCATGAGATAATATTAGTATGAGATCAAATATCCAGTGGGAGGTGATGGAGCCCTGAGATATATGGCCTGCTCACAGTGTGTTTCTGAACACGCCCAGGATGTGGCTAACCCCACCACTTAGATAGATGAAGGGCCAGAGGTTCTGCAGAGGCGTTGAGGAGGGAAGTTAGCCATCCACTGCAGGAAGCTCAGGTCCTGCTGGGCCTCTCAGCCAGGGAGGTGGTGTGTTTACAGTCCAGGTCACCTTGGGAACTAGGGGCAATAGACTTCATAGGGCACCTACCAATGGAGAGTGGGAGTCTGTCTTGTGGTTAGCTCAAAAGAGTTTGTTCACTCAAGAGCAGTCGTGTGACTTCACCTCACTGACAAGGTAACAGGAAATATGGAGAAAGTGGGACTAGATGGAGTTAGCTGTAGGGAAGGAATGAGACTGAGGGAGAGAGTAGATGATAAAGAGCTCTTAGTAGATGCCTATTAGGCTCCCAGAGAAGTGCAGAACAGGAGCGACTGGCTTTGGTTCACCCATTAGACAACAGTTTGTCTCCCAGCAGGAAGGCGTGTAGATAAACCCCCCCCCCCTTCTACTACACACACACACACACATACACCCACACAATGAAACTGCAGTAGATGAAGAGGATAGGGCTGTTTTTAGACGCTGGCCAGCTAGGCAGTCCAAATTAGCTGAGGGTGTCAAAGAGACCAAGAAAGACTAGAAAATGAATTAACTCGTACCATTTTGTACCTCTTTATCCTCAGAACAACCTCACTTTCTTTGGGATCACCCAATGCTGGAGACACCCGCACGTTCTTTGTGATTCTGCTCCATGTTGACGGATTAGGGTCATGTTTTGCAGATTGATGCTGCCAGCCCCTGCCTCTACCCACATCCCAAAGGTTCCTGTTGGGTTCAGAGTCTGTAGACTGAAGCTAGTTCACTGATCTACCGCCATGTTTGCGAAAGCTGTTTGAACAAGCTCTTGTTTTGTGACATGAAGCACTAGGTATGCTAGCAGGTGAGCAGGATGGCCATTGTTCCTGCCACCACCTCAAATTACCAAAATCTGACCATATAATAGGAATGTGTCGACCGCAGTGGTCCCTTAGTGTTCTATATAGTTCTCCAACAAGCTGACGGTTTTAATTTGAGATCCCTTGTGCTCAGCAACAGCTGTAAAGAGTGGAGCATGATTACCACCATTTTAACCAGTCTGCTGTTTGTCCCCATCTCTCTGCATCATGGCCTTTCCATCTCCAGACAACCATGCTCTCTGGCCTGGCTGGTTCTTTGTCCATTCTAACAAAACTTAGAGACTGTTGTGTGTGAAACTACACGTTGGCAGGTTTAGACTCAACCAATCACACCCTAAATAAAGTCACTGAGACTTACATTTTTCCTTTCTCATAAGTTTTATGAACATTCACTGAAGCCCTGACCTGTATCTGCAGCTGATGTTGTATCCACGGATTGGTTAATTGTGAATACAGGTGTATATGTGTTCCTAATAAAGTTCCGTTGAGCACAGTATAATGAAACCATTTTTCAGTGACAGTGAACGACACACCAGGAAAAAAAGAAAGGCAACCCATCTGGCTGTGTTGGCCTTTAGGTCACCGGTGTTTAAAAGCCCATGTCCAGCCTGAGGCACAGAGACCAGCCATTGAGGTGTGCAGTCCCGTCCATGAGGTGTGTGTTGATATGGGGTGGGAAATGTAGATCAGTCCAGGTGCTGAGCAGAGAGGAATCCCATGCATGCAGCTGAGGACACAGTGAAAAGTTCATCCAGAGTCACATACTGAACACGAGAGAAAGTGTACTTTCATCCTGTCCAAAACTACTTCAGCCCAGTATACATACAACAATTTACTAAAATAACCTCCAATCAATTATTCTCTAACTTGTTTATCTGCAGGTGAAAACTTTGAGAGTCCCCTGAAGAGTAAACGCGCTTGCCCAAAGTTCTGCACGCTACCCTGAGAATGTGGAGGAAACCCTTCACCAGGATGCTGTTAATATGGTAGGTGGCCACTCGAAATGATCGCACTGTTATGTGTAAAGTAAAGGGTAGATAAAGGTGGAATGAATGAACAAACTGAGTCTGACAAAACCAAGGACAAAGACAAAGTTTGGATCGCCAGGAGACACCCAAAAGTTAGAAACCACACAATATTACAAATGAGTGGAACCCAGTGAGCAACCATCTCATGCACAGATCATGACTTAAAGAGAAATAACTGATGATGTCAGCACCAAATTGTTTCACCTCAATAACCTAAAGAAGACGTCTCCTGACCAGCACAGCCACTCTGCTGGCACAAGCCAAGCGCTTGACAAATAAGTCCAGAATTGTCCTAAAAGATTCTCAGAGTTTCGCCATTTTCATCATAGACCTGAAACATATTAGCTGCTTTTATTCAAATATTTTAGTCTATATATATATGAACAGCAGTTAGAAACAACTGAACAGAGAAATGATGTGTCCAATATTCAAATGTTGTCACTCCAGTTTCAGTGTGTTAATCTGTTACAGGTATGTCTATGAAATCAGCAGATGAGGAGGTGGTTTTCTAATGTAACTCAAACAATTTTAATGTGCAAACCACCCCAGCCATAAAGATATTAACCCAGCGCAGATCACTGCACCTGTTGATGAGAGAAGTGAACAAAACCTTAAAAGGCAAATCAACATCTGCTCATTCATCACTGGTTCTACATCCTGAAGAGAAGAGCCACAATGAGAGACATCTTACGAATCTACTGCAGCCTTTTTATTTGACCAATTTTTGACTCCTTGACTTATATCAGTTTCATTCCTTCTTTCACAGGACCAGCATCAACTGAGGTGAACTGCTGGGCTCTGGCTGGCACCAAACCGGTTGAAGACTGTGATGTGTGAGGTGGCTCAGGTGTCTACCGGTCCAGTCACCAATTAACTGTTCAACTGTGCCAACAATCTGGCCTCCTTACGCCGGCATGGAAATGCGCCATTATAGCAGTGTCGCAATCAAACCCCGACACTAGAGGATTAAGTGAGTCGTTGAGGCGAGATCACATGCAACCCCTCACCTCCTCTCTCCTCCCTCCCACACCTCCATCACCCATTGCACCCTCCGTCATCCTCTCCTCCTCTTCTGATGCTCTCATCCAGACACTCATTGACATAATGCATTCCCCAGTCCCTCACCCTAATCGAGGATACATAACCCCAGGCCCTAACCCACAATCTCATTCTAATCTGAACCCTAAAACAAGTCTGAGCTGCAATGTCTCAATATAATGATGGTCAAATATTATTCACAACATCAACCAAGTCTCAAAGACGGAAATCATGAAGTAACAGAAGCAAAACTGAGCTGCTTGTGTGATGTGTCTCAGGTATTGATTGTCATGTGATCTGCCTTAGAACCGAATACCCTGCACTGCAATTGCGTTATTCAGTTTTCTGCAATAGCAAATGGCTGATTCTTGCCTGCATAGATATTAGTGACAAATGCCTTTGATTTTCTTATGCTGGATATTGCTGGTTTGTTTTTACCACAAGGGCTACGAAAATTGGATTCCTAATAACCAATCAGAATGTAAAGCCATGGCTACAATATTCTTGCTCATATACAGTGGGGAAAGGTGATCAACACTGTATTTTTTGCCAAACCCATTTCCAATGTTACCATGTCCATCTAAACATGGTATTAACCCAATAAAACCACATAGTTAAAGAACACACTAACCATAAAATGTTAGCAATGCAGATGCTATATATGCCTTTTTAGTTTTATAAAGAGTGTCTGGTGCCACTTGACAATAAATGGAAAATTAGAAGCTGAAGTTAGAGACTGTCCCTAGACAAGCCTGAAAGCTACTATGACAGATTGTTTGTTAACACCTTTTTCCTTTACTATACTTTTACTGCGGATTATATTGTCTTACCCGTTATTTTTCCAACACCACCACCACACACACACCCTTCTATTGTATGAATTAACGGTTAACACAGCTTTGATTACATCAACTCCCTCAGTATGATAAACTGACACATTGTACATGTGTGTGTGTGTGGGTAATGCCATTCAGTCTTCTCTGCCTGTGTGTAATTTTGGGGCATGTCTGCACCTGAAAGATCATTAATGGAGCTTGATGAGATCACAGCTTTCTCATAAAACATCTCTGCTGAAATATCTCAGGTGTCAGAGAGATGACTTGATGATGAATCACGCCTTTTTGGAGGTCTTGGAGGTCAGATGTACAGTATATTTGTCCAAGAACACCACATGTGCTCCATTGTGTTGTTGTCTCTCATTAATGTGGCTCAGCGATTCTGAACGCGTCCCGGCTCGTTCTGCAAGCAGCGTGTCAATACTTATCACATTATATCATGATGTGTTTCATGCCGCTCTGTTTGATTTCATCGGCCTTACTCAGTTCAGCGGGGCTCAGGTGAAACGTGTGAAATGTAATTGTTTACCAGGCCCAATAAGTGAAATATAGAATGCGGTGGTGGTGATGACTAACATCAGTTGCCGGGCTGGGGCGTGGAGGAGAGATGATCTGTCAGTACTGAGAAGTGAGACGGATGACACGCGCATAATCCAATCAGATCATCAGGCCTGTGTGTGTGTCTGTGTGTATTGCAGTTGTTTTCTGTAAAGACAAAATATGCATAAAAAAGATAAACAGGGTAAAATATTACATACAGCAAGTACAAATGTAAAAACAAGCATGTTGATGTAAATGTATGAGTTTGCAGACTTTAAACCTCATACATTAGTTTGCTGAGTGTGTTGATGGCTGTGTGAACTCTGCCTGTTTGTGTGTACTGGCACAGAGCAGCTCGCGTCTCCAGTCAGGTCCTGTTGAGCACTCAGCAGCCAGATCAACATAATGAAGCTAATACGTCAGATTTATTACAGCCTGCTGCTGCTGACTGGAGGTCTATATCAACAGTTTGACTCAGGGTTTGGCTGTGAAAGTATCACACACAAACAGACAGTGTCAATATTAGTCATAGCAATATTTGAACTAGTAAATATTGGTTTTATTTTAAGCATCAATTAATCTGGCGATTATTCTTTTTGGAAATAATCAGTTATTCCCTTGTCAGAAAAGAATAATGTTGGTGCCCCCAAGTCAACTTGTTCAGATGTTTTGTTTTGTCTGAAAAAACCTAAAGATATTCAGTTTACTATGATAGAATCAGCAAATATTCACATTTGAGAAGCTGGAAGCATCTAAATTAGATAGATTAATTACTTGTCAGTCAACTTATTTATTAATCAACTAAGCTCAACCGCAGTTAGTTTAAAAGAAATTAAAATTAAAATAGTAAAATTCAATAACTTAGCCAGCTGCACAGGAGCACTAAAGTCACAGGTCAGTGAAACCAATAGATGTACATCATCAGCAGAAAGTACGAATTCAGGCTTGTGGTTATCACCCTTTGACTACACTTCAGGATTCTACATGTGCATGAACATCATAAGCAAGGGTTGGTGGAGTCCAGCACCCATGAACTTTTGACAAAGCATGGTGATGTGATGTGATAAATAAAAAAAATGGTGGTCTTTGAATTGAAAGTCCACATCTGGATTGCTGTAAAAGTAACTGATCCTGCTGTCTGTCTGTAAAATGGCCTCAAGTCTATCCATTGCTTTTAGATGCAGCATCTTGTTTTGCTGCACTCTTGAGTCAGTATCTTTCCTACCTTATATTACATTCATTCAGAAAAGTAGTACAGTAGAAGTATAGTTTTATTCAAGTGTGATTTTTTTTTCTCTTTGTAAGTACACTCATTTAAACATCTGAATATTCTTAAATGTAAATTTTTTGTACTTTGAAGTGTTTTCAGCTGTGGCACCTCCCAGTGTTAGTATCAAAAAAGACAGTGAAGTAGACAGCAGTGCATGCTGCTACCCACCCCACAGATCTGAACAGGGCTGCACAATTCTGGATAAAATAAGAATCACAGTTTTTCTTGCTCATGATTTTTTTATCAATATAAATGTTTGTTGCTTTCATTTACCTCATACAGAAGGAAAGATTGTGGTTTTATTTAGAATTGACAATAGGCTGCTTTGAGGTTGTAACTGACCCCTGTTCCCTCTGCTCTCCCTGCAGCTGTGTATGCCCAAAGGCCTGTCGTTCCGGACGCAGGCAGACCAGCGTGAGCCTCGATTTCACTCCTTCATCATCACTAAGGAGGACGGCTCTCGAACTTACGGCTTTGTCCACACCTTCTACGAGGAGGTGACCAGCCCGCAGATCTGCTCTGCCATGCAGACCCTTTACCAGATGCACAATGCGGAGCACGCCTCCACCAACGCCCCTTCCTCCTCCTCCTCCTCCTCCTCCTCCTCCTCCTCCAGTATGGACTCTCTGGCCAGCAGTTTGGACGAGGCCGACTCCCCCACCTCCTCATCCGCCTCATCTTCATCTCGTGCGATGGGCGGCTACGACTCATCGCGGGACACCCTCTACGTGTCGAAAGCTTTGTGTCTGATCACCCCCATCCCGTTCATGCATGCTTGCCGCCACTTCCTGTCACAGCTGCACAGAGCTGTTACAGCACAAACTGCCCCCCCTCTGCCACTGGAAAGCTACGTTCACAACATCTTGTACGAGGTGCCGCTGCCCGCCCCGGGCCGCACACTCAAGTTCCATGGTGTTTATGAGCCCATTGTGTGCCAAAGGCCCGGGCTGGGGGAGCTGCCATTGGCTGACTTCCCCCTCGCAGAGGCCTTCACTCTACTGGGAGTGGAAAACCTAGTCCAGGTATTCACCTGCACCCTGCTGGAGATGCAGATCCTCCTGTACTCACAGGGTAAGTCCACCTACACATACTGTGTTGCTATTAGTTTCAAATTGTACATTATTGCCTCCACTTCATGTTCACACTGACTTAGTACAAAATAGTGCAGACTGATAGGTAACTCATTGCTGATGTCCTCTCACATCGTCAACACTACATGAGCACAGATGGAAAATCAAATTCCACGAACTGACAGCAGGTCATGCTACACTGTACTTAACCTTATCTCTCTATTTATTAAAGACACATGAAGAAATAACTAAATATGAGAATTAGAAGTCCAGACTGCACCTGGACCTCATGTAAATGTCAGAGAGGTAGAAACAGAGGTATAACATTAGTAATGTCATGGGGGGAATAGTTACTGTGTTCCCTCACTTTTTACTGAAGAACTGCTAAAATACACAACTCAGCACTTTTACTGCAAGATCACTTTCTTTACAGTTCCCCGTGCAAAAATCATCCACGCTCACAAAATCTGATTGTGTGTTCATTTTGTTTTCTCACCATGAAGCAGAGGATTTCAAATTGTTAGGTGTACCTCTGAACTGAAAGGGACGAGAGTGTGTCTGTGTTCTACAAACAACAGGAAGTTAGGTATTGTAGTTTGGGCACTGATTTGGCCCAGCTATCAACACAGTCAGCAGATGCAGCAGCAGCAGTGCCTCTGACACATTATTGTACTTTCAAACCATAAGCACTAGATTGATTCGAGTTAGCAATGATTCTCAGAGTCATAAGTCAGTCAAATCTGAACACACAGACATGATACACACATTTTTAGATTCAGTGGACCGCACATTTTCATATCATTATCCATTCTTGAAATGAAAAATTCACAAATCTGTTTAGAAATCATAGAGAGAATACTTTTTCTTCAGTATTGCAGGAATCCAGTAATAGTTGTCCAAACACTGCAAACAGCAGCTGATTATAGCTAATTCAACTTATTATTAATGGTGCCAGTTTGGTAAACAAATACAGCATATACAGAGACAAATATAGGTGAAAAAACAGGGCTTGTACCTTGTAGCCCACAGCACATCTCACTCAGTGGGTATGGGAGCTGTAGTTCCAAAATTTATATTATCGTCCCCCAAACAGAGGTAGCACAGAGAATTCAATTCAATTCAATTTTATTTATATAGCGCCATATCACAACAAAAGTCATCTCAAGACACTTTTCATATAGAGCAGGTCTAGACCATACTCTTTAAAATAGGTATTTACAGAGAGAGACCCAATAGATCCAAACAGAATACAAACAGGACTGACAAAATCCATTTATGTTACATTACAAATATTCTTTATACAATTTAACTTTGAAGCAATAGTTCAGGCAGTAGTGCTTCTGTGAGGCAGAAGTGACTGTTGTATTTGTGCAGCGCAATTACATGCATATTGAAAGTACTGTACATAAATATGAATACAAAATGAACACAAAACTAAAAGAAAAGTCTTACATGGGCTCCTAAGTTAACTTAATGTTGCAGTGGAAGGTTACAACACAAACCTCTATTGAAGAGAGAATGAGACTAGAACTCAGCACAGTTTTCCAGTTAATATGTGAATAGTTAATAGTGGATGTTGTTGTACTTCTCCGTGGAGAAGTTTTGTTCAGGCTGTCCTTTTTCTCAAAATGCTCTCAAATGATCATGAAGAATCTCTGAAGCTCTCCAGAGCCTCAGCTACATATCAGACTAGCTAAGATGCACGGTGATCAGATTCCCCTTCATCTAGGTTTCCCTTCATCCATTATTCACAACTGCAGTGGGAGTAACGCAACCAGCAACACACACTCCTACGATAGAGAAGCAACTTTGAACTACTCTATGGTACTGAGATCACCTTTCATCCCACATTCCTCTGTCCTGCTCTCTCTCAGTGTCTGTCTGAGCCTCCTCCAGTCTGCAGCACACTCTGCAGCTTGTTTATCTTCTGAGCAGGATGAGTCGTGCAAATAGAAAAGGTTAGCGCACACACCAGATCACCATTATATCATCATGTTGGCATCTGTAACTCTGTTACTCTGTTTCTCAGATCGACTTTATCTGCCAAGTGTACACATTCAAGGAATGAAAGCAGAATCAGCCAACACTGCGCTTTTATTGTCTACCTTGCAATTATCAGGATACAACAAAATGACAGTCTCTGTGATAACTTCTCACAGTTGAGTTGCTGGTCTGATTATTACTCAAACTGAACTTCTTCAAACCTGGTACCTATAATTAAGATTAAGCTAAGCTCACAAGTTGTCATGTCCCTGCTTCCAGTCTCTATGCTAAGCTAGGCTAATTGGCCTCCAGCTCCATGTTAAACACACAGACATGAGAGGAGGGTGGTGTCAGGCTTCTCAACTTACTCTTGTTCAAAAATGTGGAGAAAAAAAATCAGATTTCCCAAACTGTCAACCCATTCCTTTAATGACGTGCTGTTTGCGGTTTGGTTTCCTCCTGAGAAACTCTGAGTCATGCCTGTCACAGTGATGTTTCCTTGGAGCACTGTATTCAACTGCAGATTGACAGCAAGTAAAATGCTTCCTCTCATCAAGTATGGGTGGTGATTTTAAACATGAGTGTTCATTTTACTCAGGTTCCTGCTCATTTTCCCCAACAGTTCAGGAGTGTTTCTGTGTTCTCATGCACACTGATGCACTCTGAGATTGTGAGATGGTCAGTCTTTGGACCCGCAACTTTATAATGTCACTACATGCGTTGCAGATTAGATGTCATAATCTGATTGGCTGACCATGCTGCTCTGTATTGTACTGAGGCACAGTGGTTCAGCTCAGAGGGAGTGATTCTGGGCTGTCAGTAGGCCAATGAAGAGATTACAAAGCAGCTTCAGGCAAGACTGTGTTGACTGTAGTGGGATAGACGGTATAACTGGGGCACAGCTCTTTTACTGCACAGAAACTTTGAAAATTCAGCATCTAAGCAATAATCTGGGACATTGTAATATACAGTAATATATTTTGTGATGAACGAGTGTTATGTGGAGTCATGTAGGAGTAATTTTCCAATGCAGTTTTCACTCTTGTCTGTGTGATAAGTACAGAGCTGGAGTCAGCACACGGTTAGTCTAGCGTAGCATAAAGAATGGAAGCCACCTGTCAACACCTTTAAAGTTCATATCCAACATGTTGTATCATGTTTATTTAATCCATATACAACACACAGTGACTGTGTGCAGCTTCCTGGAGTCTTGTTGTCACAGTCAGGTTACCTGTAAAAAAAAAAAACCTTAGCTCCCTAGTCTAGCATATAACCAGAGGTGCTGCACAGAAGCACTGAGTGGATGGCTAAAACCAACCGAAACAACAAGCATACATACGTGCAGATTAAACAAGGCAGTGCAATTGGAAGTAGATGCTGTGATTAAATTATAAGGTAAACGAAGCATGAAATACATGAAGCTGAAGCTTCCAGAGAAGAGAAGAAAACATCAGATCTGTGTGGAGCCATGAGGAGACTGTAACTTTTCTTTTCTACATGGTTTTCCATCATTTGAACTTTGGCTGGAGCTCTTCCTCTACATTAGCTTGACAGAACAGACTGGAGAATTTGTCCCAACTGTTCAATCATTCATATTTTCTGGAAATTTGATTGAGATTTCCTCTAAATTTGGATGGAAACCTGACTAGCATAGTTAGTGAATTTCATAACAATATAGTCATTTCCTCTGACAGTAGAGGAGGCACTCCTTACTTCAGGCCAGAGGCACATAAGATAAGGAAACCCTGCTAACACAAGCTCATATTAACACACAGATAAGATCAATATCAACCATCTTATGTCACTGTCAGCAATAAAGCAAATGAGTGTATTTCCCAGAATGTTTAACCAGTCCTTCTTTAAACACTGGGTAGTTAACAGCAACTGTGATCAGCAACTGTAACCACAGAAACTGAGACTGGATTGAAAAGAAAATGAAACTAAGCATGTATATCTGCTAAATAAGGGAAACTGGAGGTCAAGTAGTGTTGAAAAAAAAAGTTTTAAAACAGAGTGAGGCCCCCCACATCTATGCCTGCTCCTCTCAGTCATTTGATGAAAAATGGGTCTCAGTGTTGAATTCATCACTGTCAGCATCAAAGGTAAAAAAAAACAAAAAACAGATAAAAACCAGACCTCACTCGGATGAAGAAACATCCCTGCTTCGTTTGAGTGTCAGTTTTCATATGCACGGAGCTTCATTTGGCTGGAGGCAGGTGAAGGAGGGGTTCAGTTCAGGGAAAACACAGACAGTGTTAATGAGACACGGCCCTGCCATATGTTCCCACGCTCCTCGTGATCAGTCAACACGCATTCACACTGTGACAGACACAGGCATCATCTAACCGCCTGAGCCTACTTGTCCTCATCACACACTCATGACTGTAGGGGAGGAAAGTGACAGGAGAGTGTCTCCTCCATTCACTACACACAGGCAGCTAATATATGTGTGGAATCACCAATAGAACTGCCTTTTACTGAAAATGTTCTAAAGAAAGCCATTTATCTTAAATATAGCCAAAAATATATAGTATATATTTCATGGTTTGAACACAAGGTCCCACTTCTCACTCGCACTCTCACATACTCACAATCTTCCACAATTATGTCATTGTGGCTGATCCACTGACTAAGACTGTGCTTCTCAAAATTTTAATCATCGTGGTGTTGCCACAGCTGTGCTAATGGCTCATTGTTGATGTCTGTAGTACCTCCGACCCAATTACTTTTGCTACTCCAGTTATTAGAAGAACAAGGAAACATGAAGACATCAAACAAGATACATGCTGTGCAATAGCAACATGCAGCTGTTGTAAAAGTTCTACAGAGAGCACAAGTGTGAACATGAGCGTGATTGTTGCAGAGTACAAGACCACAGGGGAAGTGGCACACAGTTATGCATGTGGCCTAAATCCCTGCAGCCAGGTTCAACATCTGTGGAAACAGCGGATTCATCCAGAGTCCTGTCTGTGGTTAGGGTTAGGGAAAGGCTGTGGTTTTTATTAAGTTTACACAGTGACGGCACTTGGTTAAGTTCAGGAAAAGATTTTGGGGCAGTTCAATACAGCAGATGTTCACTTTCACTTCAAGACCATAATGCGCTTTCATCCCATATACGTCAGCAGAAACTAGCCTGTGATCTGCTTGATGGATCTGTCAACTTTCAATGCAGCAGAGAACATTGGAAGTCTACGGGACTACTCTGACACTATAGTGGTACCCAGTGAGATAAGAGTCCATATGTGACGACTTGGGATTAAGACCATCCTGGTGGTCCTGGTTTCCACTACAAAATGTGTTAGCATATGTGGTGGTCACACACCAAGACACGCTCATAAAGTGTTTTGCTTCCAAGTGTCACATGCTCACTCTTCCCATGACTTAAGTTTCAGTGTATATAAGCCTCCATAAGCCTCTTCCATTTTGATTTCTTTTTAATCTTCCTTCCATACAGTAATTTCCTGCCTTTTTTTATGATGCCACAACATTATCATGGTGCAGCTGCTAAAGTCTACCATCTCTGCATTCAGAGATTACTTAATGTCAGCCGTTCACCACAGACTGTTCGCTTCTTCCCTTATGAGACTGAGCTGCAGTGTTTATCAGTCCCTGATGAACCGTTACAGTTTCACAATGACTTGACATGCCCTGTCCTGCTTTTCAGCAGCATGCTCCGTCCCTGAGCACCGTCTCTGCTGGGACTTTCTGCAGCATCAGGTTTTGCCATATCAGATCTGTTTCTTTTTAGATTATTACACGTTCACTCACCTATCGCAGGTGCTTGTGCTTGTCATATCTTATCGAGAGTTTCCTCCGTTGCAACAAATGCTGTCAAAAAGGGGAGTACCTGTATCAATCTGTGTAACAAAAGTGATGAATTAGTTGAACTTCGTTCAGCAAGAGGAGAAAATAGATTCACTTAGTGTTCCCTGCTCATTATTCCCCATGAGGCCGCGCTGTGTGACCTTTGATATGTTTTAGTGTGAAGGAAGGAAAGGGGGAATTTTATGAGGTGTGAAAGAATATCGCTTAGGAGAGGCACTTCTTGAGACATGTTAGGTTATAACCAGCTGAGACGTTGAAGCTAAACTTACTCTGGTGTGATGTGAGTGTGAAGGGGAACAGGTTGGAAGGGATTTGTTGCAACATGAAAAAAGTAACAGGAGTGTTTGAGTCAGACTTGGTGCGTTTCTCACAGAGAAGTGTGTGTGTGTGTTTGAGAAACTGAACCTGTTCAGGCTTGAGAGACAAAGCAAAGGCGGACTTAAACATACAGTACCGCACGCCCACACACATGGAAGCACACACACACACACACACACACACACACACACACAGGTGTGATGTCTCTGATTGGCCAGTTTTGTTGCTGTGTGGTTATGGTAGGTAATGTTTTGGTTCTAAAGAAGCAATGAGATGGAGAGATAGCTAGATGCATAGAGAAAGAAGGTTATAGATGGAAAAGACGGACCTAGATACTATCGTGAAAGAGCTGCAGTCACACTGTGAGGCTGCAAAGCTTGTTGAACAGAAAATCATTTGTAGCTGTTGTGGTGAAGTGAAGGTGCATTCACAATGATAATGGTGCTCCTGCTATGACAGTTACGCGCTCTGTGAGGTTGTAACTGGGCACAGAGGTTGTTTGAGCGTAATGCTAATGTCAGCATGCTAGCATGCTCACAGTGGCAATACTAACATGCTAATATTCAGTAGATACTGTTTACTGCAGTCACTACCTTAGTTTAACGAGTTAGCATGTTAGCTCGCTTGCTTTTTAGTACTAAACAGAAAACAGACGTGGTTGCAGGTATTTGGTCATAAACCAAAGTATAGGACACATTAAAAACTTGACCTAATGGTGGCGCTAGATGAAAATTCAAGGATTCACATGGTTTTTAAAATTCATTTAATGTACAGTCCCGTTAATAACAGCGCTGAAAATCCACTCTGGTTAACTTTTAGTCCTGGCTAGGGACAGACCATGGTATACAGAAAGTCATCGTTGTAATATTCCCCTGCAGTTCTAAGACGTTTTTCTGTCATGCCCCCTTTAGAGGCTTGCAAAAAAATTGTCCTCACTTTGTTATTCTACATTCCCAGTCGTCTTCAGTAAATTCTTTGTTGGTTTATCCATTATTTCAGGCAGCTTACTTTGTATCATGTGCGTGGGCCCTCTGCTAGTGTAAGTGTGTGGTTGTGTGGCTGCTGAGTAGCACTTTGGCACAGGTTAACTCAAGTTAAGAGGAAGTTATCATGTACTCATAGCTGACTGATGTAAATAGCCTTTATTTAGATAAAGTGCTTCACTGGGTGTTATGCTGACTCAACACAGTTTCTCAAGTCTGTACTGAACCTTTTTTATCATGACATAAATGGGTGGGATGGGAATAATAGAATCGCCTGTTTTCATAATGCAACACAACAGCACCACAAACCTCAGCCTCCAAAATGATACAGTTGAATCAACACCTCCCTGAAAGCAACGGAACATTAGAACCATTGTAGACCTCATCAGTTTTAGCTAGGTGTTCCTAATAAACTGAGTGTACAGTGTATGAATCCAAACTCTGACCTTCAAAATGTTCCCACACAGACACTACAGTCATGTTTTAAGGCATCTAAGTTGAAGTATTAAATTTACAGATATATCAGTCCAACTGGCCACTTTAATCACACTGGTGTTGTGGACTTTGTCATCTGATACTTGCAGTCTTTCATTAATCTTCTGCCATCTATGTTGTTACAAAACCTGGTCGAAAATATCTTTTGAATGACTATAAAAGAGAAAATCCTGAACAACAACAACAACAAAAAAACAACAGGAAACCCAACATGACAGAGGAGGTC
This sequence comes from Lates japonicus, assembly GCA_033238685.1. Lineage (NCBI taxonomy): Eukaryota > Metazoa > Chordata > Actinopteri > Centropomidae > Lates > Lates japonicus. The sequence continues at coordinate 278,459 of BRZM01000005.1, read as the reverse complement.
ATTAAAACAAGTTGCTACAAAACATGATCCACCAAAAGTGAAAGTTGTGTAAAGGTGAATACTGGGATAAATACAGAACACAGAGCGCTCTCTCTCTCTCTCTCTCGCTCTCTCTCTGTCTCACACAGTGAGACTGGAGACTTTTCGTCCCCATAAGGAAGACAAGCTCCCTAATGTATATGAAAGTGTAAACAGATTTAGGTCCCCACAACATGAGGAATACCTAGACCACCCACACATACACACAAACACACACTCACACTCTTTGTGTTTTCCTGTCACAGCTTGCTGCTGCTGCTCTGTATTGGCCTCTAGATGACAAGTAGAATAAATTAGAACCGGTCATTTTTCTGCTCCAAACAGCCTTGAGTCTAATGACTAGTTTGCTCTTTGGCCTTTTGTGAGCACTGGTAATCATTCACACACACACACACACACACACACACACACACACACACACACACTCCAATAAATCAGTGTCAATCAGTGTTATTATTATTGTCAGTGTGTTATATTCATTAACACACACTACAGGTGCATCTGCAGATACACTTGAGGTTGTTAATGAATATAACACACTGACAATAATAATAACACTGATTGACACTGATTTATTGGAGTGTGTGTGTGTGTGTGTGTGTGTGTGTGTGTGTGTGTGTATGTGTGTGTGTGCGCCCATACTGCATTTATCAACTTATATTGTTAATATGAAGCATGGAGGCAATTTAAGTGTTCTGCCAGTGTGTGTGTTTAATACATGTGTACACACACAGACACACACACTCACTCCAAGAGGTAAATAAATACAATAGTTGCTTCTTGTCCAGTTTCTCTTACTGAATATAAATCAGATTCCATTAATATTTCATATGCTCATATACAGACAGGAGGACACTAACTGAACTGAATTGAAGGATATAACAAAGGGGGAAAGGGGCACAGAAGAGAGCAGCTGACTGAATAAATTGGTATAACTCTGTCATGTTTTTTTTTTCCCACTTTCCTGGAGCTTGTGCAGGCTTTTCACTCTTCAATCATAATAACATCTGATGAAACTGTTGCTGAACTCAATACCAAAGCCAGTCTACAGCCACTGGCCTTAATCTGTTTTAGGGAACAGGGGAGGCAGCACTCTCAGACACACACACACACACTCGCATGTGGAAACGAGATTGAAAAAGAATCCGTCAGAATTACAATTCCTCTTGTTTTTAACCCTGACTCACTTCAGTCCGAGTGATTCAATTTGAATCACTTGATTAAAGTCTCTTTGGTGCATCTATAGTCTCATTATAACTCATCAGTCCGTCTGCCCCAACCCCCTCTGCTCCATTCAAGAGTCTGTATAGCACAATAAAGTCATCTTTACGTGGTTGCATGGAAAACATAGCATTTAATATAGTAAACATGTTGCAGCATAAAGCACCAAAAATCATATGTATATACATATATACACACAAACATACACTGAACTCCTTTTAAAGTCAATTTTATATTGTCTTTTTTGCTCTTACTCATTATCATCAGGTTCAGTGCAGTTTTGAAACTGCAGGAACTATACACTGCATCGTTACTCAGTCAAAATCAGTCAACTAATGTCACTGTTGTGACCTTTAAATTTGAACCCTTAACCCTTTGACTGTGATTAAGTCAGACTGATATGTCAGAGGTGTCCGAGACATTAGGTTCAAGTCAAACATTTTGACCTTTGATAAAGAGCTTGTCAGGCTGGAGCACAGTGATAAAGTGTTCCTCCCCTCTGAGGTTTGTCAGATTTGAAAAAAATATATATATGTATGTTTGCCCCTCCATGAAACTACAGAACTTCTATTCCCTCATCATATTTCTCTCTTCCTCTCAGACTACCAGCGGTTGATGACAGTGGCAGAGGGCATCACCACCCTGCTGTTCCCCTTTCAGTGGCAGCACGTCTATGTTCCTATCCTGCCCGCTTCTCTCCTCCACTTCCTGGATGCTCCTGTTCCATACCTAATGGGCCTGCAGTCAAAGGAGGGCACTGACCGCTCCAAACTAGAGCTTCCTCAGGAGGTACATAGCCAGCCTGTGTGGTCTTAATGCTCATATATGTGTTTGGCCAGGTCCAGAGACATTCAGATTTTTCCCCCAATGAAAATGATATTTTGTTGAATAGATAGATTTTTAAATGTTTTATTTTGGATAACAGCAGTATCTTATCTGAATAACCTAATTTTCACTTTCAGCTAGCCCTGGACTAAAACTGAGAGAAAAAAAACTGAGAGAAAGTGCCATTAGTTCAATTACACTTCAACCACAGGATAGCCCTACCCCCAAACCAGGACTTACTAAACACTGTTCTGGAGCAGACTAAAGAGAATAATTCAGCATTTTGGAAATCATTAGCTGGTAATGACTGAGAGCACAGAGAGGAGCTTCAGTATTTTATTTTTATGGACAGAGCTATGCTAGCAGTTTCCCCCTGCTATCAGTCTTTGAGCCAGGCTGACCTAAACATAGTCTGACACATGTTAAACATTCAGTGAGCCCTTGTACCTCTATGAGACTATCTGTATTTATTGTGTTTCTACACTCATTTATTCCGGTTTTTCCTTTGATTTGCTCACCATCTGTATATATGCCATGACTGATGATGGTGTCTCTGTGCTAGTGTTTTCAAATTTCAATCTTCAGCCTGAGCCTTGAGCTAATACAAGTGTGAAACGCAGACGTTAGCACTGGGCTTTCTCTGGGTTCAGGTCAGCCCACTGCTAAGAACTGCAAGTGTTAAAAGGTCCTGAGAGTTGCTTTCGGGTTTTTACATCAGGACTCTGGGTTTAGGGCTCGGGGTTGAATGCCTGTGATTGGAGCACGGCTTACATTTAGGTTCTTTTAAAGCTCGCTGAGCTTGGGTTTTACCCTTACCCTGTAAAACCCAGTCTGAACCCTAAAATATCACTTGGTTTGATTGATGGTTTCAAGCCAAAATTTGTCCACAGGTACACATACACACATACACACACACACACCGACGCAGACTACCAGGCTCCTATTGAGACAGACAGGAAATTACAAAAAACACCTCTTGTTGCTTGTCTAGCCACACACATATACACACATGCACACAGTTAAGACAGGGTATTACCTATTGTTCATCTACAAATTCACCTCAAGGCAAAATGAATCTGAAGTGGATTTTTTCTTCACATCTCCATTCTACTTGCCTTTTTATTTCAGCCCCACTGCTCATCAGGCCGCGATTAGGTGAATATGCACTGGATTTAAGCCAGCATTTAGCCCTATTCAGTGTTACAGTTAATGTGTGTGTATTCATGTGTTGAGGTGAGATAAGGCCCTAACAAAGGAGAACAGGCTCACTGGCTTCCGGCTTTGCTTACAGCCCCCCCACCCCAAACTCAATTCCCAGCGCTTGTTAATCCAGCACATTACATATGGATTCTAATTATCCCAGCCAGGCGCAGAGTATACACAAGCTCGTCTGCCTCCTCTACCTCCCTCCTCCCCCCACAAGGGGTCCCCTGTCTGCCAAGACTGGAGAATCTCCCTGTGTTTCTGAATGATCCTTTGAAGTGGTGGTGACCTAGAAATGGGCTGATGATGAAAGAATGGCTTAATATGAATCAGAGAGGGGATGATGAGAGAGAGTACACTATGAATGTAATTGGCGAATTACAAAGTTGCCTTTTTGAACCCTGTACTTTAATATAGGTCTTTTTTTTTAACCTGATATCAAATAACATCAGGTAAAGGATATTTATTACAGGTCTGACTGCATTAGTTATGGCTAGGTGGACCTGATGAACTCATTGCACATTCATAGTATACTGAGTTGGCATTAGGGAAGTAGGGCAACCTTTCTGAAGACAAAATTGTGATTTGCAGAGTTTGCTTGTGTTTGTCCAGCTTTTTTATTGTCTCCTAACTCAGTGGATGGCCTCCCATTTGTCCTACAGAGGCTAAATTGACTGCCTTAACCCGACAACAGATACGCTCGTAATCTTGCCTTAAACCTCTCTCTTTGTTCAGTGAGGTTTACTCTCAAGTTTTCCGAGTCAGACTGTTTTTACTGGCTCGTTTCAACTTGATGAATGCCAACTGTAGGTCCACATTCATGAGGTTTGATCAACAGCATAGTAAACTCTCTCTATTTGTGGACAGGTCTCATTCACAATAATGTCACCCAAGAGTAAAAAGATCTTCACACCACAGAGTTTTAGGTCCTCACACACATCCTCCCAAAAAAGAGAGAGAATGTTACAACAGCTGTCAATGATGTGTAATTGTAGATCAGGACTGTGACAGAGGTAAAGAAATAACAGTTTGGAATGAAGTTAGGTACCAAATCATTTCCTCTTTGAGCATAGCGGTTTGTGACTTAAATGGGAGGCAGTCTGGGTCCAGGGGATGTGACAGTCATGCCGATGAATGTGAGAGTGTTACATGTGGAGAAAGGCAGACTATCTGTATATGACTCATGCAAAGGTATTCTATTGGATTCAGATCTGGTGACTAGCGAGGTCATTGAAGTTCACAGGACTCACTGTTACGTTCATGAAACAACTTTTGCTTTGCTGGAAGTAGCTATTAGAAGATACTAAACTGTAGCCACCAAGGGATGAACATGGTCACCAACAGTACTCAGATAGGCTGTGGTATTCAAACCATGATTGATTGGTATCAAGGGGCCCAGAGTGTGCCAAGAAAACATTGCCCACACCAGTACGCCACCAGCAGCAGCCTGGACTGTTAACACAAGGCAGGTTGGGTCCATGGATCTATGCTGCTGATGCCAAATTCTGACCCTACCATCTGCTGCCTCAGCAGAAATCCAGATCCATCAGATCAAACTATATTTTTCCAGTCTACAACTGTCCAGTTTTGGTGAACCTGTGTCCACTGCAGCCTCAGATTCCTGTTCTTGGCTGACAGGAGTGGAGCCTGATGTGGTCCTCTGCTGTAGAAGTCCATCCACCTGAGCATTGGACATGTTGTTCAGTCTGAGATACTTTCCTGCTCGACACAGTTGTGAGGAGTGATTATCTGAGTTCTGTCAGCTCCTACCAGTCTGGCCATTCTCCTATGACCTCTCTCATCAGCAAGGTGTTTCTGTCCACAAAACAGCGTTTTTGTTTCTGGCTCCATTCTGAGTAAAAACTAGAGACTGTCATGTGTGAAAATCCCAGGAGATCAGCAGTTTCAGAAATACTCAAACCAGCCCATCTGGCACCAACTATCAGGCCACAGTTATTGATGACTGATCAATCTGCTGATTGTATTCTTGACTAATTGCTTATCATTTATGCTATAAAATGTCAGAAAATAGTATAATAATACTTCCTAATTAACTCTACTAATTAATCATTTTGGCTCAAGGGGGATGCCCAGATCTGAGAGAGTGATCTTGTGCAGATCGTCAGACAGAGATTCTTATATTATATGTTATTCAGGTTTATTTAAACAACTACCAGTAGCGTGTCTACTGCTGTTACTAAGCTAAACCCCAAGAATTCAGTGACAAAGCATTTTGACAAACATTGTAGTTGAGAGTTGTTCAGAGTTCACCCAGACATATCTAGGAGAGATCATAAGTATAAGCAAATAAAGAACTTTTTTGGTACTGATAATGAATCAAATGATGTGTAATGTGAAAGAGGTGATTCATAGTAATGAACCCACAGAGAAGTTCCACCTCCTTCAGCTCTGTGCAGCTTTTTATCCTCTTTCAGCTCATTTGTTTGGTCTTTCGGCTGACGCATTCGAGAAGAAAGCTCTGATAAACCTACTGTACGTTACCTGTCTAACACTGACCAGCTGTCTGATAAAGTTAGCGGCTAGCAACTACCAAGTCGAACATTTAGCAGCTAAAAAGCTACATATGTTTCTTAGGAGTTTGTGTAGACCAAAACAGAGCCTAAAGGAGAGTGAATATTTGACAATTGGTCTCACAAGGAAGACACTACCAAATTCATATGATCCTTTAATCTGCACCCATCCTCAGTTATCATTGGATTTTATGGTTTGATCTTTAGTGCTGGTGCTTTGCATTGTGTTTGGCAGCCGACAGTCAGATAGATGTCAGAGCTCCTCGCCAGAACATGAACACACCACTCCACTGGAATTTGCATGTGCCAGTTCATTCCCATTCGCACGTTTTGTGTAGCTTAGAGCTCTAGAACTGAGATCAGAGGTTTTGCTTTAATTCCACGTGAGGGTGTGATGCTAACTCCATTATGTCAGATTTAGGTTGATCTCCAACAACATGCTATCATCACACACTGACCTACATTCTTCATACCCTACATCTCCCAGCCCCCATCACAGCTCCTAAAAGCCAGTCTGTCCTCATTATGCCAACTGGTAATACCTGTCCCAGCTCCCTGGACATCCTGATCCTGTTTCTGCTGTCAACAGCACCCAGAGGACTTTTATCTTCTGTTTGTGATGTAGAGATTTGATTTTGTGTCTGCACTACCAGAAATGTGTGTCACAGTAATATCATTTTAAAAGGATCATTGTCTATTCCTGAGCTTTTTTGTTGTAATATTAATATCTTTCCCTGTCCCAGGCCAACCTGTGTTTTGTGGATATTGACAACCACTACATTGAGCTGCCAGAGGACTTTCCCCACTTCCCCAACAAGACTGAGTTCACCCAGGAGCTGAGTGAGGTACTGCTGAGCTTTGGCATATCTGCCAATGCGGGTGCCCCACCACGGACCCGCAGCAGTCCCGGCAGCAACCCCTCGACACCGAGCAGGGAGCGCAAGACTGTTGCCCTCCGGCAGCTGGAGGATGACGGGCGCAACGGCAACCTGGCAGGGGAGGAGCTGGCTGTGCTGGAGCTGCTGCAGGGCAACGCCACCCTGGAGAGACTGCAGGCGCTGACCAAACGCACCGGGGTGACGGTGGCCCGTGTGGACGCCCTGAGGGCTGGAGTCAAAGCTCAGGTGACTGACAGGCAGGGGGGGCGGACAGCAGCTGAAGAGGATGAGCTAAGGAATGCCAAGCTGAACGTCCAACTGAGGGAGGTGTTCGCCAGCCGCTTCACCACCATGTTTGCTGACTATGAAGCCTTTGTCATCCAGAGCGCCCCAGACCTGGAGTCCTGGCTCACCAACAGGGAGCAGATGCACAACTTCGATAAGGTGATAAAATCAAACATAAACACAGAAAGTGACTGATGTGTTGAATAGCCAGGGAGGTTTGACTGTGTTTGCGTGTACCCTAGTAACCTAACTGTTTAACTAATTGTACAGCATGAAATCACGACCTGTTTTCATAGCTGTTGCATTCATATGTGAAAGCCTGTTTAAATGGGCATTTTTGCAGTTTATTATTGCACTTCCATAAAGCATGTGATCCAGAAGAATTGAGAATATATATTCAGAGTTTCTCTGTGATTTTAAAAACACTGGATCCTACACCAAAGCTTTTTCTAACTCTACACCTACTCTACACCACAGTTTATGACACAGGCTTTCTGTTACAAATGTGTAGTCTCCCAGCCCAAGCTGACACACAGTTGATATACAATATTTAAAGGTCCAGTGTGTAATGTGTGGGGATCTATTGTCAGAAATGGAATATAATATACAAATATATTTTTTCATTAGTGTATAATCACCTAAAACTAATCATCATTGTGTTTTCATTCACTTATGATGAGCGGTCTATATCTACATAGGGAGTGTCCTCTTCTATGGAGTCCGCCATGTTTCCACAGTAGCCCTGAACGGACAAACTGAACCAAACAGTGGCTATATACAGGGGCTGTTTGCATTTGTGATTGATGCTGAGGTTTCTCAGTCATTACTCATCAACAAAGGTGTCTTTGTTGACAAGGTTTATTTCTGTGCGTCTGTCCTCTTGCTACAAAGAGAGAAAAAAAACTAGGACATGGTCGTCTGCATTACTATTATTCTGTAAGGGTGAAATTGCATTATTTGTGTCTTACTGAAAAACAGTTTCAGTTTGAAATGTTTTGTGCTTTCAGTGTGATTATGACCTGTGCTCAGAGTCCAGACATGTATATGTAAATGACAGTGTTTCATCACTATGTGCAGCACAATTCCCAAGTGAATTGTGGAAATGCCATCTACTACACAGTGTTGAAAATAGGTCTGCTGTTGTGAATAGATGAATGTTTGTGCCCTAAATTCTCAGTGTAAGGGAAAACCAGGCTGTTATTCGCCTACATTTCTGACTGATGTTAACAATATGTGTATTTGTGTATTACCTCCCTGCTTGTGTTTGTCCCCCTGCTTCAGGCCTCGTTTCTGTCAGACCAGCCAGAGCCCTACCTGCCCTTCCTCTCCCACTTCATTGAGACGCAGATGTTCGCCACCTTCATTGATAACAAGATCATGTCCCAGTGGGAGGAGAAAGAGCCGCTGCTCCGCGTCTTTGATGCTCGCATCGACAAGGCCCGCCTCTACAACGTGCGTGCTCCCAGCCTCCGATCCTCCAGCTACCAGAGGTGCTCCATCCTTAAGGAGTCTGGTAAGAGCTCAGACATGCTCAAGTGTGATTTATTTAGATTAAAAAGATTAAAATTAGAACAAAAGTAATTGAGCTTGTTGATCAGCATGCTGTACATGTCTGTCCGTCCTTCAAAGCATACCAGTCATACATTAGGCAGGGTTAAGCAGGACTGCACTCTGCCGTGCAATTTAAAACACACACATAAACACTCGCCTTCCATGCCTCTGCCTCCTCCTCTATTCCTCCTTCCCTCTCATTTATCGTGTAGAAGCAGCTCAGCTCTCCCCAGTGATCACAAAACCCCACTTCTCATTTTTCTGCGTCCCAACACAGAAAACACTCCTCCCTCCCTTTCTCCCTCTCTTTCTCTCTCTATCTCTCACTCACTCACACTGCAAGAGTGTTTGCTCAGCCCCTTTTTTTTCTTATTTCCTCAATCAGTGCTGTTTGGGTTTCTCTTTGTTAAGCCTTTAATTGGCGCTGAATGTGCAGTATCAAGCAGGAGGTCAGACTCGAGGCTGAGTCAGACTCTCGGGGGGGCCAACAGGGAAAATGTAAGGATACACATGTGTGTGTGGCTTACTGATCTTCATAAAACTGTAAAAGTGCCCAATTCCAGGTTCACATGTTTTTAAAGATTAAGAACCAAAGGAGTGAGTACTTTGATTTTGTAAAAATATGTGAACCTGAATTATTACTTTCTGAGAATAGGATGAGAAGATTGATATCAATGTCATGCCTGTGTGTTAAGGACAGAGCTGGAGCAGTTTGGTATGGACATTTAATTTTAGCATAAATATAATGTATGTGTAATGTGTTTAGTAGACTAAATAATGACGGTTAAGTTAGCCTAATTGGATAGTTTTCACTCATTTGGAAGTATGTAAATACTGATTACTCTGAAACAATGGTAACATTGTCAGCATTGACAGCCTGTGCTATAGCTGGAGACACAGGAGTGCTGGGTGAATGGATAAACTATTGTTCATCAAGAAATATACCTAACATGTAACTCTCATGTAAACCACAACTGCTTTGATATTTTGAGTAGAGATTAAGTAAGACAGCTGCAGAGTTGTTACTAGGCATATTTTTTATGCTAAGCTAGGCTAACTACATCCTGACTCCAGCTCTGTACTTAAACCTGCATTGACTGATTTTTTTCCTACCATGAAACAAGCTGTGAAAACAACACTGATGTTGATGATGAAGTTGGCTAATGTGTTAGCAATCAGTTGCCTATTTACACATCCAGCTAACACAAAGCAACAGCATTCATGTGGAATCAAGTTTCTGGCCAATTTTCACAATATTTAACTCTGGTTTTTGTCTCCTCCAACACCTGAGAAAAATATCTGGCACTTTAGCTGTTAAATGCTCCACACTGTTTACCTGATAGTTGCTAACTACGTCTGTGTTTGCTGCTGAGCAGGTCATTGACAGTGGGTTTATCGGACATCAGCTGCTGCTCTGTGAAACCGAAGCAACCATCTTAAAGAAACAAACATGCTATGTAGAGCACTGTTAATCTTGTACTGATTAGTGTAATTTTAACCCAGAGACATAAAATTTATATAGATATCTTTCAGAAAGAAAGCAATTAAGCCTAATTGCCAAAATTTTGACCTATTTGTTTAATGATATATAGTGTTATATTTCCACAGATATTCTGTATGTACCTCACTGCTGACTGAACCAGCAGGTGACCAAATTTACTATCAAACCAGTGAGCACAGAAATGTCAGAATATGATGCTATGTAATAATGTTATAATAAGTTTAATGTTATAAATTCATACTGAATGTACAAATGTGTAAATAGTTTTGGACGGATATGTCAAAGAGATATCGTGATGATTCAAAATAACACAGCTTTTAGCACAGACACAGGCAGTTACTGTATCATCTTTCTGTTTGGCTCAGTGCTCTCAATTTGGTAGCTTGAGTTATGCAGGATGATCACTTCACCCAGAGATGTCCACTGCATTCTCTCCACTGATTTTGGTGTGTGTATTTGTCCTCATTTGAACAGGTATGTTTACTTCACAGTGCTGTCTGAATGGGGTTAATGTTAAAGCATTTTCTGTCTCCCCCTGCAGCCCAGGCCATTGAGCAGCGGCTGATGAAGATCGACCACACGGCCATCCACCCACACCTGCTGGACATGAAGATCGGTCAGGGCAAATACGAGCAGGGATTCTTCCCCAAACTGCAGGCCGACGTGCTCAACACGGGGCCGACCAATAACAAGTGAGCCAACCTTCCTGTCGTCACTGAAATGAACACCTGCTGTCAAAATCTCTGACTAGCAAGTGGCCGAGTGGTCAGCAAGATTCAGAAGTGGTCTAACTACACGTTTTTGGTCTGCAGGTGGTCTCATAGGACGGCAACAGCTCAGCGAAGGAAAGACCGCCACAGACAACAAACAGAGCACCTGAACCTGGATAACGACCTGAAAGAGGTAAGAGACCTCCTCATAACCTGACCTCTACATGTCCTCTCCCCTCCTCTGTTCTACAGCTCTGTATTCTTATACGTCTCATGGTGTCATATTTCTGTTTGTCTTTTGATTTCAGTTTGAACTTTCTTTGTTTTTTATCTTTTTTTTTTTTCATGCGCACGCTGCCTTCTCTGCTTTCTTTTCCATTCTTTCCTCTTGTTTCCTGTCTCCTGTCTGCACATATGTCCGCGCGCCGGTCGTACCCCTCTTCCTCCTCAGCAGGTGGAGGGCTGTCTGGTCCTGCAGAACTCCATGGCATTTTGGGAGTGGGACAATGCGTCCCCTCCACCTATCAAACCACCTAAAAAATCTGCCTCTGCGTCCTGCCTGGTATGTGGAGGAGCTGCCTGTGTTGTGGATTCCCTCTCACAAGATCCCCCCTCCTCCACCCTCACCTCCCCTCCTTACAGTCTCAGCCAGGGTTCCCACCTGCACTCAAGGTTGGGTTTACTGACTGCAGTAAACCAGCTTAAAAAAACCAGCTCACTGTGGCTGCTCCTGCCTCTTCCATTACACCCTGACAGATTAAAAACTGAGCTGCTGATGAAAGAAACGAAAATAATGGCCTTTGTCTTGTACTTCTTACAAATCCATCTCTGATACGGTGTAAAGAGAGTGAATAGTAAACAGTGAGGCTAATACCAAGGAGATTAAATTATGATGGATTACATGCTGCATTGTTTTCCTCTGAATCCCTTGTGCCTTGGAAGCCAATCTGAATCCAGTGCAGGAACTGTGGACTCCCAACACCACAAATAAAAATGTTAACATACAGAGGTGTAGTGGGCGGGGGAACGCCATCCACCGTGATTTAAAAAAAGATAATAATAATAATAATAAAGAAGAAGAAAAATTGAAAAACAAGTATAACACACAAATATCTCTAATATCTCTAAATATATCTCTAAATATAAAATGACATATAAAAAATAAAACATTTCCGTATGTGTCAGTATGATCGATCCTAACCTATTCGTGAAAAAAACAAGAGAAGAAAAGTGATACTAGGCTACGCAGCTCGTTCTCGTTTATGAACCTCATGTTAAAATCTCAAGTCGCCAGAATAAAATAGAGTTTTACTTTCGTAAAGATGTCAATTACAACGATGTTGGAACAACATCAGTTTCTTCTGAGGAGACAGCCAGCACCAGCAACGTTCACACACATTATTATTGTTGTTGGTGGTGTTGATTTTTGTCATTGATTAGCTATAGTTTCCCATCCTTATCTGACAAAGGTTTAAGCCTTTTCTGTATGTGGTATTCTATTAAAACGGTCGGAGGAGAGGGAACCATTTCTTCTTAGCGGTGCAGTTGATATTCAAGCACAGCAGGGTTATGTCAAATTGGGATAGTGTGGGATCTGTCAATTCTGTTTACAGCTGCGTGTCAAAAGCTTAACTCACACAAACACAGCATGCACGTGTATTTCACCTGTACCTACAAACCTACTGATGGCAGACATCTCATTGAGATGAACTGACATGGGTGTAACATTTCACTATGACCAAGTCGTTGGAAGTTTTCCAAGCTGAAAAGCAGCATGAACCAAATGCAGAGAGGATAGACAGTGTTTTATTTTAGAGAAACAACCTGTGGGAACCCTGCTTAGCCCCCCAACACACCCCAAAACACACACACACAGTCACACACACAAACACACACTTTCTTAAAGGGTGCCCTGGCTGTCACTCCTCTCCTGTATCACAACCCTTCCTGTTGCTTCACATGGCCCTTTTCACAGCTTCTCACATAAAAAACACAACAGTACTTTTAAGTTGTGAGCTGTTTTTAATGATAATTAACAGTGAAAACACCATTCATTCTAAATTGATATTGATTTTGTTCCTAAATGAGTTGGTCAGGCTGAGAGTTTTTTCCTTGTCACAGTTTGATTATGGAGCATCATGTGCATTAAATGTCAATAACCACACAAAATGAATGTAATGATTCTCTCTTCATTTTCAGTCACTTCAAATGTAATAAAGCTCCCTTAGTTTAGAATTAAAATAAGATCCAGGTTTTCCCTGTATTGTTCAGCCCTGAGCAGAAATCGTGTGCTCCCGAGCTCACTAACTGGTTTTGTTTCATGTTCAGAAGTACATGCAGGAGGCCCGCAGCCTGGGGAAGAACCTGCGACAGCCCAAACTGTCTGATCTGTCTCCTGCTGTCATCGCCCAGACCAACTGGAAGTTTGTGGAGGGGCTGCTCAAGGAGTGTCGTATGAAGGTGAAATACACAACAACAGCAACTTTCATACACTTAGAAAAGGCCTTTGATTCATTAGCATAGTCAGTCACTGACATCTCCTGACATGATTTAGCACGAGTGCTAAACGTTTGGCATGTTTCATCAACATTAGACATTCTTTGCTCCATGTTTTGGGATCATCAGACACAGAATTCCCATCTGAGATACAGAAAATGGTGATTCTTGTTAATGGCACCCTCTGTTTAGGCCAGTCATTTTAACACTTGGACCAAGGTAGATATCAGACAAAGTGGCAGATACGGCCCAGTATATGGCAATAGTGCCATCAATTCTACAGCTATGAGAAGCACATTACTAATAGAGTCAACTATTGTCTTAGTAGTTTATAGTTTGCATTTGCATGTCAAATTTCTTAGTTGTAGACTTCAATCTGTTCCAGGTCTATGATAGAACACCATATGGCTATCTTAACATTCCAGTGATTGTTCTAACAGTGTGTGTTTGCTTTGTCTCTCTGTGTGTGTGTTTGTGTTTTCAGACTAAGCGTATGCTGGTGGAGAAGATGGGTCGGGAGGCGGTGGAGCTGGGCCACGGTGAGGCCAACATCACCGGGCTGGAGGAGAACACTCTGATTGCCAGCCTGTGTGACCTGCTGGAGAGGATCTGGAGCCATGGGCTGCAAGTCAAACAGGTCAGTGCGCACACACACACACACACACACACGTAAACATTTACTGGCTGTGAGGTTCTTTTCAGTGAATGCATTAGTTGTTACGTGTGTTTATTGTGACTTTGGTTCTACGACCTCCCAGGGGAAGTCTGCCCTTTGGTCCCACCTGCTGCACTACCAGGCCCGAGAGGAGAAGCTGGAGCAGCAGCAGACTGAGTCACCAGGTAACACACACTCCCTGTGTGTCTTTGTCTCTTTAAGATATATTTCTGAGTGTAACATGTGCATCATATCATGTATTTCTCCTTAACAGTGTCACATGTTCCTGAGAGGAGGAAGTCTGACTCTTCCATATCGATGCCATCTCTCCGTGTATCTCTCATACAGGATATGAGGTACATACAGTCCTCTGCAGACAACAGAATGTTGTCATGAGCAATCCACAAGCAATACCAATCCAGCAATAGACTTTGAGTTCAAGGTTGGCTTCAGATAGGCAGCTTAAGAAAGTCGCTCCTTTTTCTCTGTGGCCATGTGTGCACCCAAAAAGTTCTGGTGGGTAGCACAGCTCGGGTCGTGCACCCCTGTACCTCTCGCAGCATCGCAGACATCCATGCTGAACTTTCACAATGCACCACACACACAAAAATGGAGGTGGCATTGCAAATAATGCCTTTCAAGCAATTCACTTTACAAGGCATTCCAGGTGACATGGTACTGACCAGCGACATGAAAATCTTAATTGTATTCAGTTAAAATTTGCCTGGAACCTCGGCATAGATTTATGGAAAATTGACAAAGAAAAAGTGTCTTGGTGGTGAAACAGGAAGTTTACTCTTTACCTTGCGCTGATAAATGTTTGTGGAGAAGATCATTGTTGTAGTTTCAAAGATCCCTCTTCTGTATGCGTTCTTGTATTACCTGCTGCAAACACAATGTACACTGGGAGTTTATTGTATGTTTTCTATAGATCCAAGTAAAAGCAGTTAAAACAAGTTAACCAAAGTGGGGACACTAGAAAGTGAATTACAGGGGTTCATCAGTGAACATCAGACTGATGAGGGTGCCTGTTTTCTTGAGCTTTCATCACTCTATCCTCTGTCTGTTCAGGCACATCCAGAGTATGTCAGAGATTAAGACAGACGTGGGCCGAGCGAGAGCCTGGATTCGTCTGTCTCTGGAGAAGAAGCTGCTCTCTCAGCACCTCAAACAGCTGCTGTCCCGACAAGCCTTAACCAAGTGAGCATGCATATGATCTAACCAACTCACACACACACACACACCCTGTGCTTTTCATAAGAGAGATTGATTCCTAATATCATTGCATGGCTGAAAAGATTAGTCGGTGTAAACCAATCACAGCCATGCAGAAATGAAGACAAACTCAGTATTTTATCAAAGGTGTGACATCCCTAGTTTTGAAATGAAGGCTTTTGATGTGATAATTGTACTTCAATTGTACTGTATTACAAGTAGGGTGTTTCACTTTCACAAGACAAAAGACTTCAGTTGTCTTAACAGGTTGGTTTAGCAAATGCTTGTCAGAACAGAGATGAGACGTTCTCGTGGTTTTCATGAACAAAAAGGCTTACAGGGCAAAATCAGACTGGTTTCAGTCCGTTCTCTTCAGAAGTTGTTGTCTGACGTTAGCTGGCCCTCAGTAAGATTCTATGTAGATAACAAATAATTACAAACTCTGTGCAGGGAGAGAAACCCTCCCATCAGGTGTGCATCAGGTGTGTTATTCCAGCCCTTGGGTTACTTGAACAATCACATGACACTAGGCAACCAATTGCATGCACTGGCATCTTGTGAGACATTAAATGAGTAAAATACAGCTGAGCACCCTGAATCAGCTGCTCCAATCAAAGCCAAATGAAAGTAATGACTTTAACTCCAACATGTGAAGTTGTCTGTTCTCATTCATGTGACCTCAAGACATCAGTGTTATTTAAACCCCAACCTCTCTGTGTTTTCGAAACAGTGAGCAGATCAACAATCAGCAGATAAAACACTCCATGATACTGTTTTCCTGTATTTGAACCTGACCTGATCTGTATGTGGTTCACCCACAGGAAGCTGTACAAGCGTTACGCCTTCCTGCGCTGTGAGGAGGAGAAGGAGCAGTTCCTATTCCACCTGCTGTCTCTCAACGCTGTCGACTACTTCTGCTTCACCAGCGTCTTCACCACCATCAGTGAGTTCTGCCTCATCACATACTGTGGTGATATTTCATCACCAGAGGAAATTCCAGTTAGAGAAATCAATCAATCTGAGGAGGAGATGTAGATGACTTTAAAGTAAAGGTATAAATGGCTTTCAGCTCTCCCAGATGCTTATCATTCAGTTTGGGACTTGAATACTGTAATCAATACTCAATTAGCAGTTGTATTAACAGCAGTAGGTTTTTACTACCAGTATAATTCTTACTGGTTGCAACACTTCAGAGACACAGGGACATTACAGAACCTCTACACACAGCTTGGTAACAGTCCACGTAGCACCGTAACATGAAAGTGGTGTAAACAAGTCCAGTGTGACCTCCTGTAACCTTGGACCCTTTCTTCTCAGATGCTCAGAGAGTTTTGTCTCTTTAAGGCTCCAAAAACGAATCAAATGAAACAATCAGAGAAGCAAACATCACTGTTTGGTTGGGATCCTACACAGAAGGTGTTTCAGCTGCTTTTTGCAGTCATCCATCTCAACAACCTTGTTTTTGCGACGAAAACAAGACTAAAACTAAATAAAAAGTAACCTTTGAAAATGAGAACTATGATGAAATGCAATTTATACATTTAAAATAATTTGTAGAAAGTGAAGAAATGCAAGATAAGGGCTGCAGATGTGTCTGATCATAATCTTCTATGTTTTGAATTACAAGTAAGGGACAGGAAAGGGAACACAGTGTGGAGATGTATATACAGATAGAGGTATAATTAGTGCACACATGAGCATGTGTATGTTTACATGTACAGTGTGTGTTCATTGTGCCCACTGAATAATATATTGTGCTTTTTTTACTTTAATTTTTTATTGTTTTTATATGCAAAAGGGAATATACATATATTTATCTATCTATCTATATATATATATATATATATATATATAGTGAGTGTGTGTGTGTGTGTGTGTGTGTGTACACTGTACATGTAAACATACACATGCTCATGTCAATACACTAATTATACCCACAGGTGATATACTCTGCTGTACTATCTGCTCTGCCATTTTCTTTCCTCAGCTGCAGTGTGTTAATTAATCAAGTCAGACAAGCTCCATTCAGCCTAATTGGAATGTTACTTTTTGTCCCTGCAGTGATCCCGTACCGAGTCGTCATCATCCCCATTAAGAAGCTAAGCAATGCCATGACCACCTCCAACCCATGGGTGTGTGTGTCGGGAGAGCTGGGAGACTCTGGCATCATGCAGATCCCCAAGAACGTCCTGGAGATGACCTTTGATGTGAGTGCTGTGACCTTTGACCTCTCCCGAGCTGAGATGTCACAGTCAGTCACTGGCATGTGGTGTGCGGGTGTCGAGTTGGGTGTTTGTGTGTCAGGCACTTAGGCGTGATCCTCAGTGCTGCTGCCTTTGTTACCCTCCTCTCATTATAGAACCATCACACACACGCCTGGCTCATTCCATAACAAACTCACCTAGAACCTCCCAGTTCATGTCCTGGATTTCCTTGAAAAAAAAAATGATGTGAAAACTTCTATTAGATTTGGTGAAATGTAGCCTTCTTCAGAAACAGTGTTGTGATCTCTTCAGCTTGGTTCCCAATCGCAAACAGAGTCTCAGAAAATCCATGACATGAACTGGGAAAATAAATCTGGGTGCTACATGCTAACAACATACCAGTGGTTTAACTTTTACACTCAAAAAGCAGCTGTCAATTGTAATCATACTATTCCAATTCCTCAAATTAGATGCCATGTGCAGAATAAACATGAGCTAAATGGGTCAAACATCACCCCTGAAATTCCAATAACATTTTACAATATACAGTATATTAAATGGATCCTTTATATCTATTAATATACATTACAGGTGAAGTATTGGCACTAAATTCCTCAGCTTTAAATACATGGAAAGCGTCTTCTATAGTTTTCTGCCTCATTAAAAAGGATCGTTTCAGTTTGTTCAGGCCTTGTTCTTGTTTTTTATAATTTTGTCCATCTATTTCTGTTAAAAGATTTCACAAAAGATTTGGAACCTGGTGAAGAATCGGATGTTTCATCTCTCTGTTATTAGTGATTTAATGAGTAAGTACCATCTTAGAAGCCTGTCTTTGGGATGAGGAAATGCATATATAGTAGCCCACTGGTTGTAAAAAGGTTGTAATGCTCAGTCAAGGGCATTTAAATCAAACATTTACACACATCACTAGGAAAAGACATTTAAAAGCATAAAATGATGATTCAGGCTACCTTTACACAGATAAAACTTTAAATAAACTGAATTACAAACAGCTAATTAAAATAAAATTGAATTGAGACTTCAGTCCAACTTCTCAGACTTTTACAGTATGACTTCCCACATGTATTCATCACCCACACACTGTATCTTAAAACTGGTTGTAGTTCTGCTCTTATAGCTCCAGTTGTACTTTTGGACCTTTTGGATCCAGCTGCAGGACTGCTGTTTCTTCTAACCCTCTAAGTGATGCTTAAATGACTGCCGCGAGGAGACTGAAAACTACCAAAGACAGAGTGACAGCGAGTGTTGAAGATACTCCATCGTTGTCCTGTCCTCTCACGCTGCATGTCTTAATGCGGGTGCATGGTTGTGCTGGTGAAGTTTTTTGTTTGTTTTCAGTTTGCATGATGGATGATGTTCTTGTTTTGCTTCTGTGATTGCCATAAATCTTTTTATTGTCCGTCCATTGTGTCTTAACAGGTCTCCGTCTCCCTCAGTCTGCCTTCAGGCCTCACCGCACATCTCCATGCTTATTCCAAAGGTTAGGCGATGCCTCCCTCATTCCTCCTCCTTCCCATCATCCTCCTCTCTCCTCTTTTCGATCTCTTTTCTTCCATTTCCAGATACATTGCCTCCCATGACTCTAATTATTACTCTGTGTTATATGGCATGGCCTGGACTGCCAGTTATTGGCCTAAAACTACTTTGAGAGGTGGAATTAAGATAATGTTGAAAATGCTGCTAAATGTCGCGATTTACCACACAAAGTGCTGCTGAAATATCAGTGGGATAAACTGTAGAAGACTGTGAAAATTAGTAATAAAATGATATCCACCTAACTGAAAAATCCATTAACTTCATAAGACAGTCCAGTTAAAATCAGTCTGAGTGGGTTTATGTTCATGGGAGACTGCAGCAGTATAACAGTCATTGTGATAGTGTTGTAGGCAACGGTTGTAGTGAGAGTATGTAGAAATAAAGCTGCAGGATGAATGTAATTTAATTTGATTAAAGATACTTCAACCAGACTTTCTCTCTGTGTGTGTGTGTGTGTGTTTAGTGTCAAACCTGGGAAGCTGACCACAGTGCAGTTGGGTCCTTGTCACGCGCTGGTCTTCTGGCTAAATGGCACAGTGGACTGTGTCATAGTGTGAGATCTGGGACACATGCACAGAGTGGTGAGTGGCTGTCTCTTAGTTGTTGCTCTCATTTAATTTTGTAGCCGACCATTGGGGCAGTGGAGTGGTGCAGATAGCACTGTACTTGACCTTGATGGAGTGCTGTGACCTTTTGGACCTCTCCAGCTGGATGTCACAGTCAGTCACTGGCATGTGGTGCGGGTGTCGAAGTTGGTGTTTGTGTGCACTTAGGCGATCCTCAGTGCTGCTGCCTTTTGTTACCCTCCTCTCATTATAGAACCATCACACACACGCATGGCTCATTCCATAACAAACTCACCTAGAACCTCCCAGTTCATGTCCTGGATTTCCTTGAAAAAAAAAATCATGTGAAAACTTCTATTAGATTTGCTGAAATGTAGCCTTCTTCAGAAACAGAGTTGTGATCTCTTCAGCTTGCTTCCCAATCGCAAACAGAGTCTCAGAAAATCCATGACATGAACTGGGAAAATAATTCTGGGTGCTACATGCTAACAGCATACCAGTGGTTTAACTTTTACACTCAAAAGCAAAACATCAATTGTAATCATACTATTCAGATTCCTCAAATTAAGATGCCATGTGCAGAACTAAACATGAGCTAAATGGGTCAAGCATCACCCTGAAATTCCAATAACATTTTACAATATACAGTATATTAAAATGGATCCTTTATGTCATATTAATATACATTACAGGTGAAGTATTGGCACTAAATTCCTCAGCTTTTAAATACATGGAAACGTCTTCTATAGTTTTCTGCCTCATTAAAAGGATCGTTTCAGTTTGTTCAGGCCTTGTTCTTGTTTTTATAATTTTGTCCATCATTTCTGTTAAGATTTCACCAAAGATTTGGAACCTGGTGAAAGTCAGATGACTTTCATCTCTGTTATTTAGTGATTTAATGAGTAAGTACCATCTTAGAAGCCTGTCTTTGGGATGAGGAAATGCATATATAGTAGCCCACTGATTTGTAAAAGGTTGTAATGCTCAGTCAAGGGCATTTAAATCAAACATTTACACACATCACTGGGAAAAGACATTTAAAAGCATAAAATGATGATTCAGGCTGCAACTACACAGATAAAACTTTAAATAAACTAGATTACAAATAAACTAAATTAAAATAAAATTGAATTAAGAGACTTCAGTCAACTTCTCAGACTTTTTTTACAGTATGACTTCCCACATATTATTATTCATCACCCACACACTGTAGCTCTTAAAGTGGTTGTAGTTCTTTCTAACATAGCTCCAGTTGTACTTTTGGACCTTTTGGATCAGCTGCAGGACTTGCTGTTTTGCTTCTAACCCTCTAAGTGATGCTTAAATGAGCTGCACGGAGACTGAAGAGCTACCAAAGACAGAGTGACAGCGAGTGTTGAAGATACTCCATCGTTGTCCTGTCCTCTCACGCTGCATGTCTGTGCGGGTGCATGGTTGTGCTGGTGAAGTTTTTTTGTTGTTTTTTTTTCAGTTTGCATGATGGATGATGTTCTTGTTTTGCTTCTGTGATTGCCACATCGTCTTTTTTATTGTCCGTCCATTGTGTCTTAACAAGTCTCCGTCTCCCTCAGTCTGCCTTCAGGCCTCACACGCACATCTCCGCCTTGTTCAAGGTTAGACGATGCCTCCCCTCCATTCCTCCCTCCTTCCCATCATCCTCCTCTCCCTCTTTTACGATCTCTTTTCTTTATTTCAGATACATTGCCTCCCATGACTCTAATTATTACTCTGTGTTATATGGCATGGCCTGGACTGCAGTTATTGGCCTAAAACTACTGAGAGAGGTGGAATTAAGATAAATGTTTAATGCTGCTAAATGTCATGAGTTACCACACAAAGTGTAACTGAAATATCAGTGGGATAAAACTGTAGAAGACTGTAAGAAAATTAGTAAT
Organism: Lates japonicus; assembly: GCA_033238685.1. Taxonomy (NCBI): domain Eukaryota; kingdom Metazoa; phylum Chordata; class Actinopteri; family Centropomidae; genus Lates; species Lates japonicus. The sequence goes on along the minus strand of BRZM01000005.1, from coordinate 257,127 downwards.
AAAATGATATCCACCTAACTGAAAAATCCATTAACTTCATAAAGACAGTCAGTTAAAATCAGTCTGGAGGTCGTTTTATGTTCATGGGAGGACTGCAGCAGTAATAACAGTCATTGTGATAGTGTTGTAGAGCAGCAGTTTGTAGTGAGAGTATGTAGAAATAAAGCTGCAGGATGAATGTAATTTAATTTGATTAAAGATACTTCAACCAGACTTTCTCTCTGCTGTGTGTGTGTGTGTGTGTTTAGTGTCAGAACCTGGGGAAGCTGACCACAGTGCAGTTGGGTCATGATAACGCTGGTCTTCTGGCTAAATGGCTGGTGGACTGTGTCATGGTGCGCAATGAGATCACAGGACACACATACAGGTGAGTGGTGGCTGTGTCTCTTATTAGTTATTTAACTCTTATCATTTTAATTTTATGTGTCGGCCATTGGGGCAGTGGAGTGGTGCAGATGTTAGCACTGTCGCCTCACAGCAAGAAGGTTCTGGATTATCTGTGTGGAGTTTGCATGTTCTCCCTGTGTCTGTGTGGGTTCTCTCTGGGTTCTCCAGCTTCCTCCCACAGTCCAAACACATGCAGGTTAACTGGTGACTCTAAATTGCCCGTAGGTGTGAATGTAATGGTGAATGGTTGTTTGTCTCTGTAATGTCGGCCCTGTGATCGACTGGCGAGCTGTCCAGAATGTTCCCTGCCTCTCGGCTGGGATAGGCTCCAGCCCCTCACGACCTTCAGAGGATAAGTGGTGTAGATAATGGATGGATGGATGGATGGATGTATCTCTCATGACTCTCAACTATAATCATTTCTCACAGGGTCCTTTCAAACATATTGATTGTCTGTGATCTCTTGTACTGACACATCCATATGGAGTCTTCCAACATTTGATCAGACAAACACAGCACTTGCTAGGCTCTCACTGGTCTTAAGCTCCAGAAATGTTACATTCATGTAGTTTAAATGTAGTAGCTGAAATGGTTTAAATGTTCCTATTTGCTAGTTTAACCCTCTCTTTATACCATATATCAGGCTGTGGATATACTCACAGCATACTTTGTAGCAGACCTTTGCTGTCTGCTCTTCACATGAGATTTGCTGATGAGAGGAAAACCATGAAATATTCCCTCTCCAGGTTCCCATGTGGACGATGGCTTGGTAAGGGCGTGGACGACGGCAGCCTGGAGAGGATTCTGATCGGCGAGCTGGTCGTGCCCAGCGGAGAGGAGGATTCTGGGAGAGGCTGCCGCACCCCCCCCGCTGCAGCGGTCGCCATCCCAGATCAGACGCATCAGCATCACATCACTGTCTGGACGAGGATACAGTCAGTATTTGTTAGGGCCGGGACCTGGTCATATCAGGGGGAATACATTGTAGCTGAGATTTTAGAAATACTGAGGCCATGAGCTGGTCCTACTGACACCCCACTAGACACAAAATGTTGTGTAATTATTCTAATTCTTTTAAAGGATCCATTTGTAAGTTTTGTGATCGCTACAGAGCTGATGTTGTAATTAACAGCTCTTAACTCACCAGTCTACAGGAAAGAGAGTTCAACTTCTCTCTCAAACTTCACTACTTTACTCACCAAGAGCTGTGTCCAGTGGTGGACAGCAACGGCAGTGTTTTGCTTCAAGTTGTATCACTATCTCCTGAAGTTAGCATGCTAACCAGCTAGCCTCAGCCCATCTCTTCACTTTCCAATAGTGACTGACTGTAGTGTCCAGACTGTCATGAAGATGTAGTGCTGCTCAGAGGGCGTTCAATCTAATATAGTTTAACATATATTAATGATTATAATTAAACACTACAAAAGTCTAAAATCATTCTTATGGGACACCAGACTCCATATTGAAATGTGACGTTTAGAAGTAACTGTAATTTGATAGTAATAATAATAATTAAATTTGAAATTAGTATTTAAATTGTGCATCAATAAACTCTTAAAGTAAAATTATATTAAATAAAAGATCATTGCATTTGCAAATAATGATTAAATTACTTCTTTTGTCTGACCAAGAGTAGTCAAATTTAAATGAGTTAAGAGGGTAAAAACACTTGTATCAGCCTGTAATATACCAGCTCTGTGTAAAATAGTAATTGTAGAATTTTAACTACCCCCAGGCCCCCATACCTAAGAAACATATTACTGATGGTAGGACAGTGACAGTCATAATGTTGCGTTGTTAATGAGATGTCAGATGTTTACAGAGCTTATATCCTGATGCAGCTGTTTTCCTGATTCCAGAACCAACTTCAGCCCAAATCCAAGAGGCTATCGGGGAGGCAGTGAACAACATTGTCAAACACTTCCACAAGCCAGAGAAAGAGGTTAGTGACTGATCTCATTCTCAGTAGTGTCTGAATTCCTCTTTTTAATAATGATTTTTTTTTATTACCTTAATCATTGCTGTACTGTGTCTGAACTCTTCACATCGCTCAGCAGTGTGGATCATATCCTCTCTGACTCTATCCACTGACTGTGCTCACTATGTTTCAGTCAGTAAAGTGGTGTTTTATGGCCACTCTAATGTCACAGCCGAGGAAACAGATGGACAAATGGCTGAGGCCACTTTAATCCAGTGCAGTTTAAGTGGCCTCTGTCAGAGGAGTAATGGGGAGAGAATAGAGTGGAGAGTAATTCATGGAGACCTGAAAGAGGCCACGACAACACTGCTTTCATGTAATCAGAGGCTCTTTCTCCTCAATGGGCCGCAATAAATTCTCCCTTCACAGTTGTGAAATTCTGCCACAGTTAGGCCAGGAACACACTGTTTCTCTCTGCTCAGACTGCAGGATCATTTTCAGGAGCTGTCCAGCATTTTAAGGCTAAAGTAGCTCTTTGCTGGCAGAGTTAAGAGAAACTTCAAAAAAATAAAATAAGGGGTGTGTGAACTTTTTTGTCTAAGAGTAATTCATACAGCATTTTAGAGTTACAACTAGCTCCATGTAAGGTAGTCTAGAGGGGTCCTAGGCCTCTAAAATCTAACTCATTTGCAGGTGTAGATAATAAACCTCAACATGTCAGCATTTTTAAAAATACACCCACAGTTTGCATTGATGGAGTATCTCAGCCAAATTGGAGTAAATTAGCCAAATTTATGCAGTGTAATAAAGCTGGTTTTATGGCCGTCACCAGGATTCCCATAAATTCCCATTTATGTAATTTATTTATTTCCTTATTTTGTAAATTATTGTCTGTATCTCTGTCCTTTGGCATCTGTTGCTCAGCTCAGTTGCGTCTCTCCTCATCACTCTGATGATGCTTTGTGTGTTGATGTTTCGTCTCCTGGTTGTGTTTGTGCAGCGGGGCAGCCTGACAGTGCTGCTGTGTGGAGAGAACAGCCTGGTGACGGCCCTGGAACAGTTTTTCCATCATGGCTTCAAGTCCGCACGGCTCTTCCAGAAGACTGTGTTTGTGTGGGACTTTGTGGGTGAGTGTGGTGCTGCAGCGCCATCTGCTGCTGTAAAAAGGAACTACATAATCTGGTCCAGTTTAAGTATAAGTGTTTGGGTTTTGAGCCACAGACTAAGGCTTTCTGTGCACAGACATTAAAGCAGAAGGATGCAAAGTGTCAGTGAGACTGATGTCTCTGTCACTCTAACATCTGTGCGATGTCCTCCCCCACCCCCTGCAGAGAAGGCTGTTGCCTACATGGAGTCAGCTGACCAGATGGGAGACCTTCAGGAGACCACAGAGCCTCTGGGGATGACCTGTCAATCACTGTGTCACTACATCAACGCCATCAACTCCACCCCCAGGAACATTGGCAAGGATGGGAAGTTCCAGCTGCTGGTCTGCCTCGGAGCCAGGTCAGTATCAGGACAACACTGATGTCCCTCTGAGTATAAGCTAACTTGTACATCTCTGTGTCCATAATTATATATCATGAATTTACAGTTGCTTAGTTATTGGCCAACAGGAAATCTGCTGTGTGGTCAAAATCTTGTCATAGCTCATCCCCGCTGTTTGCTCTGCAGAGACCGCCTGCTGCCCCAGTGGCTCCCCCTGCTGGTGGAGTGCCCGGTGATCCTGCGGATGTATGAGGACACAGCACTGCTCAGAGACCGCACCACCGTCACCGCCCTCATCGGAGTCCTAGAGACGCTTCACGACTTCCCCATCACATTGGAATCCTCGCTGGTCAAAGGCATTGACCTTTAACCCCAGGACAGGACTACTGGACAGCCCGCCACTTTCCTCCAGAACCTTCCTCACTACCACCAGCTTCACCTGCTCTGCCCTCTTTTAGCCAGTTGCCTCTGCAATTAAACAAATCACCAGGGAAGGAGGAAATGAGGGATGTTTAAATTAAAGAAACTTAGTTACCAGAGCAAAACGTTCCACTGCTTCATCTGAGAATTCAAGGCTCAAGCTGGGATGCAATATCATAACCCCACCTGCGGCTCTGAAATTTTTATCATGCCCTCCTTCCTTCCAGATAGCCTTTGGTTTCAGTTCATTTCAGTACACTATTAAAATGACCATCTCTCACACTACTGTGGTTCTCAGCTCCAAGCCCATTGGTTCCAGCTGAAGATAAGTCTTTAAAATCACCTTACAAATATATTGCTTAAGGACTTTTTTCAGTGGCGGATGAATCCACATTTGAAGGGTTAATTAACAGTGGAGCTGTATGGCACAGAGAAATAAGATATATCAGGCTCTAAACAGCATTAACATGTAATTTTACAACAAATAACAACAAGCCAGTGTTCAGCTGTTTATTTTCATAATGTATTTGGAATGAACTGAAACTGGCTGCAGGGAGGAAAGGAAGGAAATCAGTCTAAAACTGCTGACAGTAATACAAACTGATGTGATGATAAAGACAGCAAAACCACTGATGTGGATCTTTAAAATTTTAGTAGCAGCAGCATTCCATTCCCTGTGTGCTCGCTGTGTAGCCTAGCTCTCCTCCTCCAGTAGGTACAGCTAGATGAACTGTGTGATGAACTATCACTGTCCTCACACCATAGTTACCATTAGTGTCAGCACGCCTGCCTATGGGATGTGGAAAGAGAAGACAACCTCAGGAAGAGACCAACCGATCACTGACACACTGGAACAAGTATTATAAAAATAATTGTGATGGGGATGGAGTCCTGTTGTATAACCTACTGACTGTCACACAGTGCAGTGCTGTGGAGTCACCTGCTCTCCATGCCTCTCTTTCTTTTAATACACTGGACTTGTGTTGGGCATTTTCTCAGCTCCTTGCCTGATGAACATAAAAACTGATCTCAGTGATGTGGCTCAGTGTCAGGAGGTTAACCTGTGGCTGCATGGACATTCCTACCAAAGTACATGTGGGTGTGTGTGTGTGTGTATGTGTGCACGTGCGTGTGTGTGTGCGTGCCCTCAATTTATTTTTATATCTTCCAGCTTTCCAGTGTTAAAGCTATGTTCTGGTTTCTGTAGTGTACTGTACCAGTGTGTGTGCACCTGTGCCTGTGTGTGTGTGTGTGTGTGTGTGTGTGTGTGTGTATGCCTCATATTCATTTATAATTTCTCTTTGCCAATATTGTCATTTTAATGACAGCTAAAATGTTCAACAAAAGGATCTGAACTCTCAGTCTCATGCTCTTCAGCAGAGTTGCTGTTGCTGAGTTTGCTGTCATCTCATGACCTGGGTAGGGAACTATGTAAATGTACCTTGACCTAAGATAATTTTGTCAAACTATTATCCCCAAGGTTTAAGAATGAACTTTTATTCTCATAAGCAAAAATGTTCCTTTCTCTAAATCAGTCTGGTAAACACTGGAATAGAGATGCTAACAGTGGAGAGTTAGGAGTGTAACTGAGAGCTCCCAGCCTCTAATACAGAAACCTTTGCTCCTCCCACTAGATGAATGACATGAAATGTCCCTTTAAATAAAAATAATAATAATCTGTGTAAACAAGTGCTGGCTTTGAAAGCTGATATGCTAATATGAAACAGTTGTATGTGACACTTAAAAAGTTAGATTGTTAATGGACTAGTTCAGCATTGAAGCATTGTGAAGTACACTCATTCACTTTCTTTCCACATCTGTGTGAAAAGAGCCTGAAGAGGAAAAGATATGACTAACAACAGTTCATCTGTAGTACCAAACCTAGCATGGGCTGAAAATAATATACATCTTGTTAATACAAAAAGAACAGTAAATTGTTTGTAAGGTACAAGCTGTTTCCCTGTTCCTTCAGTCCATATGATAAACAAACAGGCTAAATCTTAACTAACTCTCTATAATTTCCTAAAACTGCTTCATTCAAACAGGAAGAAATAGAGAATTTGTTTGGGGCTATTTTCAGTAATGGATTAATACACAGTTGATTCACTGATTCATGTGGGCATTTACTGCACTAAAGAGGCTGGCTTTTTTTTTTTTGTTAGTAGGAGTTCATTGCTGATTTTGCTCATTATATGGGGTTTTTAACAATAACAATTATACAATATTTTTTGTTAATGACATTAATGATATTGTTATAGGCTACTAAAACTGTTCAAATTGTTAATTCCCATATTGCATGAATGCAGCATGACCTCTACCAGATATAAAAGGAAGGAACAGGATCTGACTTTTTATTCTTACATTAAAGAATTCACTCCCACCTTCTCCAAACACATAAACTGCATTTTTGCTTTTTTTTTTTTTTTTTTTTTTTTTTCTTTTGCGTTTTTATGTTTGTAGCAGCCAACACAGATGGGTGGAAACTCTGATAACTGTTTTCTTTGGACAACTTTTTGCTCTCTCTTACACTTTTGCTGCATGAGAGATTTTGCCACTGTTGCCACTTAATGAATCCTTTCTGAGAAATGGTGTATATATTGTTATTAGTGCATGTTGACATTTTGACTGAGGTGTATTTATTGTGACTCTCTAACGAACTGTAGACGAGAGCTGAATTTTTTTGAGGGGACAAAATGTGGTTATCTTTACAACCCGAGTCCTTGTAGTATTTTAGTTGTTTCCAGTATTGAGTCTGTAAAGGTCATGGTGTGTCGTGGTTTGCTTCAAATGTCTTGATTTCATGTATTTATTAATTTAACATCAATGGTAGGCTGAGAGCAACACTGGTATTTTAAGTTTGATAAAGCCTGTGGAATAACTGGAAACATTCATGTCTTTAAAGCAGTAACCACTATTTCCATTTCATGTGTTTTTATCCTGTTTTAACCCTCTGTGCTCCTGCTGCTGTGCTCTATATGCCTCACCTGCAGGACTATCCACAGCTCCAAAGCACAATAACAGATTCCTCCATCTCATACTGGACTTGTCTGTGTACAAGCTGTTTGCTTACTGGGTGGATTTGTTACATGTAGTGTGATGAGTGGTATTAACCCTGAGTGGATCTGCTCAAACAGGAAATGCTAATGACAGCCATGACCAGTGGTGGATGTGCAGTCCTGCTCATGGCAACAACGTTACCAGACAAATAGAGTTTCATGTCTGTGTTGGACTGACTACTCTGTTCTGATATTTATTATGCTTATTTCAATAAAAGCACCCAGTGTGTTAAAGGTGTCAGATGTCTTTGTGTGTGTGTGTCTGTAACCTATAGTTCCTGTATGGGCAGTCTATCTACTAGAAATATTAAATAATGGGAGAAAAGTCAAAACATTTTTCTCACAGGTACCTATTCATAATACTACTCTGTAAACATACAGGAATTTAGTGGAATCAGATTAACTCCTTTTATATATTGTTATGTCTTGAGTTTTATATTAAGTTTAATGTGCAGCTAGCATATGTTACTGCCTGTGTTTATACTACATTAACAACCAGCTTTACTGGAATCCTGTATGTAATCTAGTATCTAATTCTTTGAAATAACTGAAAACACTGAGGTAAAAACAATAAAGAAATAAGAAATCGCAAATAACCCATTACAGTACGTAAAGTGTACTATAGTGGTTGGAAAAATAATAAAACTAAAATTAAATTAAAGCAAAACTTAATAAAAGTGTGACATAGCCACTTCCCAGTGCTTCAACTTCTCCATGGCAACAACCATACGCAGACGTCACAGCTGTATGCAAATAATGCTGATTGAAGAAAATCAGAAAATGGTGGCGCGAGAGCAGCGTAGCGCGCCTGCGTGACCGTTTCTACTACTGGCACCGTAGCTGCATCAAGTTGCCTGCAGACAGCCAGTGTAAGACTAGAAGCCCAAAGACCCGGCCTTCACAATAAGTGAATAGTTGTTGCGATAAAATGCGACCGGAAGGAGCGCTCGTGGCGGCAGCTTTAATTTGAAACTGCTAAGGGAAAGTGCCTTTTGTAATTCGCGTTTCTTGACGCTTCGGCGGGCAACGTTACAACTGATGAGCTGCAACGGCATAGTTGCTACATGTTAAATGAGAACCAGTTCTAAAAGAGGCCTTTTACCGCATATGTCATTGGTGTGATTAGCTTGTTGACGCACTGAAACAAGGTAAGGCTGTCTTTTGTTTTTATGCATAGACCAAAAGTTGTAGTCTGCTCGGTTTTTGTCGATGTGTGGTGAAGTTTTCGGAGTGTGGCTCTTCTGATTCCACATCTCGAAATAGCGTTACCCTAACCAGTTGTGCGAGCCACTTCAACAAACTCCAGCGCTGACCTGAAGTACCATAAAGCTTTGGGTTTATCGGCACCAAGTCGTTGGTAATAGTTAATGTAACAGTGGTGGTTTTGCGCTTCTTTTTCCTGCTGTGTGTGGTCAAAAGGCGACTGGACATTCATGGTGTCTGTCCCTCTGACATTGCTCTCATCCTTTTAACTACTGGGTAACGTTAAAGTTAGATAGTTGATTGGTTAGTTCAGGAAACATAACTGTCCGCGTTAAGCTAACTTTATTGTGTGGTTCATGTGACATTCCTTGTGTAGGTTACACATGTTACCGCGTTGAAGCGGATAAACCAACCGGCTGCTCGTTTTGTGTCCGGGTACCTGCTCCAAAAGAGTTAAAGTGGTAATTAAAACGAACTAAATGTTATGCTAGCTCACAATGCTGAATGTAGCTGAACGCACGTGGACGTTAAATCAAAGCAAAAAGCTGCTGAGAAAGCTGAGCTCCACTTTGCTGTCGGAGTGGTGGGTGTGTTATCTGCGTCACTGTCCAGCCCCCCTCAGAAACATTTCAACTATATGTCGGATTTCAAACACAGGAATGACATCAAGTCTGGAGTTTATGATTTATAACACTACAGCTGTGGAATTACATTTTTATCGCCCTCTAATTTGACAGTGTTACTATACAGAGTGCGGTGGAAAACGTGCAAGTGGCGTCAGTCATGCCAGTGATGGAGACTTGTGTCTGCATCCATTATCGGACACAGAGTGAGCTGTTGCGTTCTCATGAGATTTTAGCATTTCCTATCAGTGGAATCTTATCAGAATTGCCAGACAGCTATACTATCACTTGATGGTACGCCGAGGATATATCCCAGATAATCCCCAGCAAACACTTTATTGTTTTGGTGACATTTCCCGTTTCTTCCTCGGTGATTTGTTAACCAAATAGTGATCTGACATATTTTTAAGTCCCTGAAACAAAACGAAAGAGCCTCTGTGTAACGCCTGGCTGTAAAAAGAGGCGCCTTTCCCGCAGAGGTTTTCCGACCTTGCATTCCGAACTGTTCATGGTTACTAAAACATTAGCACAGCAGTGGACTGGCTGCTGTGGGGGTGCACGTTGATGTCCGATAATGGACGCACATGGAGGAGGGCTGCTCCCACGTTGTGATTTGAGGAAGAGTGGCAGTATTAACAATATAATCAAGTTGTTGCCTTTTGTAATTTTACATCTTCAGCGAAATGATCTGTTGGGTATTTGTACACCCATAATTACATTGTCCGTCGGCAGATGATGACAGTGTTAAGTCTAGAGCAGCACTGTCCGCATTGACGGACTCACTTGGCACTTGGAGACGATGATATATCTATGAACTGCGCATCTTTGAGGTGAACTTTGCCCACTCTCTAGTCGTATCCAGGTTGTTTTGCAGCCTAGAATCGCTGTGTGCAGCAGGCAGAGCATCACATCTCTTTAGGCGGCAGCACGCCGCCTCCTGCCATGTGCCGGGCTGACGTCAGGACAGGATTACACAACCACTGCCAGCATCACCGCACAGCGTCGCACATGACATTTTAAATGTTATCACAGCCCGAACATGCCATTTTTCATTTGTCTTCTGTCACATTCTGCTAACAGCTGTTAACAGTTAAATCAAGGTAAAAGACGTAAATTGAATGTAGTGCACTATTAAACCTGCTTGTTGGCGAATAGACTTTTTTTTTTTTTTTTTTTTTTTTTTACCGGTGGTTGTCGATCACCTCTGCTCAACATCCTGGCCACATGTCGAGCCTCCAGTTGCATCAGCACCACGGTTGCGTAAGAGGCAGCAGAGCCGCTGTTCCTCGCACACACCCTCTCCTCTTATCTCCTCTCTGTGCTCTGGTGATATTAATCAGTTGGATTTAAAAGTTTGTTTCATTTTTATCCAGAGAGGAAACAATTATTCAATTGACAGAGATACATTTTTCATTGCAGTTGGCGTTAAGTTGGTGAAACTTAGTATTTATCATACATCAATGCTGAGTCCTTGCTGCAGCAGCATGGATTCTGATCTGACCTGTGCCCTTTGGTGCATGTCATACCCCTCTCTCTCCTCCTGTCTTGGAGCTCATCACTGGCTGTGCAATGTCATAAAAACAATGAAAATAATTCTTAAAATTGTGGTGAATCTTGCAGGCATCAGAGTTAGAATGACACTTTTACAGCAGGTTTTATGTTCCTAGTCTAGTCTTAGGAGCTGCAGAATCCTAATTACTTGATTGTTTGTATGTTCCTCTGCCTGTGTTGCCCTAGATGTTTGGCTTCCACAGGCCGAAGATGTACCGGAGCATAGACGGCTGCTGCATCTGCAGAGCCAAGTCATCCAGCTCCCGTTTCACTGACAGCAAGCGCTACGAGACGGACTTCAAGAGCTGCTTCGGGTGAGTCAGCGCCACCTTCCACAGGTTCCAGATGGTTGACTCAGGGACCAAAGAGGCACAGTTTAACACAACTCTCTGCTGTGGTGCTGTCCAGGTAGAAATAAGTAAATATCCAGAAATCTGCTCAGAAATGAGAGAAAAATTGTGTTCTTTACACCCTCAGAACTTGCCTGAGAATCATCAAGTTTTGAAGTTTTCTTCAGTATTACAGTAATCCAGTGACAATTGTCTATACATCCATGGTTTCCCTCCAAACAGGACCTGCTAATTCAGCATACTTTTAATAGGGACAATCAACAACAAATACAGGCTAGAAAACACGTCCTGAGTTGTAGCCCGCAGCTCAGCTCACTGAATCCATGGCAACATTAAACTCCCTGTCTAAATCCTTAAAAGTATTATAGGAAGTGCTGTTCTAAATTGATGATTATTCCCCAAGTAGAGGTAAAACTAAGAAAAATAACTTAAGAAGAAGTAGGTAGCTCAGAGGTATAGGCAGTGCATGAAAAGAAATTAATCTCCTCAACCATATGGACATTTATTACATTTATTTCAATTCTAGGGGATACCAAAGACATCACAATATGTAAGGCTGAAATACAAGCTGAGGTATCTGAAATTATGCACAAGATATCTACAAGAATGTTTCTATAATAATGAACCTATTAAAAGCTGATACATGTCTGATACAGCATGTCGATTGTCTGTATTTGTGTGGTGCTTAGCTGGTCTGGCTCATCCTGTCCCTGCAGGTTGGGTGAGGTGCGTTGTGGGGACATCTGTAATGCCTGTGTCCTCCTGGTCAAAAGATGGAAAAAACTTCCAGCTGGATCAAAGAAGAACTGGAATCATGTAAGGAAACATTCAGTAGCATTGCACTCACAGACATTTTGTGGTGCTTTAATTTAGCCACTGTGTAGTTCTGAAACACCTAGCTTTGCACAGAAAGTTGTAGTCACATTATTCTGCGAGATCTCCTTGTAAATCTCTAAAACCTTGTCTCCTGTGTGATTTCAGGTGGTCGATGCAAAGGCTGGGTCGAGCATGAAGGCCACGCTGAGGACGAAGAAGATGAAGAAGAAGCCCCGGCCGAGCAAGATTAGTCGGGTACAGAGTGAGCTGAAGAGAAACAGTAAGCAACCCATTCAGTGCTGGTGTAGTATGTAGGTCTGTGGTGGTAAAACTGTTAATACATGACAGCATATGACAGTCAGTGATGCCATGTCTGATACCAGAGCTCTGAGGCTTGTTTTAATATTCCCCTATTCACTGAGTCACCAAACACTGTGTGTTTTAGTTCAAGAGTGTCAGTTAGTTTAATTTTTTACTGCACAAGCACAGCAATGATGGAAGAAGTATCAATGACAACAATGTAAAAGTACTCCATTACAAGTCCTGCATTCAGTAACCTGGTTAAGTAAAGGTATAGAGGCAGTATCATTTAAATGTCATTAAAGTATCAAAAACAAAAGCACTTGTCAACTGTGACTGATATCTGATTGTAATTGATTGACTGTAAGTTAATATATCACAGTTTAAATTTTCAGTTTTAATTTTTAATTTTACTGATAGCTGCCAGACATGGAGCTTCTCTGAAATGTGACATGGGGCCAAGAGCAGACAATGCATCATGTTTTCAAGGCTTATTATATGTTTTGTTACGTAAAATATTAACCTGTAAAGTTAATACTAATCATACCTATTTAGTAAAAAGTACAATATTTCCCCTTGAACTGTAGTGCAGTAAATATAAAGTAGCATGAAACGGAAGTACAGTACCTGAGTAAATGTATTTAACTACATTCCACCACTGGAACACATCTGCTGTAATAAAGTTAGATCTGGTTGCAGGTATAACTTAAACAACTGATAGGATGGGAAAATGTGTCAAAATTCAATATTTAGCCCATGTTAACTCAAGGTCACACAGTCATATCACATCACACGTGTTGAACCAGTCACACTAATCAAAAACACAGATTTTTTAAAGGATGTTATTCATCTGTGTTCTCTGTATCACTCCCAGACTCAGATGCCCACAGCACCACCTCCAGCGCATCGCCCGCTCAGTCACCTAGCTACAGCAACCAATCAGACGAGGGCTCAGACACAGAGCTCTCACCTGGACCTTCCCCAGCCTTCTCTTTCTTGGACCTCAAATACTGGAAAAGGTCAGTTTGCTCTCATTCACCGGCTCAAACTTAACACACCTCTCTGAAATGGTTTCAACATAAACTGAACATTAAAACTATCATGACGAAAGATTTCTTACAGGACTGTTGTATTAGACTGCATTCATTTTAGCTAGGTGTTAACTAAAAAAAACTGCCAGCTGAGTGGATATTATGTATTATGTGACCTACCTTAAAAAGTTACATAGGGCTGTTGTTTGATTTTATGTATTTGTAAAATACATGGAAATGGACATTCATTTCACATATAGGACTGATTGTTAACAAAACTGAGCCCTTTATTATTTTCCAAATATGCTCTTGTACTGTAGTTTGTACAAACTCACACTGACAGAGGTGTACTTGATGTTTCAGACAGAAGGTGTGCTGTGGGATCGTGTACAAAGGACGCTACGGAGAGGTCATCATCGATCCCCACCTGTACAAGCCCTGCTGTCAGAGGAAACCAAAACAGGAAGAAAGTGAGGAGATGGAGGAGGAGGAGGAAGAGCAGGCAGCAGGAAAAAACGCTGTGACCATGTCACCACCCTCCATACCTGAACAAAAAGAGGTGGAGGAGAAAGAGGAGGTGGGTGAGAGAGCACGGTGATGGCAGCACTGGGCTGATAAAGACACTGATGTATGACACTCCACCAAACATACAGTAAGACAAATGGTCCAAACCAAACCTCACTGTAGTTTTTCTGTCATTTACAAGCTGCTGCAACCTTTCCAGACATTCTTTATATCTCTGATAAACACCTGGACTGAATCCTCAAATCAGTTCTGTTTTCAGTGTCTTGGCTTACTATGAGATTATGTGTTTTTGTAAATACTTTATTTTGCTCTCTGTCTGAAATGCTGGATCAATGAATGCTGCATGGAAATCAGGAGACCTCTGAAGTTCACCCTTTACTCGTAGGATGGAGCCATGAATTGTAAAGCTCCTCGTGCTCTTTGCCTTTCCTCTCCGTTGACTCATCAAGCGTGTTCTCAAATGTTGCTCTAATTAATGTCTCTACTATATTCTCTCAAGTACGATCTGAACTGATCTATTCACTATCCATGCACTTCTAAAAAAAATAATGTGGACGTCTTTATTAAAAATGTGCAGCAAGCTCAGTGATTTTGTGAGATACTGTTGCTGGAGAGCTAACTGGTAACATCCTAGCACTAGACAGCCACAACACCCCATCACTCACTGACCACACATTTTTCAAAATGTTTGAACAAAGGGGGACTGACATGTTATTTGTTACCAAAAAAAAAATTACACAACTGAGGCAGTCTAACACTAAAAGACAACAATAATGATAGACAAGCTAACTGACTGTAAAGAGTGGATCAGTGCACTTTAAGAACATCTTCTGTAGGAGTACAATGCATGTTGCACTCCATACACTATGGATTTTGAATTTGGACATTATTACATTTGAATATTTTCCAGTATTTGAACATGAAGTTCAGAAGGTGACAGCCCCACTGGATAATAAGTTAACAGTATGTTAAAGATTCCTATTGTATTTCTACCATCAGCCCTTTGTGTCAGTTCCTCCATCTAGAGTCTTGGGGACTTCATTCCCTCAGACCTCAGCACTGGAAACAGTTCATGCAAAAGCTCAATGTGTATTTCCAAGAAACTAGTTGCAATGATTGAGTTGAAATGAAGTGATTTTGTCCCAGTCATTACTGATGTGATTGAGCTTCAAGTCTTTCATACACACCTGTCTTAAAGTATTTTTTTAAGACAGTGAACCAGCTACTTCCAAGTTATCATGTGACACACTCCTCGATAAAGAACATACAAATGCCATTTCCACATGGACGAGCATCAGCGTTAACACTGTATTTTAATAATATATACATTTTTGAAGCTGATACAAGTAGAATAATAGTTAGGTGCTTCTTTACCAAAAATTTCTTACATTTCCATGTTGTACATAGCGCTCATGTCCAGGTTAAACTTGTAAATAATGAATCATTGTTACAAAGGACAGGTTCATGGTTCACATTCATAGAAAGCACAAACAAATATTCAGGGAGGCTTCCAGGTCTCAGTACCAGCCCACATGCTGTCATTTGATAGAGTCAAGTGAACCATTATAAGCTAAATAAACCTCAGGAGGAAGACTGTGGCAACAACACAATGAAACACGGTGGAGACGCTTCTGCACTGTCGTTGCTACTCTTCAGCAGCTCTTCTCGTCATGCTGGGAGGGGCTCAGTAGTTATTTATATTCTAATATCATAAAATAAGCCCTGTCCTTCTGCAGACCAAAAGAGCTGTGAGGATTTGCCCTTTCATTATTAAGAGTTTTGTTTGGTTTCAAAGGAAAGTTTAATTTAAGTTCTCTTGCTGTTTGCAGAACTCACTTTACACAAAGCTAGGAGTATTTTGCATGAGCTTTCCACACCATGTTTTTTGTCTGACTTTGCTTTGTTGGTATGATGTTGTAAAGGTTGAATATATATTTTTGTACATAAATTAATAAATGAAAACAAGCATCTGTCCAGTTCCAGATTTGACGTCCTCCGTTTGAATCATGTCGTGGAACTTGAATTAAATATTACACAATAGAAATTTTAGGTAGAACCATACCTTACAGGTGTGTCCATTCAGATTTCAGGGATACTGGACACACTGTTTGCATTTGCTTGGACTCTCAAAAAGGTTTTTTTTTTTTTTCTTGTAATTTTCTGCTGTTGTTCATTTACAACTTAAAACTCCACAGATATTTGAAACTTTGCAGTATTTCCTGCCAGAGTGCAGCACTACACTCACTCAAGTTTTACTGCATCAAACCATATTTTCAGTGCTGCTCAGTTCGCTGAGGACCACTACAGGAGCTTAACACTGTATTTAATTTAGTCTACTCCACAAAATTGACTGTAGCACCACAGACAGCAGCTGCTTTAGTAACAGAGCCTTATTCTCGGCACTGAAACATGTTTTCTTTTTTTTTCTTTTAAGAAACTTTATAATTAAAGGATGAAGGTGTCTGGTGTGACTTTATATGTGGGATTGATTTGTATAAAAATCTATATTAACTTATCCTTGAAATGTTATTTTCACTACACTGAAATTCATTGCTCTTTTTGAACATGGGTACATTTCAGGGTGTCTGTTCGATGCTGCCATATAGACTGAACACCGTGGATATGATTGTGTTAAAACTCTATATTATATTTGTTCTTGTATTTAACATTGTATTCACCAGTTCTAGTTTAGAGAAATTCTTGTACTCCTGGTTGGGTAGGGATGCAACATGGATATAGATTTTGTTTGTTTGTTGTTAGTTACATTAGCATGTGATGTAGGTCTGCACTTAGTCTATAAGATATTTTTGTAGTCTGTCCATATCTGATTGTTCTGCAGAGAGACACATTACTGTTCATTTCTAAAGGTAAAGTTTGTATTTTTATACACACTTGTAATTTCTACTTGTTCAATAAATGTCAGTTGTTGTGTTTGAGTATGTGTGTTACTGACTGTCATACAGCAGCTGTATTTCTCCACTTGAAGCTGTATGTAGCCTTATTTACTGAGCTCAAATTCACCTTTAAAGACTAGTTCATGCATCATGACCATTTCTTTTTGGATTAGAATCACCAGTTTTCAGTCTGCAGTTCTTATTAGGTTGGCATAGGTTGAGAAGCTTTTAGGGAGGAGATGGTTTGTTTTATTTGTTTCATCAAGTCTTTATATGAGATTCTCAGAGGGCTAAATGTAAGGTGAAATGAGTCACTCTTGAAGTTTTTTTCTTTAATTGCTTCAGTCAACATTGAAACCCATGATTGTAATCCTATTAATAATTACAGTAATGGGCAGTCAAATTGACCTCACTTCTTAGATCAGAAGCTGAACATTATTAAGTTTAACAACTATATTGTTTATACTTGTTCCAACCTACTGAGTTGTATTCACTTGGGCAGATTAGGTGTTGATATTGTGTCCACCATTTAAATTAAAACAAGAAATATCGAAAATATTCAGACTGTCCTGCAAAGTAATGTTTTTAGGATTCAGTTTTAGACATAAATGTGGAAGGTTTGTAAGTTAAACTCTCCATCATTTAATATATTTCAAATCACTTCAACCAATCACAATAAAAATGGTGCTGACATCTTAATGTATCAGTGATAATAATTTTATAATGAAGCCGTATGAAAACGGCCATTCTGCATGAGTACTATTACTAGTGTAGCATTGACTCAGTGGAGTCCAGACAGTCCCAGTTTCACTGTGTGTCAGTTTTAATTAACTGCTGTTAGAAATGTTACAACACTAACCACTGTATTATCATCTAATCACTTCCCCTTGAATAATTCTGGCCCATGTTGGTGAAGCTGTACTCCCACAGGATGTTGTAGCAGTCCTCCACCATCTGAGGGCATCGCAGGACAAAACATGTCAGGATGAGAATCAGAATTAGAAAGTTGAACAAGATAAAGCAGAGTAAAAACAGAGGATTATTATCTGCATGATTTTGTGTGCCTTCATATCAGCATCAGTGATGAGTACACATACACATGTGGATGGTTCCTTTTCAGTGGACTTTAGCAGGCACATGTGACTGCCCATGATATCAGATGTGTTCCTCATTCAGATCTCGAGAAACAAGAACCAAAGAACAGACGCAGTAGGTAGGCAAACTTTAAATATTTCATTTAACTTCTAATAACACATGCATTCATGTTTAAAGAAATGCCAGTGTCATGTTGTTATTGTCAAATCAAGTCAATTTATTTATATTGCACAGAATCACAACAAAAGTTATCTGAAGGCACTTTTCATATGGAGCAGGTCTAGACCGTACTCTTTATATTGTTTGATTTACAGAGAGAGACCCAACAGTTCCCACCATGTAAAGCTCTAGGTGAGAGAGGAAAGGAGAGAACAGGGGTAGGAGAACATAACATAATGCAGATTCTATATAGACTTGTAAAGATGTATAATCAGAATAATAGCAATAAGACTGCACCACTCCAACAGTCTAGGCCTATGGTAGCATAACTAGCCAGCCCTAACTATAAGCTTTATCAAAGAGGAAAGTTTAAACTCTCTACTCTGGAAGAAGGTTCACCTGCTGAAGGCAGGAACATTACTGCACATGTTTAGCACATATAGCTCATAGTGATGAACCAACAGATAACCACCCAGCTCTGCAGCTCCTGTCAGCTCATTGTTTTGGTTTTTGGTTTTGTCTCCAGCTGTATTAAATGACTGTTTTCAGGAAAAGAAACCAACCAAATAACAAACCTGTTTACAGGTGACACACTCATTTAGCATCTGGAGCCTCAGAAGATGATGGAGACTGAAAACTAAGAGTGAATACTGCATTTGATTTGTCAGGTGACCACAAACACAACTCCATATGAATGTTAATGTTGCTCAGTGTCTGTTATTTGTGTAAACAGGCTACTGTTCATCATATATATTTGGCTGAAAATAAATAATCAATAAACAAAATCAATCAATCAATTCATTGAGTGTCTCTCACACAGTGATGCGTTAAAAGAGTTTTAAAATCACTCAAAACTGATCAGCAAACTTATCCGCCGCACTTACAAACATTAAACCTCTGCTGGACTGTTACAGGAATGTGATCATGATTGTTTGAGTCGGATCATGAGTGAGTGCGTGCACCGTGACAGGTGCCAGAACCGGATGTGGTGGCTTCCACCCCCCCCCGGCGGAGCTTGTGTGTGGCCAGCAGGGTATATAAAGGTATGAGCTGACACCGGCGTGGCCTCTGCGAGCTAAACATCACGGTAGGAAGGGGGTCGGTTTGTTTCGGGGCTTTCGGATGTCCAGCGGCTGTCCTGTGAGGATTTAACGCGCACGAGCCAGAGACACGAGGTGGGTCAGCTGTTTTTTTTTTTTTTTGTTTTTTTTGTCGGCGTGTCGGGTTTTGATAAAATGCTGACGTGTGTGGCGATTAAACTTCAGATCACTAAAATATGGAGCCAAAGTTTGGATTCTGCCACCATAAACGAGTGTCTTGTCTTGTGACAGGACATTTGAAGCAAAGTTTGGGGTGGGTTTCTAATCGATTGCATGACATCAGGACTTGATTTCAGCATGATCACTCCTGAGCCAAAGCTTTTGATTGCTCTTTATGTCCCTGTTAATGGTTTAACTTGCCATTCTCCTAATACTAGTCCCCACCCAACCCTCAGCATATATATATCTATATATATATATATATATATATATATATATATCTATATATATATATATATATATATATGACGCGGAGAAGGATACATGCACGCAGGGATGTTTAATCCAGTGCAGTGTCCATAAAGCTGCTCTTTTCTTGCATGGTGTTTGTATTTTGCGTGTTTTGAGCGATGCTTTCTGCTTCTGCTGCTTTCATGATTCATCCAGAGCGAGCACGCTGCTCAGTGGCCGGTATAAATGCAATGTCACGGGGTTGGCGGCTGCCCAAACTGGGCTGAGTCCACCTCCATCTCTATTCAAACGCTCAGCTTGGCACCAGCAGCATCTTTTCTCTGTTGCAGCTGCATGGCACAGAGACAGCATGGCTCACCGCTTGCATTTAAAAAAAAAATTTTTGTCTCTCCTTCTAGTGTGGAGCTCAACATGGTGCAGCTGTCTCCTTCCCCCACCCTGGATGACACCCCCCCACCTGAGTGCTCAGAGGAGGGCAGCGAAAGGCAGGATGACCTGGTGATGACTGGTAGCCCGAAGGTGGGCTCGCCCGGAGGGCTGAACTCCCTGCAGTTCAGCCTGGAGGTCACCACCGCCTACCATGGCTATGACACCTACATAGAAGATGGCCTCATCTGCCTCAAACACAAAGTCCGCAACTTGGAGAAAAAGAAGGTAGGATGGTGGCAGGTCAGAGAGGATAAGGTTTCAAAGCTAGATAGGTGAAGGCAGGCACTTGGATCTTGTGATGTGTCTTGTGTATCCACAGCTGAAACTGGAAGACTACAAGAAGAGGCTGAACCAAGGCCACGTACTAAACAAGGATCAGCTGGTAAAACCTGGTTATGTAATGGCAACAACGATAAGATCTCATGAATGTAAGTATCATCATGAGGTTTGAAGGGTTTTTGCCCATATTTCTTTGTTTCCTAGGCGGCTGTGGAAAAGTACGAGGAGGTGTTGCACAACCTGGAATTTGCTCGGGAGCTACACAAAACCCTGGATGGCTTGACTCAGAATGTAAGGGTCTTAATGATCAGACAGTTTTTTGTTTCTGTGTCCTGGCTGGTCTCAGAATGTTTGTACTGTGACAGCATGTCAAGTATAGCTGCTGTGTTGGGCCTCTGCTCGGTTTAAAAGTCGTCTTTACATCCCACAAAAGGAGAAATGTGATTACATTTCTGCCTCACAGGAGCATCAGATATCATTTAGCTAGTTGTAGATCACAGTTGGCAAAAAGCTCAGCGTACCTGGATTTTTCAACAGGAAACATTTCATGGCTGACAAAGACAATAAATTAATTGAATGGCATGTGCAATTTTTATCTTCTTGTGTCAGTTTTGGCTCCATGATGATACTACAGTTGATGTTTCCATGGACTTTGAGCTAAATCAAAAATTAATTGGCAGCTATTTTGATTATTGATTTATGTTATGGTTTTGGACTGTTGCAGAAGCCTCTCTATGCAGTGTTTTTGTTGGCTGTTGGCTGGGAGAAGCCATTAGAGACCAATGACCCGTACATATGGCATGTTTTGAGATGAATGTGAAAAAATCTCAATCTGTTGTTTTAACAGTATATTTCACATTATTACTAACAGTTTCCTAATGCTTACAGTGAGTTTCTGGTTGGATGTCTTTGGGGTCTTTTTTTTAATCAATAATTGGATAATTAGATTTTTGAAGTATTTAATATTAGTTTGGGCATGGTGGAAAACATTCTGCTGATTTAACACGAAGTCAAAGTCACTTTAATCAAAAATGTAGTTTTGAACTTACTTTGACATTAACTTGGTGTAATTTCCTATAGCCTAGGTTTAGTGTTAGTTCGAATAGCCGTTAATTATGCAACGCTAACTTTCATAGCCTCTCGTTTTTAGCCACCAGCTTTCCGGTTGATGTTTAACTTGCACTGGAGACCAACATTATGCTAATGAAGACAGTGCTGTAGAGTAAAAAACACCACTTTGCTCTTTTTAGCTTGCACTACAGCTAGCATTAATCTACATTTTGCTCCAAACCTTTAGCTAAGCCTATTACACCAATATGTCTGACTACATCAATTAATATCTTAATGAGTCAAGACTAAAGCAGCATCATGTAACATGGACAATAGCCTCAAAATAATTTTCATGCTAAACTGGCTTGTTATGGGGAGACTGGTGCCCTTTTTTTGTTCCCACTTCACACCCCAGATGCCAATTCTTACTTAGAAGTGCGCAACTGAGTGGTAGTCAGCGGCGTAAACGGCCAGGAATCAGGCCCAGCAAATTAAAAAATAATGCAGAACTGTAGATCATTTAAAAAGGTTTAGAAGTCATTATTCGTCTCTGATATCCAGCAAGAAAACTTTGAAAATATCAAGAGTTTGAAACCGAGTTTGACATGTTTGTTACAGTGGCAGCACTTCTGGTTCTGGATGCCTGAGATCATGAGGAATATACACAGTTTGACCGTGTTTCAGTTCAGTGAGTGGAACTTCGGTCAAGAGATTGATAGACTTTGTTTTCTGTACTTAAAAGCCGCTTAACTTCTCTGACTTGGAACCCAGCAAAACTTCTCTCTTGTGGCTGCAGGGGGCGCTGTTAGCAAAAGTTGCATTGTGTTGGTTCAAGGCTGAAAGCTGCCAGCAGTGTCTATTAGAGGCAATTGATGGTTAGCTAAAACATTGTTCAATATGTAGTAGTTAGGGTTGATCTTGTCTTTGAGAATTATTATAAAAAATTCAGGTATAATCTTAACAAGACAGTACTTGTTGCCAGTGATGGTGTTTTGGCACCCTTTAATGGAGCTAATGTTAACAGCATGCTTTGCCTTTAGAAGACAAATTGGGACAGATTAACCAAACACAATGCAACATGCTAACTGGTGAGCTTTAGAAGCATTGGTAGGCATATTTTTGAACTTGTGGATGAGTGAGGCTAGCTGTTTCCAGTCTTTATGCTAAGCTAATTGATGCTAGGCTCTAGCTTCATAGCTCATGCACAGACATGATCATGATCAAGATCCCCACCCCCAAATCCTGAAGTAGTAAGCGGTATGGGTAATGGATGGATGGATGTCATACCTGCCCTAGATTCTACAAACCAATAACTACTGTTTTTACTTAATTTCACCACTGGATGCAATGACAAGCTAGAATTTGAATAGGCCTCAACCTTGATATTTTCAATCTGCTCCTTGAATCATCCTGCTCCTGCAGCTGCTGAGAGCCCAGAAGAAGGCAGTGAAAAAGGAGCAGGTGGCAAAGGTGGAGGTGGAGAGGAGGCGTCTGAGCACGGTGCTCCAGGTACAGCATCTCCTCCACGGCCTGCAGCAGGAGCACGTCAGGAGAGACGTGCTAGCCGGGCACAACCAGGCACCCCACATTCCAGCCCAGCAGCTGCACAGCTTGAGTCAGCTCGCCACCCTGCTGGGGGTCAAGAGGGATAACAGACTGAGGTGAGTGTCATCTGTGGTGTTGCATTGGATGAGGCTGGACGAATAACTAAATCAACAAGTGTAAAGCCATGCATCTGTATTGGTTAGTGGGGTTATCTACGTGCTAAACACATTTAGGGAAAGTCTGGGCTATCTGAAATCTCTAAATGTTTCCACTTGTTTTCCAGGTCATCATAATATCCTAACCCTAAGAACAGTGGTGGTAAGCCATCTTACTTTGGCCCAGGCTACACTGAGGGGGGAAAAAAATCAACTAAGATTTTAGTGGAAGGATATTGTTTGTATAGATACAAGAATAGTCCATCAAACTGGTATTGTCCTTCAACCTCCACCCTATACTGGAAGTGGGGATGTGTTTCATTGTGTAGACTGACATTCATTGCTTGTGAACACCTTTTATTGTATCAGACATCTTACCAGTTTATAAAACCTAATGTACAGTATGAGAGGACTGACAGAGCTGGAAGAAAATGTGAGAATTTCTCTTAGTTAAAGAAACAATGTTGATAACATGCATCAGTGTACTGATAACTTAGTATCTGTGACCATAGAAACAGCTGCTGCAACACAGTAGGTTAGTTGGGTTAACTGTAAGCTAGCTAATGCTTTGTGTCTTTTTGGTTTTTCTTTTTGATGGTTATGTCAGACTAGCAACCAGAAAGGCAAGCTTAGCAGGTTTTTTTTTTAAAGTGTGAACTGTGATGACATCAGTGGGTGTGTCATATTCTAGAGGTTGGAGAGAGGATGGTGAAGGCAACATTGGAGAGGGAAAAAAAGCATGTATCTAGCCTATATAACAGGACAAACTCACAGGTTATCAGTGTGATCCATCGTTGTGACTTGTTCAATGCCCTCCATCAATAACGCATCCTTGATGACAGTGAATCTGCTCAAAAACTGATGGAAATGCAGGCTGGTTCACTATATAGCACCAGGGTTCCAGGAACCCTGAATGGAACCAGTCTAAGAACAAGAACTAATTAGGTGGAAAATGGCTATCTGCATCACTGTCACACACTGTCTTTCAATATGAACTGCTGTTGGCTAATTTACAGTAGATATAAAGTTTGACTGGTTCTTTGCATAAAATGTGCATAATGTCTCCAGTGAGTTGATGAGAGTTTTTATGAGTACAGTGACTCAGCACTTACATCACTGGGTGCTGATATTTCTGGAAACCCAGGAAATGGCTACTTTTAAAGCATAATTTGCCATATTTTTGATTCTTCTGATGGCAAGTTTTTGTTTGTAGAAAAAAAAAGATCCCTGTGAAAACTCACACAGTCTGTGTATTTAGTTTGTTTATGCATTTTGACTTCCTCAGTTAGAACTGTATGGACACTGCTGTCAGATTTCGGTCTGTCTCATGCTTTTAGATTGCATTCACACTTGTGTTAAGTGAGATGAATGAAGTACATCCAGATGAAAGGGTGATGGAAGGGTTAAGTGCTTATCTAAGCGGAGTCCAGTGTGTGACAAAGCAAAACCATATAAGACAAAAATGAAAAATAGCATAATGAAAACCTAAAGCGGTACAACACTGTGTACACAGAGGGCATGGTGTGAGCAGCAGCTCTAGTGCTCTGTGCCTACACAGGAGGCGTTCAGGCACAGTGAGTGTAGGTCACCTGTGCTTTGGTTACATTAAGAGCCCCAATACACAGTCACTGTTGGTGCTGGAAAATAGACTTGAAGTGTAAAATAGACTGGCATACAGTGAGTGAAACACAAGCTGTTATGCAGCCTGTGTAGACAGCTGGACTGATTAATAGGAACATATCTGTTCCATCAGATGCACTAAAATGCTCTCTGTAGACACACTGTGTGAGTTGAACTAAAACCACCATTTAACACAGGTTTAGTGGAGCCTCAGCAGCGTCGAGCTTTAGAGCACAGAGCTCCTTGTCACACCATCGGCTCTGAGCTCCTTGGTGATGTCTCTTCTGTCTTCTCTTCACTGTGTGTTGCAGTTTAGCGGAGCAGATGGAGCAGGCGGCTCTGGTGTACTTGGACCTGCTGGAGGGGAAAGACAAGCCAGTGGCTGGATCAACATGTGAGTTTACTGTATAAACCATAAAGAGATGTCTGGGACCTTTTGAAACCATCCAAATTCCAAATACATCCTCAGACCAGGGCCTCTAATATGAAGTTACATTACTGTATCACAAATGGTCTTCCCAGGTTATTCCATCTAAATGCTGTAATTGTGATGATTGTTCAATGCATATATTTTACTGTGTATGGACTGAACAAACAAGATTTGTAAGGTTCTGTTTATACCACAGCTTCATACCAGCAAAATGTAATCAAAAATATTAGTTAATTTGCATATGCCACTATGTTGATCTGACTCTCTTGTTTTTAAACACCATACCATATGGACCTCCAGATTCATTCAGCTATGATGAACATTTAATGAATTTCCATTTTTGTTCCCATTGTTGGTGGTTGATGGTGAACTGTAGCACCAAGCTCCTTAGCTGAGGCTCAGCTGCTATTCAAAACTGGAATATTACATTAGAATGACAAACACTGTTGTCATTGGTGTCCAGTTAAACTGCCTAAACTTACTAAAAGATAATCCACCACCTCCAACTAATCAGAATACAGAATTTTCAGTGGCCATGTTATAAGATGTAAGTGCGGTATCAGTCCTATATTGTTTAGAAAGAGGATATGTGAGAATATGAAAAACTGAAATCCATGCTCAATGTCAAATAGTCATAAAGTCAAGCTAATGAAGTTGTGTGTTTGAAGAACTGAGCTCTTTAACTTGGCTTTCTGTGTCATTTTGTCCTTCTTCAGTTAAGTTGTTGAAAGAGGAGCTCACCAGGCTGTTAAATTGCAAGTACTTCAGTTGTCTTCCGCCTCCACCCAACAAGACTCCAGAGGTGTTACTGAGCTCGACCAGCCACAGCAGTAAGTACATCACGCATGCACTAATGACCTGTTGGGTGTTAATGATGCCAGAACTGAGTGTGAGTCATTAAACATTGTAAGTATTAAGTGTAATTTACCACTGTTACTACTGCATACATTTTAGTCTCAAAATGGTGAATCAGACTCACAATATTTCTTTCTCCTGACAGCCATATCGAAGTCAAAACCAAATGAAGTTTCGAAGAAAGAGGTAAGAGCAGTGTCTTTTTTTTTTTTTTTTTTTTTTTTTTTTTTTTTTTTTTTTTTTTTTTTGAAGTTGTGCTTGTGTGACTGTAAGCATGCTTCAGGATCCACTGATGCTCTGTTGGTGATATGGCAGTTTTTCAACAGACTGTACCTGACTGACATGGAGACCCCTCCCGCTCAGAGCTGGAAGGAGGACTTCCAGGCCATGAGAGAGCGGGAACCCCCTGACTGCTGGGATATGGAGTTCCCAGACAGACCCACCTCACCCCATACTGCAGTCCACAAACCATGGAGGGGAGCCGCCACTTTGATCCCCAAAGTCCCAGTCGCCACCAAGAAACAGTCTGCTGACTGCAAACAGGTGAGGTATCATCAGACCCAATGTGCCTGACCATTCAAGTAGTTATGTGTTAGTCTCATGTCTGAATAAGCACCAGAGTCACTATGGTACGACACAGTCTGAAGTGAATCTGTCAGATCATTGTATAGGCTGGTAAAACATGCAGAGAAACACCTGTCTGTTACCTGCCTTCAGAGATGAATGTGTATGAATGTATTCTGTGTTTTCATCACTTATGCACAAAGGAAAACCGTTTAAAGAAGCACTGCTCACTGAAACATGTTTTTCAGCTGTAAGCTAAATGATTTGACTGCACTGTGATGAATCACATCAGTGCTGCTGTTGGTACTGACATGTCTTTACCAAAATGATCAAAATCAGTATTTCAGGGGATGGAAAATGGGCTCAATAAACCATCTACTGTTTTAAGTCATCCTGAACCTTGCAAGGTCAATGTTGACAGTCAGCTGACTTATTAGTGTTGTGCAAAAAAAGAATATTCCAGCCCTCTAATCAGAGGTTAGTGGCCCATCACTCGTCCTTGAGTGAGAGTTTTTGAAACCACGCTCTTTGGAGTTTATAGTTTTTTGCTAACGCTCTATACTTGGTACTTTTCAGTTTTGGCACAATGGTTCAGACTTGTGCTTTTTGATGGCTGTAGCGCCAGACTGCGTTCTTTCCTTTCAGACTGCCCACTTTTAAGCATTTCTCAGATTTAAAGTGTTTGATGGACTAGCTGATATTAAGTTTATAAAACTTGATATCAGCAGCTACAAAAAGGGAATTATGTATTATTTATGATAAACGATAATGATATTTACATCTGATGTTCAGATTTCTAAACTTTCAGATATGAATAGCTCTATAAAGAGCACTTGATTACTTGTGTAAGGACTTAACACGTTTTTGGTCCTTTTTAAACTGATCTAATGAGCTGGTGTGTTTTTGTAAGGCTGTTGTATTGTTCAGCAATGGTGTCCACACAATAATCAATATGTGATATTCTCCCCAGAGAAAAGAGAGGAAAGCCAAAGGAGAGCCAAACTCTAAGTTGGTGAGTACAAACCTGTGGGTTTAATATGTACAGACATCTCTGACTGTAAGCAGTTTGTATATTTATCCTCCTTGTGATTCTCAACAGGCAGTTCACATGGACATGCCTATGGAGGTTTTCAACTCTCCGTCTACCTTACCCAAAGACCCCATCCTGAGAAAGCAGCACCTGGAGGACCTCATGACAAAGATCCATGGCTCCTTCAGTTTCATGCAGGTGGAATTTGGCTGTTTGCAAACCAACAGATTTATTTAATATCAAACTTTTCTTCTTTACCACCCAGTGCAGGATGGAACTCAGATTTTTAACCAAGTCCTCTGTACCAGTAATGATCTATTAAAGATTTTAAAATGAACCTGTTCTTTTTAGGACTCTCTTCTTGATGGTGAGAGCTCCCCCACTGATGGCCACTCTGGACTGAAGAGACGACCATCTGGATCTCCCTCTCCTCTGGGTAACTCTGAAGCTCTGCAATTTGACAAAACAATCCCAACTGAAGCTCCACATGCTAGCTTAGCTTTTTCTGTAGCTTCTGTATTATATGGTGAATGTAGCTTGCTAATTAATCATGGAAATGGATTTGAAATGGTGTCTTTAACATTAATCTGCATAACAACTGAGGAATGATGGTTGGGATTGTTATGTGAAACTGGCTGTTTCACAGTGACGTGCAGACCTACATCAAGGTTATATAACATTCTGTTAGAGGCAGTTGTCTGTGTGACTTCATCTCCTCTTGCCTTAATTGAAGGTTTGTCAGAATCTTGCTGCTGCAAACTGTGGAGAGGTAAATGGTGAATTACAATAAATACAATATCTCTTCATCCCCTGGCAGAGTTCACATGGATATTTTTAACTTTTAAAGCTCTCTATGGTTGGCTGTTATTACCTGTGATCATTTAACACCTTATTGAAACTGTAATTGTGTTTTTCATGTTTAATTTACAATTGGAGTCTTGGCATTTAGTTTGTTTTTAAAGTAAAAGCTCAGATTTTTGTGTGTAATTTCTCAATTCCCCCCCACCCCCCGCCCCAACTAACCAGCAGAGACAGACTTGAGAAGCCCAGTTGATGTCCTGCCCAAAGCAATGCATGTAAGCATTTTTTTTTTTCTATCTGTGATAAGTCAGTTGTGATCTTGGTCACTTGGACTTGTCATCACTTCACCCTCACCCCCCCCCCCACTCAGTCCACCCCACTGCCTACCAGGCTCATGGAGCGCAAAGCCAGTCTGACCAGTGGGGATCAGTGCCTGGAGACCTGTGACCTGGAGCTTTCCTCAAAGGACCTACCTCATGTAAGACGTAGCACATTGGCTGTGAGATGCAACATGCTTTAAAATCCCGCAGCTCCAACTGGCTGTCAAAGTTGCCCCCTCTCTGCAGGAGCCACTTCAGCTGGCTGATAGAAGCGCATTTCCCTCACCGCCGCTGTACCGCAGGGAGTCGACCATCTCGGTCAGCCTGGAGGAGAAGAGCCGTCCTCGTGTAAATGAACATTCTCCACCATGTCAACAGACAAAGCACATTTATTTCCATGAAATGTTGTAGATTTGCTTTTCCCTCCCAATACCTTCAACCTCTCTTGTTTTTTTTGTTTTGTTTTTTTTAACAGACGCCGGTGACTGAGTCAGGGAAGCAGTCCCCATGTAATGGGGTGGGATCTTGCACCTCAACCCCCCCTCAGGGACAGTCTTTCTCCACACCCCCCACCAGGAGAACTCTCACCTCTGCACAGTTTCAGAACATCCAGTCAGTAAGTCTTGACAGAACTATGCATCAGTCTCTTGAGTTTTATGCCTGTAAGGCCCAAAGGGGTTGACTCCTACTTACAGCAGTCACCAATTAATTTTCCTCTCCCCATTCACTCCTGATATATTGAATGTGTATCTGGAAATGTTACGTTCATTTCATGGGTCCTTTGCCTGTATACCTGGTAACCTGTCCCTGGGAAGTTTTTGAGGCAATGCTGCTCTCCATCCATGTTAAACCAGTTAAATTTGTAAACGCACCTCTCTCTCTGCTTCAGCCATCCATCTGCCTTTTCCAAAATGGCTTCCAGAGTGTGTTTATATTGAAACACTAGCTTGGTGTTCCAGTGTTTACAGGGTTAAACAGCTTCTCTTGGCAGACTAACTGGCTGTAGCCTGGTTACAGATGGGGACTTTGTGGCTGCAAAGTTGAGGAAACCTTCTGTAGTGACATTTGCTGTAATCACGCATTTTAAGGTATGGCTGATAATGCAGCACAGCCTTCCCCCTGACCATGCAATAATCAGCTGTACTGTCTGTCCCACTCCTTACCAGATGCTGGCTGTGATGCCATTTTACTGTTTAAAAGGGGGGGCAAAGTAAAAGAGTTTCAGTTGTTTTCACTTCAGGTCTCCACTAAAATGACCTGGAAACACTAATGTGGATGCATTGTTTTCACACAAACACAGCTTTTTATAATTTAGATGGTTTAATGTTAATGTAGCTGTGGTTCTTTCTCCTTTTTACCAAGAAAACATTTGTAGCAGCAGATATCTGGAGGAGATATTCTGACATTTTCAGATAAAAAAAAAAAACATTACCATACCATGCAGATCAGATTTACTATACTGTCTCTAGATGTGGTCATTTATCTGTTTTTACTCTGTCAGAGACAGATGCATGTTAATACCAGTTATAAACAGGGTCTTCTGGCAGTTGGCTGGTCTACTCTAGGTTATGAACTTGCCTATTTGCTTCTTGTGTTTTGTGAGACTGCAAACTTGGGTCTAGAAATGAATGCACTCAAGGACACATTAACCCTCTCTGTCATTTATCAGTCTCATATCTGGATTAAATCTAGATGTATTTTAAAATGCTTTATCATACTGGATATATTCAGCCACATTTGAGTGTCTGTTGCACAGGTAACAAAACTTATTGTATCCATCTTGGTTTTCATGGTCTACACGCAAGTTATGATTAACTGAGTGGTGGTGGTGATGTACCTGAAGCTGTTTGGTAGTGGTTAAGAATTGAAGTATAATAACTTATGCCAACACAGGGGTGAGTTTCAGTTGAATTTCAGTCAGATTCTAATACTACTACCTTGTTGCATTTACACTTCTATCAGCCTCATACTTATTGAGGTCTTGGTCTCCTGGCCAATGATAGTTTGTAAGTGCAATAATGGTAGCTGCATTTGCAGGGGTGGATGTTGTTGGGATGAGATTTAAAGAAAGTCTATATGTAACATTTTACTGTGCAGCTTTTATCAAGAGTTTGAGTCTGGGACATCAAATCTGTTGTGCTGTCTGAATAGCAGGGTGAAATGGCATTACCTGTGTGCATTACAGGCGTTGGTTGTTTTCAAACCTGTGATTCATTTAACTTTAGTCCAAGTCTGTGGATGAGTTAATAAACTTTGTTTCCATAGTTTGGTTTCTTTCCACAAAGTGATCAGAAAACAGTGAGAACATCCTCTGCTCAGTGTGGTTCATATATTTGAGGTGGGGCTGAGGTCAGGCCTGGCTCATCCACATCCCAGCACGTGTCTCAGGTCGAGAGTATGTCTTGCATGGTTAGGTCAGATCGAGATGGATATGGTTTCCACATGACTTGCAAATCAGGACCTTCAACTGGACCAAACTGAGTTAAAACACCTCTACTGTACCATAGCTGTTATTACCCCAATTTTTTTGTCTTGACATCTCGCTGGCTGGAGTGATTCTTGAGTGAGTAGCCCAGCAGACCAAGAGAGCCTTCACAATTGTGGACTCGAGGCATGGCGATTAGCTCGGTCTCACTGTGGAGGTCACTCCTCCCCGCCCACCACCACACTGCCCTGCTTCCATGCCAGCTCACCCACTGCTCCAGCCTCTGCAGAAGGCCAGCCTTCCCCGCCTCACTGCCAGCTTTCAGCCCGGGCAATCTGGATAACCCATCGTGTTCGACCAGCTGCACAGCAACCTAGGCGAGTATCGGCCACCATATCGGCGCTTCCTGCCCGTCAAGCGGAACCTATGTCTTCATCTT
Organism: Lates japonicus; assembly: GCA_033238685.1. NCBI lineage: Eukaryota > Metazoa > Chordata > Actinopteri > Centropomidae > Lates > Lates japonicus. Next base: position 225,858 of record BRZM01000005.1, on the reverse strand, counting down.
ACATCCTGAGCTGCCATCAGCGTGCCCTCTCAGCATCAACCTCATGCGTAGGGCGTGATGAGTGTCAGCGTATGCCAATGATGGAGCCCCCAGACCACGGGACAGCCAGCAACCGCGCATCTGCTGCTGCCTCTCTTCCGGGAGACCAGGTGTGGCTCGATTTACATCGTGAGTGCATCTATAGCACCTCGTCCTGTACAAGACTTCCTGCTGTACCAGGACTGAACTGCTGTCAACCAAATGGCCATGTTCTCCCAATGTGTGGATTGTTTGCTTTGCACTGAATGGTATTAAACTGGCGTTTCAGTATTGTGGTCGAGCTGCATGCAAATGTCCTTTTTCACCATAAAGCCCACTCATAAATTAAGGCATGTCAGTATTGCGACGGTGTGATCTGTATTCACATCTCATCTTCATTTTGAAATGGAGTTATGACCTTGACATCTACAATGTACCTGACTCCCATGAATGTATAGTTCATGATGGTGGTGCTCAGTGTGACTGTGATACTAAGTACAGCTGGGCCTTGATCACATCATCTTGCTATAAATCGTCCTGTAGCACATCAGCTGTTCAGCCCAACAAGGTCACTGATTTCAGTGAACTCTGATGCAATGTTATGGTTACTTTTCTTTTTGTTTATGACCAGATGTTAAACAGCTGTGGAGGCTGAATGAATGGCTGACTTATTGGATGAATTATAACTGACTTCTATATCAGCACTTTCGCGTTGCTGAAACTCTATATTCAGTCTCACCTTTTGTGTGTGAATGTAGAATCTGAGGAAGGAAAAGAATGTGTTCTGGGTGGTAGATGCGGTGTCAAACTGGCAGAGGCCAAATTATTTGCACTAACAGACTACTGTGGAGGCGTGGGAGGTGGTCCCTTGATGTACCTAACGTTAAATAAAAGATGAGCAGTGAATCTGGGTGGCCTTCCATTTATTCTGTTTCTACAGTTATAGAGTTTATTACTTTCAGCAGTGTTTATAGGGTCATTCACCTGTTCATTCTTTATGACAGCTTAACAGAATCAAAACTAATATTTCTCCCATTTAAAACTTTAATAGAAAAGCAATTATAGCCGACCTGTGACAACGCATGATGATCTAGGGTTTATCCACAGTTTCTGGCCACAATCTAAAACAGCACATAGCAGAAATGTAACTGATGCTGACTCACCCTGAGACATTTGTCAGACTTCACACACAGACACTAAAGGATATAACAGCACCACATAAGCGGTCAAACTCCCCAACAGCTGAGACAGGCTGCTATCAGGTGAGTTCCTGCTGTGCTGATGTTTAATGGTTGTTCATGTTTACGGTATCTTTGTTTGGGCATGATTGTGCTAATTAGTAATAATTCCAGGACCAGTTTGTTGGGAGTAGACAAATCAGGGTGCTAGAAGATAACCCATAGGATTATAGTTCGTCCTGAACTGGAACTAGACTTAATAATGGTATTCCACTCCAGCTGGCTGGCATACTACTTTGATGATACTGGTGTGAGGTCAACAAAGTCAATATAGATTTCATTGGGAATCCTAAATGTCTCTACTAAGGTTTTAAGGTGATGCTAGAAGATCACCAACAACGCAGATTCATCATCTAGGGATCATAGATGTCTGTGCAGAGCTAACAGTCCTATCAGTGGACATAAGGTAACTGCTCACACACTTTTGCTGCAAGGCTAAATTCCTAAGTGCATATCAGAGAGGGTGCAGTCAGTTCTACATGTGAGGGCACTAGATTAGTGAAAGGCAGTAAGAGAACGTCTTTATTAACAGCATACATGTTGGGTGGACTGGGACAGAGACCATCCCCGGACAAGACTTCCTCCAGCTGTTCCAGCCAGGAGCTAACAGACTCTGCTGTTCCAGATGAAGTAAATAATAACAACACCCACTCAGGGTAGCAGCAGCATCCACCGTACCACTGTAGCGACGAAGAAGAAGAGGAGGAGACCGTAAACTGTCTGTTTACTTTGCTTTACGTCCACCGACAGCTGGTTGCCAGTAAAACAGGGCGATACGGCTCTCAGTAAGTTTGACGCGTGCTGTGATTCTTAGGTAAGACTTAAAACGCAGCCAACGTTGCACAAACACATTTCTGATGATTTTTCCCTATTGGGCCTTTATTTTTGAACGTATTAGTGACTGGGCTGTGTTTGTAACTCCTGGAGTTTGACCCTCGGTGATTAGATGGCAACAGCTGAGTTTAGGGCACAAACATTCAGCTAGCGCTACATGTATGTGACAGTAAAACACAGAAGGAACCGTGGAACTGGTACATATGGATCTAACTTGGATAATCCAGGCTCTGAAAGGGACCTCAGCCCTAATCTGAGGATAGCGGCGGAGAATGAACTCAATCAAATTAGGTGAGCTAAAGTAGTTGATTAGTTTTTGTTTGTTTGGTTTTCAGTGGGAGGGAAGGAGGGGCATCACCAGGACCGTTTTGGCCAAAACGATGCAGTGTTTTGTAGAGGAGGACAGCGTATTTGGTAGTCAAGACTGAGCCTCAGCTGGTGATTTCAGCCCCTCTGGTTTAGCTTATATCAGGCCTGCAGTCAGCAGTTGACTGACTGCGTCGAAGAACAATGGGGCAGTGTGACGGCCATCACGAACCATGAGCACCGGTGGGTGCAAACTTCCAGCAGCGTCTAACTGGGTTGACCGAAGCATCTGCGCTGCACTGGTGTTGTTTGACACGGAGCTGCTGTTACAGTGGAATGGTAAAACCATGTCATGGATCAGAACCTTGGTTCTTTATCCTACTCCTCATCAGTTTGGATGTTATTTATTATTTATTTATTTTTACATCCGACATTTATTTATTTTCATTTCTATTTTAAAGGGTTTCCATCAATTTTAGAGTTCATAGTTTCTAAGTGATTACTAAAAGTATGGCTGAGAAGGGCTTTTCCTAAACACCAAAAATTAAATGATGATATTAAATTTATTTATAGATTATTTATTTATTCATTTATATATTTCTCTCTTTTTTGGTTCAAAATAAAATCAAATTTAATCACAATCAGCAGCACAAAGTTAACATTAAACTGTCATCTACATGAATGATATTCTTACGCATACTCTGTCGAGCAGGTCTCTCTCTCCCATGTATTGTACACCCAACAGAACAACTGAAAATAATGTTATCTTGTACAAAGAAAATAGATTATTTTCAGACATGCTGTTTGTTTTGATTTATTTTGCCATCATCCTTATTAACACTTTTTAAAATGCAAATTGCGGGTATCTGCAGATTTTAACTCAAGTCTTGGTAGATCCATCATTTCTTACTTAAATGGTGACATTATCATATATCACATATCATTAGGAATTATTATTATATTTTCCTGAAGTTCATATTGCCCTACTAGTTTCCCTTATTTTCATACTCTGACCAGTATGACTGTGAAACAGGTTTCTTTTATAAAGTCTTAAGTTTGCTTCCTGAATTTTAAGTTGTTTATGCGGCTCATTTACTGAAATCTGGGAACAGAACACGGTGGTGTTCAATATATCTGGTTACTATCTCATGTATGTTTCAGTCCTGCAAAGTTATCAGCCAACTGACCCACTTTAGATCATTGTCAGACGGGTGGGATTTTCCTGTTCGCCAGGCAGGCCGTGATAACAGTTCAGGCGCAATACTACTGTTTTGTCTCACTGCTGAAGTTTGTTGTTCTTATTTTACGTTTAATGCTGGGGTGACATTTTCCATCTTGAGTCAGCAGTAATAATACTGTATAATTTCACCCTAAGGTTATTCTATTATGTAATTTCATGTTAAAATGTTTACAAAGGAGTCCTGTCCGTGAGAGACGACTCTAAAACTCAGCTTTTATAAATTTCAGGACAGTAAGTGCCTGATGTGCATGCTTACAAACTCTTGTGTGTGTGTGTTTGTGTGCAGCGGCCGTTACCTGAAGAACATGGTGAGTCAGTACTATGGCAGGACAGGAGAAATCTCTGGGCAGTCGTCTTTCCTTAACATCATGAGGGGTAAGCCCGACATGGATCAGGACTGTTGGAGGGCATCATCCGCTGTCCAGAGTCCATACGGTACACACACATCACACACATGACACTCAGGATAACCATTGGTACCTGGCCAAAGCTGTTAGTGACTCAATTTTTTTGTCTCTAGTGCCCAGCTGACCATGTGTCTGCGAGCCATCATCAAACACGACTTCCCCGGCCGCTGGACCGCTATCGTGGACAAGATCGGCATGTACCTGCAGTCTCAGAACAGCGGCAGCTGGTACGGCAGCCTTCTGGCTCTCTACCAGCTGGTCAAAACCTACGAGTGAGTAACCTGTTTGTGTTCCTCTGTTCTGCCTCGCTGCTCTGAACATCCTCCTGGGGAGACGTCACCCTCACATCACATTATTTGTCTATATAAAATAATGAATTTCAATAACAAAAACTCACATCATATTCATCTTGATTAGACAGCAGAGGAGTACAACCCTAGTGTAATGAGTGCGTCCCTGCTTTGTTTGTTTTGTGCAAACACACTCTATATCACAGCCTGACATGTGGCAGTAATGCTCTTAGAGATGTAGCAATGTGCCAATGAAGGTAAAGAAGACTGGTTGCTAGTAAGCGTGGAGGTAAACAATGCAGAGCTGAAAATGTTCAACATGTTGTTTGATGAGGAAGGAAGTGCATTCAACACTGTTTGACCTTAAGGATACACACAGTGTGTTTAGGTGAGTAACACACTTTTTTTAAACAAGAAAACTCCACAGGGCGCCTTTAGAAGATTAGAGTATAAAATGTGTTGCCAGAATAACTAAAGCATTAAATATATTGGGAAACAGCCCATCCTGTGTCAAACTGTGTAGTTACAGATTTTACTTTTGCAATGCAGTGTATAAATTAGAAAAGCTCCCCTGGTAGAGCGCATATTGATAGGTGGTATGCACTCTGCCAGATTAGCTTTTTTTTTGTAGCAGGCCTGGTTTGAATCCAGCCAGGGCCTCTCGCTGCATATCATCCTCTCTCTCCCCTGCCTTTCCAGTCTGTCTCTACTATGGCGACAAAAATGCCCTCAAAAATCTCCATCGTACTCCCCCTGCATGTTTTCTTTTCATAGAGGCTATATTTTTATATAATATATATAAGACTAAGGTGAGAGGGTTAATATACTATAAACACTTTTTCCTAAAAGATAGAGTGTATAACACTTAACACATAAATGCTGCTGTCAACCAACCATCTGTAGAGGAACACATAGAGAGTGGTGTGCTGGTTTGATCTATTTGTTATACTGATTTATTGTCAAACCCAAATCTTGGTACTTTGATTTGCTTGATAAATCAGGTCAGTAACGCCTGTGAGCAGCGTTGTCAGCAGCCCCTCTCACCTCATCAGTGATTTGTCCACACAATGACAAATGACCCTGACTAAGATAGTTTTTGGTCAGTTCACTGTGTGCCCCTCTGTGTGTGTGTGTGTGTGTATAACTCAGGTACAGGAAGGCAGATGAGAGGGAGCCGTTGCTGGCAGCCATGCAGATCTTCCTGCCGAGGATCCAGCAGCTCATCAGCCAGCTGCTGGTCGACGCCACCATCTTCTCTGTCCTCATCCAGAAACAGATCCTTAAGATCTTCCACGCTCTTGTACAGGTGTGTGTGTGTCTGTGTTTCTGTTTATGTGTGTCCCCACATGATAAAACATATTCTTCTCATATCACTGTAATACATTCATGACTGAATGATCAGTATGACCACATAAAGCCAGGCCATGTCATAGAAAATGATGGCATGTCGTTTTAGACACAAAGTAAAACACAGATAGCAACACACTCTGGCAAGTCACCATGACTGTTTTGACAAGAACATAAGCAGCTGTCCCCAGATCTGTACAGGAGACTGACTCAGGTAGTACTGCAGCGTTAATGCCAGTGGATGTCAGTCAGACTGTTATAGAAGAAAGTCTCTTATTCTTCCACCTCTGTCCGTTGTTGGATTATAAGACTGCTCAGATATTTGTTCTGAGGTGATCACAGGGAGCAGCTATCAATGTACACCACGACAGAATAATGGAATTGGAGCACTGCCTTGTTGCTACAACGTGTGAGATCAATACACACAGAGAAAATACAGTGAGTTCAGTAAACCAGAAAACACAGTGAATGAGCCGATCTTTGAGGAGGAGGTCGTTGAGGAGATTCTTCAGATTCTTCAGAAAATAAGTCATATAATCAGTCACAGCTCACAGTCTTTTGTATCCTTGTGCATTGTTACACATTATAAAATAAAGTATAAGAGTCAAGTAACTCAGGAATGTTGCAGTATTAAGAACATCAGCTTTTTGCCTTCATGAGTGACACTATAAAAAAGTCATCAGCAAAGTTTCATAACATATGAAACTCAAAAGAAGATGCATTAGTGGCCCTCAGTAACCGAATGGTGAAGGTGCATGCTATATTACTGCAGCATCCCCAACATTTCCCACCATGAGCAGCACAAGGAAAAACTTCCTTTTAAGAGGCAGAAACCTCGAGCAGAACCAGACAAAATAAGTTTAACTGAGCCTGTAAGAGAACAGGAAACACTCCTCTTCTTCATATTATCACTTTATAACTCAAGTGACAGATATCACCAACATTATGGTTCCTGTCCTGTCTAAATGAAGCCATAACAAACATCTCTTCAGAGGTGGTAGAAACAAGTTACATTTACTCTGTTACATGCACTTAAGTAGATTGAGTAGATTGTACTTGTTGGCCTATTTTTTTCCCTTTTCCACTGTTAGAGTTTGGCTTTACAATCGCTCTAACAGATGATATTAACAGACAGAGATAGAGTGCATGCTGGTCTGAGGTCAGTGCATTAGAGAACAGTGAAACAGCGAGCAGTGAACACTGAAATTAAACTGAGAACCATAAGACTGTCTGTTATGTTAATTCTAATAAGTTGAATACTATACACACAGTAAATCATGCTTCAGAACCACAGCTACTTCTGTGTCTGTGTCTGTGTAAACATTTGTGTATCTTTGCCAGTGTCTCAACCATTTAACTAGTCATGGTCAGTCATGTAGCCTGATGAGGAGAGGGCAGAGCAAATTATGCACATGAAAAAGAAGACGGACTGCTTTGATTTTATGTGGAAATGACTGATATCATGTTTCAACCTCAGATGGTCTTTGTCAGGTAAAGAAGTGAACACACCTGTATTTATGATGAAAGGTCACATCATTATCTCCTAAATAGACAAAATGAGTAAGATTAGACATTTTCAGTAAGGTTAGAAACTGATTTGGCCACCTGTGTAATTTTAATGTCCTCATTTGACTGGAGAGACCTGGATGTGGTGATCAGGCTCTCACCTGATCTGTTGCTGTCTGTGATGGGAGCTGTCACCTCTGGGACAACTACACCGACCAGCCACAACATTAAACCACTGACAGGTGAAGTGAATAACATGAATCTCTTTACAATACAAAGTTCTGCTAGGAAACCTTGGGGCCTCACATTCATCTGGATGTTACTTTGATACATGCCACCCAATTTAACAGACAAAGCACGCCCCCCCCCATGGCAAACACACTCCCCGACAGCAGGGGCCTCTCCCAGCAGGACGGTCCTCCCATCACACCACAAAAACTGCTCTGGAATGGCTCAAGAAACACGAGTCCAAGGTGTTGACCTGGTCTCCAAATCCCCCAGATCCAAATCTGATTGAACATCTGTGGGATGCACCAGAACAAGCCAGATGTTGGAGGCCCTACTCTGCAACCCACAGGACCAAAAGGATCTGCTGCCAATATCCCAGTGCCAGACACCACAGGACACCCTCAGAGGTCCTGTTTCCATGCCCTGATGGGTCAGAGCTGTTTTGACACAAGGGGGGACTATGCAATATTATGTTTCAATGTTGTGGCTGATCGGTGTATACTGGAAGGATAACTGGAACATGTTGACATTACTTCTACTTGAGTACTTTAACAATACTTTTACTTGCGTATCATCAATGGCTACTTTACCCATATCTGCAGTTTGCAGAATGGACACTATCTGACTGACAAAAATCCATCACCTCAGCAGAAACTGTAGATAAAGCCAGCAGTGTCCCATGTCTATAAAGGGCTCTTGTGTGTGTCAGTGTCACAATGATAACAACGATGGCGATGATAACAGCATTAACCCCATTGTTGCCCTGCAGTACTCGCTGCCTCTCCAGCTGATCAACAACCCAGTGATGACCCAGTGGATGGAAATCCTCCGAGCCATAATGGACCGTGACGTCCCCGCTGTAAGACAAACACGCAGGCCGCATGAAAACAGTCGTTTGCCGATTACACAAGCTCCTAGAACTGACTGTGAAGTGTGTGTTTGTTAGGAGACGCTGGAGGTGGATGAGGACGACCGTCCTGAGCTGGCGTGGTGGAAGTGTAAGAAGTGGGCGTTGCGCATCATCACCAGACTGTTTGAGCGGTGAGTCCAGAGGTGCTCTCACATCATCACAAACCAGATTTGTAGTTTTCCAGAGGGACATTACCAGCTGTTCATTCGCTCTGGTCTAAATTAAAGGTATGGGAGTCCTGGCAATGTGACAAAGGAGTACTACGAGTTTGCAGACTTCTTCCTGAAGACATATGCAGTGGGCATACAGCAGGTATGCATATGTCACTTAAACTGGAAAGTTGTTTTAGGTTGTCAGTTTATTTGTTGCTCAGGCACTGACTGTTGTCCTTGTTTGTGTTGTCCATCCAGGTCCTGCTGAAAGTGGTGGACCAGCACCGACAGAAGCACTACGCTACTCCTCGCGTTCTGCAGCAGTGCCTCAACTACCTCAACCAGGGCCTGTCACACTCCCTGACCTGGAAACAGATGAAGCCACACATGCAGGTAGGACAGGCAGGGAGGAATCTGATCCAGATATGAATATATCAAAAAGATCATTTTGTATTTGTGTGGGTATCTGCATTGACTTGAAAGATCCAAGTGTTTGTCCATTAACCTTGGGATACTGGCTCCAGCTTTGATTCTTACTCCAAACCTGATCAGACCAGGTCTGAGGCCTGTACTACGAAGCAGGATTTGAGGTTAGCGAGGTCACTTCAGGGTTATGACGGTGGTTCACTTTTTAGTGGTGTAAATCACCATGGTAACTTACACTGAGCAGCTAACCTGGAGCAGGTCATGTTCAGAGGATCAGATCAGAACCTGTCAACAGCTAGACTACTGACCAATCAGATCATCAGAAAACCATAGTCATGTTTCCTACAGGATCCTGACATGGACAAAAGAGTTTACAATAAAGTGACAAATGATTAAGAGAAATACATATTTTTATAGATCAGTCGAATGGTTTTACTGCAGGTATCAGCATTTCTTCTCATATCATATTAAGTTCTGCCTCTGTCGCTTGAACACACTCATGGCTGGATCAGGAAATCCCGGGGTCACCTTATTGAGTTGATAACCACCATTGTATGACCGCCTAGTGAGACTGTGGTTGTTGAACTTGACTGAACTTGCTTCGTACTACAGGGCTCTGATGGGTTTGAGTTAGGAAGGGCTCCAATCCTCATCATCATCCTCTGTCTATTTTGCCTCTTCACGGTTCTTCTTTTGTGGTGGAAACGCAAACAGGAAAGTGCAAAGGGGAGTTTTGGTTCCTAGTTTAGTTTAGACCCTTAATCCAACAACTTCCCTTAACTTCCTTCAGATCACATTTGCATTGGATACATCCATGGTTACTACAGAACAGCCTTCTTCCCTACCTACAATTCTACTTTTTTGGTGTGTTATCAGTGTAATAGAGCGACACCAGCGGTGTGAATATGTTTTGTATTTCCTGGGTGCTTGTATTTTCTTTACACAGAAAAGAAAATACAAAATCCATCTATTTATTCCCTAAACCACCACCAGGCTATCACATGGCTAACACACGTGTACATATGATTCAAACCCAAGCAAATGTGGTAACCGCTGAGCCAATATGCCAACCCAGTAAAAAATAATAAACAATGCCCACAGTTCCTGAAAGGTGGACTTCAGAGGGATGTTAAGGTTCTTCCATCAGGGTGTTACATTCCTCTACTAACTGCTGTTTTAAAGCCACTGTGATTCTCCTCCTGAGGATATGACCACCTTCATCTCTTACAGACCATATGCCAAGAGGTCATCTTCCCTCTCATGTGTTACAAAGACGAGGATGAGAAGCTCTGGCAGGAAGACCCCTACGAGTACATACGCATGAAGTTCAGTGAGTGTTCAAACAGTCTGGTTTATAATGACTTGACTGAACTCACACACAGTGGATTGGTACCCGCTACCAGTCTTCATTGCTAGCATGTAGCATCTTGTAACCAACTTTAAATTGTTAGAGTACAAGAAAAACTCAAAAACCACTGTAGTAACCGTTCAGCTGCATTATTGCCATTGTATTTAGTGGTAAAGGAAGGATGTCCGCCATGTTTTTGAACATGTAGTGTGATCCCATTCTTCATGTGAGCGAATGTGTGTTTGTCTCTGTGGCAGACCTGTATGACGACCACGCCCTCCCAGCCACAGCTGCTCAGAGCCTCCTCTGTAAAGCTGCCCGCAAAAGGAAGGAGGTGAGGAGCTGCATTTTAACACAGGTCCAGAGGAACTGAGTACATCACTCTACCACAGAACTGAGACACAGTTTGTGGGCACTGGCTCTTTGCCCAAGTATATCTGTTTTATGAGACTTTTACACTTTACTTACTTTTACACCACTACATTTGTCTGATGACTTTTCACATATGACCTCACTAAGACGTAAGCCAGAAGTTAAGATTTATTTGTGTCTTTCAAAATAATGACTTTGTTCTAAGTGTTGTATTTTCAGCTTTATATTTTGTTGCCACCAGGTGGCAGGATGGATGACAAATTAAGCTTTATTATTTTTGAGTACTTATTCCATCACTGTTATTTAGTTATTTAAATTTTGAAGCAGTGCATCTCTCAGGTCAACACTCTTAAATACAGCTGTAGAATATACTTTATGCATCAGTCTTTTCTTCATTCAATTCAATTCAATTCAATTTTATTTACATAGCGCCAAATCACAACAGAAGTTATCTCAAGGCACTTCTCATATAGAGCAGGTCAGAGAGATATCCAATTCCCACCATGGGCATGAGGCTAAAGGGGCAAGGAAAAACTTCCTTTTAAGAGGCTGAAACCTCAGGCAGAATCAGACTCAGGGTGGGCAGCCATCTGCCTTGACTGGTTAGGTTGAGAGAGGGGGGTAGAAAATGGCGACAGGAGAACATAGCATAGTGCAGATTCCATGTAAAAATGTAAAGTGGTATCAATAATACAAAAAAGGTAATAATAGTAATTAAAGTTGTAAATGCAATTGCAGTAGTAATTAAGAAGCAGTACTTTCTAAATATAAAAGCAGGTGTTGAGCAGGGTTGTAGGAGCAGCAGGAGACTTGTCATCACAGATCACACTGCCAGAGGCTGAAATACCTGTAGACAGTGACAGAAGAGGAGAGAGAGAGGGATGTAATCTTAGTGCTTCCTTCTTGACAGGTTCTTCCTCAGATGATGGAGTTCTGCCACCAGATACTGATGGACCCCTCCGCTGACCCCCGCAGGAAGGACGGGGCACTGCACTGCATCGGTGCTCTGGCTGAACTCTTACTGAAGGTACACACATCCACAGATACACCTCTGTGTGTGACTTTAAATTCTATTTTCCTGTAGAAAAAATCTGACTGAGCCTTTAAAGACAGTTATGTTGAATCCTCTCACTGCTTTTCATGTGTAATCACGTCTGTGCTGTGTGTGATTATACAGAAGCGGATGTACAGGGAGCAGATGGAGCTGATGCTGCAAAACTATGTCTTCCCATTGCTCAACTCTCCCATGGGTTACCTGCGAGCCAGAGTGAGTGAACCCTCCATCCCTTCTTCACAGGGTTAATGTTTTTTTTTTTTCTTTCCCCAGCTCTGGAAAAACTCGAGTTATTTTCTCATATTGGACATTGACTCCTTTGGATGCTGCCGGCAGTCATGGTTATAAACATTTTATTCCTTTTTCATTTTATAGCACTATGTCAGAAAAGTCTGACCTTTGAATTGCCCACAGTAAAGTAGTAAAAGTGATGAAATTGAAATATATACAGTGTTGTGCAAAGGTTTTAGGCACTAAAGGTAAAGTGAGGATGCTGTCAAAAATAAACCCATGATAAATTTTTATTCATCAGTTGACCTCATGCACAGTGCAGCAAACAGAAAAAAACCTAAATCAGAAGTTGCCTCAGTTCCTCTGTGGATTCAGGCTGTCTCAGTGTCTTCTGTCTCTTCATGTAATCTCAGACTGACTCTGTAATGTTGAGATCAGGGCTCTGTGGGGGTCAGACCATCTGTTGCAGGACTCCTTGTTTTTCCTGCCTGTTCTTCATGATGCTGACTGTGTGACTGGACTCATTGTCCTGCTGCAGAATTAATCTGAGACTGATCAGACACTTCCCTGATGCTACTGATGAAGGATCAGGAAGAGTCAAAACACAAGTGCCTAAAACGTTTGCACAGTACTGTATATTTTTTTATTTCACAGTTCTGATGCACTTTATTGTTGATATATTGGAGTTTTGAATTTGATTGAATAACAATAAGCAATTATTGTAATAATTATTAATGCAGTAGCATGTGCTTGCATACTTACAGACTTATAGATTACTAGACACCACTGAACATAACACTAGTGAATGTAATCAGCTTCATCATAGACTAAAATCTGAAGATTATCCAGTGTACTGAAATCAGTTTGTCTGCCTATGACTTAATCCTCAACTTACATACACTACAAAATGATGTAATTACGTTCTGATGCTGTTGGAACTGATTTGATTTTTTCATGTATAGTTATAGAATTATATTGAGTTTGTTCCACATTAGATTGTTAAATTGTGACCATAATAAAGTGAGACATGTGAATAATAGAGCTTTAGATAAGAAGCTTCCAGCTATCTCCACTGCTTCGTCGTCAACTGAATTTCATGTGCTTTCATTTTTTACAGTTGAACATTTTAATCAGGGACTTAATTTAATAAAGAGAACCCAGTGAAATCATTGGGTAATAGTGGAGAGGTGGAGCCCAGTGTGTGAAGGCTCGCTGACAGCTTATTCCTGCTTGAACTTGCGCTTAAAGCTTCATTTCAGCATCTGTCATCTCTCACACCTCAGCTATGGTCAGACTTCTTTCTGTGGACAGTTGCTTTCGTGGTTTAGAACTTGGCTTGTCATCTCTTACTCTTTAGCTGACAGTTCAGCTACATTTGGCGCTTACAGCTCAACTGCATACGGGGCATAAACCTTAGACTTCGCCTTCATCTGACAGTCAGTGAAGATAGAGATGAGAAATGTGGGAAGACAGAGGTGTTTGACATGCTGCAAAGGTCTCCTGGCCATGCTTTAAACTTTGGACCTTGTGGTAACCAATAGGCCACCGGGGTGACTCAGTATTTTAAGACAGTGTGGGCAGAGTTAAATTATCTTCAATAATGTTGCCTTTTTCATGTTGTTTTGTATTTTGTTCTTTTGTAGGAGCTGATTTCATTTTTTCTAAATCTTGTTTTTGAGTAAAGACGTTGGGTTATTAAAGCTTGACAGTAATGAAGTGAGGCGTGGGAATAATGGACAGTTAGATGGGAACAGAAATATGTGTGCACTAAAGAAAGAACTAATGCAAGAAGAGGAAATGGTGATCTGCTTACCCAGATCATTTCCATTTCCACTTGTGACTTGAGCCAGTGCTTCTGTGTTTTCAGCAGATGGCGCCACACTGCTGCTGAAGACATTACATTCTAATTGTCACAGACCAGCAGATACGTGGTCCTATTGTCCATCTGTGTTTAAGCTAAGCTCAGTGCTTTTAGGTATTGCCATGAGCCCTCTGCACTGCCTGTTGAAGCCTGTATCTGCTGCATGTGAAAAGTCTCAGCTCATACATGTTTTTAATGCTTTAACTGTCCCTTTGGCTCTCCTCTCTACAGTCCTGTTGGGTGCTCCATTCAGTCAATGTGAGTCAGTGTTTCAGTCCCCTCAGCACTGTGCTTGTAATCCACACTAACACACACCTGATTCAACAGCAATAGACACTTGTGGTGGCAGTGGTTTCAGAGATTTACAAACACTGTGGATGGACCGTGATGTGTTCGGGTGCTGAGTTAATCTGTTGTTTCCTCGCTGTGTTTTGGCAGTCATGCTGGGTGCTCCACTGCTTCAGCCCACTGCGTTTCCACGATGACCTGGTGCTGAGGAACGCTGTCGAGTTGGTCAAACAGGATCTGATTGATGACAAAGAGATGCCTGTCAAGGTGGAGGCCGCCATCGCTCTGCAGACACTGGTCAGCAACCAGGAACAAGGTCTGTGGAGGGATGTGGATGTTGTTTCAGTGTCTTGACGTTTGTAGTTGTATCGAACATCTCAATCAGCTGATGCTGTTGTAAGTTCTTGGTAGAAAAACTTGACTTGGAGCAATATACGATCTTAATATTACCATGGATTACAAACACTTTTAAACATCAGGGCTACCAAGAATTATTGTACTATTGTATTTTAGGCAGATTAGTCATTTGGATCACTTCACTGACAGAACATAATCTCATAGCACTGAGGCCTAATTGATTATAATTGAATGTAACTCCTGGCTATTTCAAATAGGGAATGAATTTAATTAGTAAAATATATACTTAAATTAGCAATTTGTATTTTTTCTCTCCTATATATGTGTATATATGTATGTATATAAAAAAAAAAAAATATATATATATATATATATACACACAGGTCATCCAGATGTTACTTTTACATGTACCACCCATCTAAACATTGTTTTAGACCAAACACACCCCCTCATGGCAACATCACTCCCCAATGTCAGGGGCCTCCACCAGCAGGACAGTGCTCCCACCACACCACCAAAACTGCTCAGAAGTGTCTCGAGAACACAACAAAGAGCCCAAGGTGTTGATCTGGTCTCCAAATTCCCCAAATCCCAATCTGATCCAGCATCTGTGGGACCAGCCTACTATTGTGTGGTTTCCCCTCATGCTGCAGGCATAGACAGAGGACCTCTGGGGGTGTCCTGTGGAGTCTGGCACCGGGACAGCGGATCCTTTGGGTCCTGTATGGGTGGGGCCTCCATGGAACGGGCTTGTTCCAGATCATCCTGTAGATGCTACATCTGGGGAGTTTGGAGGCCAGGTCAACACATTGCGCTCTTTGGTGTGTTCCTTGAGACAGCAGTTTTTGTGGTGTGGTGGTACGCCTCAAAGTAACATCCAGATTGATCCCAGGATCCAATGTTTCCCAGCAGAACGTCACATCGTAACAAGATGATTAATGTTATTCACTTCACCTGTCAGTGGTTTTAATTGTCCAACCCAAAGCACTTAGAGGTCATCTACAGCATGTGCAAAAAGGTCAGATTATAATTGCCTTCAGCTGCTGCACAGTTACAGAGAATATGAACAAAGATCCAGTTTCTCCAGCATTGCTGCTGAGCCTTGACGAGTTAACTATTTTTTTGACCTTTGACCTGTCGTAGGTGCTGACCATAGATGCGGGTGAAGACGCAGAATGTCATGCCGCCAAACTGTTGGAGGTCATCATTCTGCAGTGCAGAGGAAGAGGCATTGACCAGGTCAGTACAGACCTGGTCAAAGCTGGACTCTTTAAGCCTTTATTTATTTATTTTGTATCTATTTACCTATGATTATTAGGTATATTATATAGGCATGATTATATTAGCTAATTTAACCATTGATCCACTACTTTTAACTGTCTGTCTGAACAATTTATTAATTACTGCCTCAGTGTGTGGATTTATTTTTTAAATCAAATTGCAGTTATTTTTTATTTTTTATTATTAGTGGAGCTACTCCACAAGCTTTCCATGTACCCTCAGGCAACAGCAGTATAATCCATTGAAGGAAGAAGCTTCTGTTCATTCTGGTTTATGCTTTTGGATATGCACCCTGTTAGTGTTTGGTTGTGCTATGTCTTTCTTATCCCGATCTTATCTGGGTGAAAACAGTCTCAGTCGATCGTAGGTGGTACCAAATATCCACACTGGAAAACCAAATAAGCATGTTTTGATACTTTCTCTAAAAATACTGAACAAAAATACTGAGGTGTGTAACCACTGTGAGAGCAAGAGCCGATCTTTGTCCTTTCCATGAGTTAAAAAAGATGATTTTCTGAGCTATAAGGAAGTAGATGTTGGTATCTAATAGGTTGCAGTTCATTACAAATCCTTGACACTTGGCTAAAATTGCAGTGTGTGGAATCAGATCATGAAATCTTTGACTGTGTGACACATTACATGAAGTCTGAGGTCTGTTGGATGTGACAGCATGAACCTAAACAAACCAAATACAAAACTGGAAAGTAAATGTTTCCGCTATGGTTTGACGGCAGCCTGATTCTCTGTGTCTCTGTGTCTGCTGTAGTGCATCCCTCTGTTTGTGGAGGCAGTCCTGGAGCGTTTGATGCGGGGGGTGAAGTCCAGTGAGCTGAGAACCATGTGCCTGCAGGTGGCCATCGCTGCTCTGTACTACAACCCAGCCCTGCTCATCCACACTCTAGACAACATGCACTTCCCACACAACCCGCAGCCCATCACCGCCCACTTCATCAACCAGTGGATGAATGACACCGAGTTCTTCCTGGGGTGAGGAGGAGGCTCCTGTTGTTTTTAACTGGTTAGGATAGAACATCAGAAAGTTAAGAGTTTTCAAGGTGAGACACTGTGGTACACAGAGGGAGACAGCTCCATAACTCGATCAAATCTGATTCTTACACCCCCAAAGATATCATTATCTCTGATGTCCATTGTGAATAAATAAATCCACTGAGAAATCTTAGAAAGAAAGACGTTCATTATAACCCTGACTTGTCTGAGAGTCTGTCAACTGCCTATTAATTAGCTAATCAACTAATCATTGCGGCTCTACAGTTTACACAGAGGAAGGTTATTTAAATGTGGATGGTGTGACACAGCTGCTATGCTGCTACTATCTGATGTTCTTGCTATCTTGTTAGCAAACCTTTGCCTGTTTACACGTCCAGCAGACACAGAGCAACATTAGAATTCATTTAGACTTTTGTTTTTGGTCTCCACTCAGTTTTTCAGTTACTAAATGCTCCACTTTGTTCACCAGCTAGTGTCTAACTGTGTGTGTCTGCTGTTTGCTGCTGCTGGAAACAAGACTGATAAAAGAATGAAGTGAATCCAAAACAATGAGCTAAAAGAAGCTAAAATGTTTTGTAGGCCTACAACTTTGGGTGATAACTATTTTTGCATTTATGAGTGCAAACCCTGTACATTTTATTTATTGTTGATGTTGATGATACTGATTTGTGGTCAGTTAGTTTTGTTGGTTTGTGCTGTTGCCTCAAAACAAGAACAATTGGAGCATGACCCAATGGGCAAATACTTCTAATCTGTTCCTGAGTAAGATGAGCAGATTAATATCAGTGTTAAAGTCTGTGTGTTAAACACAGAGCAGGAGTCAGGACATGGTTAGCCTAGCTTAGCATTACTGTAAGCAGGAAAACTGGGCATGTCTGTGTAGAAAGTTCAAACTAAAGCTACCAGCACTTCTACAACTGACTGACTAACACACTGCTAGAAATACGACATATGGCTATTAAATAATGAGACTGTGTTTATGAGGATAAAACCACATGGTTCACAGTCACACTGAGTGTTAGATATTAAAGGTTGGGTATTCACACACAACTGCTGTAAGTTTCTAACAAGTGACGTCTTTAGTTCTCTGCAGCTACTGATTGAAGTGTGTTTTTGCTAAGACGTCAGAAAATGATTAGATTAAAAGCTGAGCAATGCAGTAACTTGGAATTTTTGGGTGAAATTGAACAAAACAGCAGCTGAATCTTTTCATGCATGGTATGGGGAACACTGCATGTCACGTGCACGTGTTTGACTGGCACAAAAGATTTAGTGAAGGCAGAGAGGATGTCCAAGACAATGAACATTTTGGGCGCCCATGCACATCAAAAACTTCTGAAGACATTCAACAAACTGAACATGAGTGAATGAATGAATTGGTTTGCAGATAAAAGAAGTGGTTTCCATTGATAAAGAGACAGTTCGGCAAATTTTACAAAAGTGTGTGCCAAAGTTGTCCCAAAACGTCTGATCAAAAGGAAAAGCAGTTTCTGGCCCAAAAACAAATCCCAGAAAAGAACGACAGAGGTTCTGAGACAACTGTCCAAAGACCTACTGCACTGCTTTGATCAGTGGAAGACCTGAATGCAGCAGTGTGTTGATGCAGAAGGGGAGGATGTTGAAGGAGAAAGACACTGAAAAATGTTTCTGTTCAATAAAATTGTATTACAGCGTTTATTACAGTTTACATAGCACCTTTTACCAAAACTTGTGCTCACTGACCGTATTTTACAACTCACGCTACAGCTGGAGACAGAAGTGCTGAGAGATTAGAAAAGAAATACTTAGTAATAAGTATGCAACTTATGCAAATGAGTGGGTTTTAAAGTGTTGGTAGGTGTGATTTTGATCTTTGGACAGAGCCGGGCTGTTTCCTCCTGCTTCCAGTCTCTATGAACTGACCCCAGCTCCAAAGAGTCTTAATCACAGTTATTAAAAGTCTGAGGCTTCTTCCTGTGATCCTTTATTTCCTGTTATTTTATCTCAGGCTGCCCATTAATCAGTTCAGAACATTCAATATAGGAAGCTTTCTCTCTTTATTTTGGTTATTAATTCCAGAAGTGTGTTAGGAAGTTTTACTTTTCAGTCAACTTTTGTGGATTCTTGCAGGACTTGATACTGTCAGTTGCCCTCACTCCCAGTCTCCTCCTCTCCCTGATCCTCTCCTCAGGCTTCACGACCGTAAGATGTGTATCATCGGCCTGAGTGTGCTGATGGAGCTGCCCAGCCGACCCGCGGTGCTGGAAGGAGTCGCCGCCCAGATCGTCCCCTCCATCCTGCTCCTTTTCCTGGGCCTCAAACACCTCTACGCCTCCCGCCTCATCAACAAACCTGACCTGCTGGCCCGCGCTGGGCCTCAGGATGAAGACCAGAACGGTGAGAAAAGATCAGGACTGAGAAGGTGGTGGAGGGGGAGAGGAGAGAGGAAAGCTGAATAGAATGTGTAAAACAGAGGTGGAGAAACAAAAGCAGGGTGAATGAGGACAGAGGGAAAGAAGAGAGAAGGATAGAAATTGGCTTAGGTACGATAATGAAATGAGAGTCTCAGTTTTTGCCAACATCGGATCATCCACTGCTTGAATCTTGATTTAGCTCCAAGCTCAAATTAGCTGCAGCACATTTACTTTCTCACCCCCACAAGCTCTGCTTTGCCTCAGTCAAGCGTAAAGGAATTAGATTCCTAAGCCTTGTCTACTGCTTTGGGGTAGACTGATAAATTAACTTAGTTCTACGGTGACTGCTGAGGGTTTCTCCTGCGGCCCGGTGTTTAAAATGCATTGATTTCACTGCATTAAATGGTTCAGAATGGTGTATTCTTAATAGAAAAGCGTACATTTTCCTCCTGTCAAAGCTGAGCGTGTTCTGGTTTGAAAATATGCTTTCAGTCATAAGTGAAGAATATAGAAGGACAATGTTATGGAGAAAATATTAAATAGTACAATAGATTTTCCACTGTTGTATTTGTTTTGCCACAGTTCACAGTGAGAGTACTTCAAAATACAAGCCCATTGATCTCAAGCCACCAAGCTTTGCTTTCTTGAGATGGCATAATCTGTAGACAGACTTTAACAAAATCTCAAGATCTGAAAAACAATCCATCAAAAATGATCTTGATAGTTTTCCATATAAGTCAAGACATCAGCTGTAAAATTGTCTAAATTTCCTGGTTTCCTCTGACAAAAAAGCATCCAACACAGAAGCCAGAGCAGGCGTGTCTTAAACTGTAGAGTTTATCAGCCACACATAGCTGAACAAATACAGTTCAATACTACAACCTTACAATAATTCACACATTCATGAAGGATATAATATTCACTTTTTGTTTAAAGTACTGATCAAACTGTATGGTCATTTTGGAGAATGTAGTTTGTGCTGCTGTTGAATTATACTGAGCCATACTGAGAGGTGTTTCTAATATTTTGTCCACCCCAGTGATAAATAGTGATTATAATGACCACAAGATGTTGTTTGCAAAAAAACTGCAACTGCAGAGGATTCCGATAAATATCACTCAAATTTCCCTAAATCTCAAATCTTTATAAAAAGGCTACCTCGAGCTTCAAATTCGTCAGTTATCAAATAATAATCATTTTTTCACATGACTGTATCTTATATATTTAACAATAACTGCAACAAAATTACTAAACAAACAGAAGAGTTTTCTTCTCTCCTGTTGATGGGTTAGTTTTGTGTAATGTCCATTTTCCCCATTTTTCTTCCAGCTGTGTCTTTTGTTATCTCAAGACATCAGCCAGTTTTTCTCATGAACAAGATCAGATCTCATCAGTGATTGTTAGCCACTGGTCTTTTGTCTGTGTTTGATAGGGCTAACAGCCTGGCAGAGTCAGCTGGGCTGCTTATCATTTGGTTGTCCCACCTTAGCTAGCTTAGCTAACTAGTTCCAGATGCTGCCAGAATAGTACCAAAGCATCAGAACCCTCTGGAGAGCAAGGCTTTATGTCACCAAAGCTACATCCATTGTTTTCTGTTATTCACTATAAGAGTTATGTATAAGTGACAGTTGTAATTGTGGTAAATTCACCTAAGTTGTGAAACGAGAACAAGAATGAACGAGAATTACAGTGACTAGTTTGGCTACAGTGAGTTATTAAGGTAGCTAGCTTCCTAGCTTAGCTGCTATTAAAGTACTTCCTCACCACCTAGATGTCAGAGACTGAAGAGTCCAGTATATTATTTCACAGGAAGGCCTCCATATTCTTGGAATCACATTTATTCAAGTACTGTAGGTTTTCCACTTTGAAATCTGTGATGAGAATTTAAAGTGGAAATTTAAAGAGGTCAAAGAGAATTGTCATAATTGACCTAAAAGGTTCTGATCTTAACAGGTGTGTTATTTTCTGTGTCGGCAGAGGAGATTCCCAGCGACGAGGATGAGGTGAACGAGAACCGAAATGCAATGCAGCAGCAGTCCAGCACGCCGACAGGTCAGGGCGGCGAGGATGACGATGAAGACGAAGACGACTACTGGGATGATGACGGCTTTGAGGGAACGCCCCTGGAGGAGTACAGCACGCCCCTCGACTACGACAACGGAGAGGACGAGTATCAGTTCTTCACCTCCGCCCTGCTCAGTAAGCCACCGTTCAGATGTCTAACAGATTCACCTCTGCCCTGGTTCCACAAGACAACTAATGATTGTAGAATCATTTTTCATTAATCCATTACAATGATATAAAACAAAGAGATACAGATGCTACAAGTTTAGAAACTGATGATAACACCATGACAGTTTTATTTTTTATTTTTTCAAAAAGACTCATGCATATCACTGTGTACATTAACATTCTGCTGGAACTGGAGCTTTTTCAACCTGAGTCTTGTCCATTCTTACTCATGGGGTCATGCTAATTTTGCACTTGCCTTGCATATCCAGCAGAGTGACGTACTCACAGGGAAGCAGTGCAAGCCTCCTAAATTTTTCCAAATGAAGCTCAGTTTGACATGAATAATTTCAGACTGACCCAAATGTCAACACACAAACCGACCCTATTGTAGTTAGCTCTAAAGGGGTCCACCTCAGAGGCAGCTTGCTGGCTAACCCAGCTCGCTTTGTTTACATGTGTGACTCTGAGTGAAAATCAAAGTGTATTTGGAGAGCTTACACAGTTTTGCCAGAGTTTGTGTTCCCTAAATCTCTACAACAGGGCTGATCAACACTGATCACTATAGAGATGCTTGACAGTGAACTGATCACCCAACCCCAACACAGAAACAAAGTTGAGTGCAGCCTTCTCAAGGGAAATACACACCATTTTTTACCTGTTATCTGGCAGCAGTTTGCATCTCCCTCGGTATTTTCATGATGGCTCAGGTGTTAAGTATCTGTCCAGGATGAGAACATCTTCGTCTTATGCAGAACCAACAAATAATTTCAGTACTGGACTCCCCTGTTTCACACTGGAGGTTGTGAGTTGCCGAACTTTGTCCGTGTGTGTGTGTGTGTGTGTGTGTGTGTCAGGGGTCCAGAACACTGATGCTGCCTGGTACCAGAGTCTGACGGCTCCCCTCAGCGACGACCAGAAGAAGCAGCTGCAGGAGATCTACAGCATCTCACAGCAGAGGAGGAGCACCGCAGCCAAGGGCCAGTGGTGAGAGGAAACACACGGGAAAGAGGAAAAGATGCTGCAAAAATCCAGTGAGAGATGTTTCTGAGCTTGAACACTGGCCTGAAGAGTTGATATGTCACAGATTTTTACTTTCTTACACACAAAAAAATGATCAGTGCATTATATTGAGAAAATGTTCACCTTATCTTGGCAAAAATATTGTTATCCTGAGAAAAATTTTGCTTGCGTCCCCAAGCAGCAACAAGTAGACTTCTCCAAAAATTCACAAAATTGTCAAGTCCGTTTTATTTTATAGCCCAAAATGACATGTCTGCACAACATACAACCTCCTTTATGCTCAGACCCTCATTTTATAGAAGGACAACACACAAACGACCAACCAGCCCCTTTTTGTTTCAGTACAAAATCTCAACAAAAACCACAAATTGTGTTCACATTTATGTAAACAATTATTAGAAATTCTTAAACTTCAGAGATCTTTGTGGGTATATTTTTGAAAATAGCTAGCTTAGCTTAGCTGTTTCTGACTGCTTCAAGTATTCATGCTAAGCTAGGTTAACCACATCCTGACTCCAACTCTGTGCTTAACACACAGACCTGAGAGTGGTATTTATTTATTTATTTATTTATCTTCTCATCTCACTTTCATTAGGAAAGCAAATATGTGTGTTTCCCAAAATGTTAAACTATTCTTTTTAAAGAAGCAGCGTGTAGCATCTAGTGGTGAGAATGCTAATTACCTGTCCCCTGAACTCTCCCTCATCTCCTGCAAGTTTGTTTATTATTATTAAATATTATACAATCACACTATAACAGTCACTGCATGGGAAACACTGTATATTTAGATTTTTGTATTCAGTTGTTAATCTGTAAAACTGTGACGGGTGTAAAAATGTATATTGCCACTGTTTGTGGTGGTGGTTTGTCCGTTCAGGGCTACTGTAGAAACATGGCGGACTCCATAGAAGAGGACCCTTCCTATGTAGATATAAACTGCTCATTCTAAGCAAACGAAAACACAGTGATGATTAGTTGTAGGTGATTATACACTAATGAAAACATTTGTATATTATATTCCATTTCTGACAATAGATCCCCATAAATGTTACACACTGGACCTTTAATATTTTCAGACACCCATTAGCAATACTATTTAGTAGTTATGAGGATTATATATATATTCAATTACAGTACAGTAACCCAAACTATTTAAAAGCATTTCATTTTGAAGTCTTTTGCTCTTAGATCTTGTAAGATCATGCAAAACTATTTTTAGATCTCACATTTCTTGTTTCCTCCCATCTAAAGTCTTCTGTCTATTCAGGAGCTCTGTAGCAGTTATGTAGAAAGACCACCAGAACCAGAATGTGTTGTTGAGTCTGAGAACTGAATCTTGTGTTTTCAGAGCGCTGAGGAGGCAGATGAACTGCAGAGTCAGACAAGGGGGGCGAAGAAGAGAGCGGCTGGTCTGACCGGGCCTGAAGTGAATTTCAGTCTACTCTGAATGTTCTCAGTCCAGATCAGACCATATCTTAATGGATCCCACCAAAACCGGGTCCCAGGGTGCCATCAGAACTGGATGGGAATAGCAGGGGCTGAATTGGCATTAAATCAGTTTGGGACCTAGTGCACTGTATAGAACCACAGCCCCTACTGGAATATTCCTGTCACCAGGCTGCTGGCCTGTGTGTGTGTGTGTGTGAGAGAGAGAGAGAGAGAGAGAGAGGGAGAGAGAGAGAGAGAGAGAGAGAGAGAGAGAGAGAGAGAGTACTCCAGAGAAAGGTCTGCATTATAAATATAAATGTCCTTGACCAGCAAAATTCATTTCTTTTCTTGTACAGTGCAGTCCTTTGGTCTAAGTAATTGTGTGTGTGTGTGTGTGTGTGTGTGTGTGTGTGTGTGTGTGTGTGTGTGTGTGCGTGTGCATGGCACGTGTGTGATAAACTGTAAAAAATAAAAACACATCAAAGTGTGTGTTTGTACGTACTCGTAAGCGCTTGTTTTCATCTCTCTATAGCTGAACACTTTTTATCATCTCATGAAGCGAGGGTCGATGCAGAGCAAGAAGAGCCCACTTTCTGTAAGGGTGCCTTGTACACAGACTGCAGATGGATGAGAAGGTGGAGGTCAAAGAACTTGTTGCCTCCAGCTATGATGTCACACATGAAATGTATAATGGAGGGGTCATCTGGGGAGCAGCAGTTTGTTTTTTTTTTTTTTTTTTTTTGTCTTTCTGTTTGTCCCTGGGTTTTGTTTTTGTAACGGTTTTCAGAACTAATTTAAGAAAATCATAAAAGTTCATGTAACATTTTCCGGTGTTGTTCTTGTTATTCCATCCGTCTTTCTTGCTTCCTAACTCTGCTTTACAGCATCTCTGGTGTTTTGGCCATGCAGTCTCACCGAGCCACCAATATGACTGTAGACTTTTGAGTCTAAACACAAAGTACAGCTGAGGCTGAGCTGATAGTTTTGGATGTATTTGGGTATAAACCACACCAAATCTAAATTTGAACTCGATTATGGCTCTTGCTGAAATCTTGTGGGGAATATTAATGAATCAATCCAATAGTTTTTAACCAGAGTCTGGATCAGAATGGTTAACTGACCATACATTGTTACAATTCCTTGGCTCATGCTAGCATCTGAAGGCTTTTGTGGCATGTGCTATGCCATTTTAGCTACAGTGCTAACCATGGTGGCAATAGATTGCTGCATTTAAGAGACTTGGACTGTTTTTGTAACAAACCTGATAGCTGCATCTGCACCTGCTGCAGCTGCCAAGTAAATATCTTTTTTTGTCTGGTGTGATATTAGGCCACTTTTGTTTTTCGGACAGTTCTGGAAATACAGAAACGTGAGGAATTTGTTTTCCATCCTCCAGTTCAAGCAGCGGTCAGAGCAAGGTGACCAAGTTTTTGGCTCTTTCCTATACACAGTGCTGTCACGACATATCATATCACAGTAATGGCATTATGACTTGTCACTCAGAAGCAAAGTTCAGAAGTAGTTTCCTGCCAAAGGTAAAAGTTTGTTCCTCTCTGTTCTTTGAACCATGAACACAGCTGCTTCATGACCTCAACCAAGTAGTTCTTATTTTAACCATGACAATGAAGGTTCTTTCACCTTAGTTAATAAGATGTTTTTAACCAAAATCACAATCTCTCCAAGCCTTAACAAAGCAGTTTAATCTTATTGGCAGATCTGGAAACACTCACAATGAATCATCCTGATTTCTGTCAGGAGAAATGCAGATGTAGAGATTTTATATGAGTCGGCCCTTGAATAACAAACAAAAAGTAAAAGGTAAAACTTGCACAAACATGTTTCAGTCCTGTAAATATGCTGCAGAGAGGATTTCAGTGCTGATCGAACCCCAAAAAGTAGTGCCGTCCTTTAATGGAGAGATACCACTTCTTATTCTTATGCCTTCCTTGCCTGTTTTGTTGTAGTGCTCCTTTTTCTCATTCACATATGAGTGTATGTGCAGGATAGTAAAGAGCAGCCACACACACAGTCGTACTTGGGTGGAGGGATACAGGTTCTTTACCGGTGTTTGTTTCCACACTCAGCCTGTAGCTCTTCAGTCATGAAACTCTGGGAAATTTACCCTGCACTGGTAGAATCTATTCCTCCATCATTAGTTTTCTGTCTCTGCCTCCACATCTCTCTCTCTGCACACTTTGTAGTCATTTCTTCTGCATGCGAATGACACCGGCTGGTGCTAGATGTTTTTTTGGCTGACATATCTAGGCCAAGCGAGGATGTTGCTGCAGCAGTAATGAGCATCCTCACACCAGGAGAAGCGGATGTTATCGAGAAGAGAGTTGCAGAGGGGAAAGTAAAGACCAGTGGTACACCACCGCATCCACCGCAAACGCCGGAAAGGTTGGATTGATTTGTGGCCCCACTTCCAGCCTCTTGACACATTAGCTCAGGTGATATGTGGAGTTGTAAAAAGTTGGATTTATCCTTGGTTCAAAGTGAACAGGGATATTGATTGAGCGGAGCAGAGGGCCTCAGGTACACTGCAACAAAAAGAAAAGGGGAGAAAAACAGTCCAGCAACCTTAATGTGTTTGAGTGAGACGTGCATGTGGCAGTGGAGCAAAAATTAGGGGCTCCACTCCCTTCACACTCACTGAGCACTTCATTAGAAACACTTGCACCTGCTTATTAATGCAGTCATCCAACCAGCCAGTCATGAGGCAGCAGTGCAATGCATGAAATCATGCAGATACAGGTCAGGAGCTTCAGTTAATGTTCACATCAAACATCAGACTCGGGGGAAATGTGAGTCACCAGATCTGAATGCCAGTAGAACACCTTTGGGATGTGGTAGAACAGGAGATTTGCAGTATTGGATGTGCACCTGCTAAATGTGATGCAGTCACAGAGGAATGTTTCCAACATCTTGTGGAATCCATGTCACAAAGAACTGAGGCTGTTTTGAGAGCAAAGGGAGAGCCTATCCAGAGTACTTTTCTAAAGCAAAGTTACAAAGTGCTTTGCAACAACAAATAAATTATAAATAGATATTAATTCAAATATCAATTTAAATATTATGATACAGCAATATCAAACACCCTGAGAACCACCTGCTTTTACAGGAGAAACCTTTGTCCTTTGACAACGAAGGCAATCAGCACAGACAGAGTTGAAACAGGATTGGACTTCAAGGACACGAGAATGTTAATGACACTGACTATTTAATACAACCGTCCCCTGTGGAAGGTTCTTTCTGTGAAAATGCATTGGCCGGGAATCGAACCTGGGTCACCTGCTTGGGAAGCAGCTATGCTCACCACTATACCACCAATGCTCTAATTGGAAAGACTGGACTCTTAGAAACCTACATACCCAAACTAGTGTTTTCTCTCTGTAAGGTTTGACCCAGGCTTTTGTCATGAATCATATCGTAACATTAAACCATCAAATTAAAAAATTCACTAATATTTCTGAGTAAAGCCTGATATATATGGAGTGATACTGTCTCATCTGACAACAGGCCGCTGTAACATCTCCCAGACTGACACATAAATTAGTCTGCAGTCTGCACAGTAATCACTTACCACAGTCACTGCTCCAGTTTAATGCAACATGAATCCTGCACAAAGTGGCATCTTCAGTGGGTTTGTGGGAGTTTTTCAGTCAAAACAATTCTGTTTCTGGACAAACTAAAGACCCTGAAGTATTCATCAGCTTTTGAAAATGGTGGCACATCCTCTCCAGCCCTGGCCACAGCAGCTGAATGAGAGAGAGAGTGTTTGTGAGATGTTCTAACTTCCTAAGTTGGACATTTGTCCTGGAAAACTACTTGTGCACTGATAGCAGCTGGTCTACTGCCTGGTTTTACTGCCACATCACTTCTATCATGCTGTTAATGCCACTGCTAACACTGCTCTTATTGTTATACTTGGCATAAAACCTGTGCATGCACAAGACAGATCCAGTGCTTTAAGGAGGAGAGATGAAATAACAACAGAATACAGTCTTTTCACTCACTGTTAAACTTTCTTCACACATCATATTTACTTAATGTCACTGAAATAACAAAATGACAAGTAAAGTTATGCTTCTCAGATTCTTTTTAATATTTCTGGAAGACCAGCATGCTATGAACAACTATTATATGAATATTAACAATATTATATGAATAACAACCAAAGGCCTGCAGTTACGTGTCACTGGTTCCTGGTGATGGAAACGTCAACCCTCACCTCCTGAGCGGAGGCGAGCGTGAGGTCAGGGAATTGCAGATCTGACCCATGCATAACGTTGCATCAGAACCCTTGCACAGTAGGTCATCTGTGACCAACACTGAGGCTGAGGACATGTAGCATCCATCTTTAAAGCCTCTTCAGGAGGAACTATGATGAATACAATGGCAGGCTCAACCGCTAGCATGCGACCCAGGCCAGTCTTCAGTGCATCCTGCATGGGAGCCAGGGATCAGCCTAGGTAAGATGGGAGCATCTTCTGTGTCCTCCCGGCGTGTAAGCAGCTCCCTCAGATACTCCTCTGAGGGGGGAACAGGGAAGGCAGCAGGGGGCCTGCCTGTAGCTGCACAAGTCAGAAGATCCAGTGTCTAAAGCACCGCCTCTGGTGGTCAGGAGAGATGAAATAGAACAAAACAAAAGCAGAGAAATATTGAAGGATACTGCATGGAGAAATGGATACAGACAGCAGCAAAAGTTAGACAGAGAACACAGGAGAGTCGTAACAGCCAGCTGAAACCACGTGTTGCACTATTTATGCCGTGTGGCAGCTCCCCAAGGCAGAATACTGTCTCAGCTGAGAGTTGTGTGTCTGTCTGACGCAGCGACCCACATGAATGGATGATTTAAGGGACACAGGTAGAGAGGAAGGCCAACTTTTACAGACTGCTTCTTTTTATTCCCTCAGTGAATCAACATACAAGTGATTTGACATGTTTCAACAGCACTACAGAATTCTTTGACATCCACAAAACATGGCACAGAAAAATCATTTCCTGCTATGACTCACCAACAAGCTTTTTGATTTGGCATCTGCTACATATGAATGGTACGCTTCTTGTGTGTGTCTGTATATTTCCTAATCGAAGAGGGCTCACGCTGACATTAGGATCTTAGGCTTCTGATTAAATCTTGATGAATGCTTATATTAGGCCATAGCTGTAACATTCATATTTCAAGTGATAATTCCAATTCCAGTCATACACCACAGTAGAACTTGAAAATATTACATCTCTTTTCCAATCCATCTTTAATCGGATGTTCTTACATCTTGCTTTTAACTGAAATTCCACTTTATATCACATTGAGCTTCAGATCCCTCCACTAATAATTTTAGTAGTTACTTATAAAATCTAAACAGCCTGTCATTTTATCACAAAGAAATTCATATTAGAATTCATTGTTTTTTGGACTCTAGGGGACAGAAGAAGAAGAGAAGAACAAAGCCTCTGCCATCTTAATCAAAAAGCTGGTTCTTTCATCAGAATCAAAATTATTTATTGTCATATGCACAGTAAAAGGTAATCACTGGACAATGAAATCAGCAGCTAAATGCTCTACCATGTTAACCATGAGCAGCTGACTTCTGTGTGACAGGTAGTGTACTGTGGGGCTATCAGAGAAAGAGAACAGGGTCTGTGAGAGCAAAGTTTGGGGGATGTAGACTGAGATAAAAGAGCCTCAAAAGCTGTTAAGAGTTGGTGATCATTCCCTGTGGGTTTGATACAAGAAGTCACATGCTTCACGTTACATGTGATCAATTGTTCATTTAAAAATTATTGATTCATGGAGCTTTTTGTAAGTAGTCTGTTCTAGCCTTTTTCTACCTGCATGCCTATTATATATTACCCTGCTCAACCCTTGACTGCTTTTGGAGCCTTGCCCATCGTACCTGCTTCACTGGTGGCTCCATTGCCATGCTCCTGCCTGTCCCCGGACTTCAGCTTGGTCTGATCCTTTGTTTTAGCCTTTAACAGTATAATCTGGCCAGTATAGACTCAGCCAACGCAAAAGTCTTCATACAGAGCTACAAGCTAAAGTCATTCACCACTATGAGCAGCAGCTTACCTCACTCTGTGATGGCCTCCACCCTCCATGAGTGCCGGGTTGATTGAAAATACAGGAGTAGCTGTCTGGCTGGTATTTCTGCAGCTGAATGTAATTAGTGATTAAAGCAATGCTAATTTTGATGCTGTTTGGCAGATATGTACGTTCATACACCTGTCAGCATTTATACCTGCTCTCATTTTAGTCCTTAAGCTGAAGAGATGAACTCTTAGGTGGGCGTTTAGCAACTCCTCTTTGGCCTTATCTTTATCAACCATCTTCACATCATAATGGCTGCATTTATTATTTTACAATACAGTCATCTCCCTAGCCTCTTGCTTCGTTTAGTACTTAATTGTATTATCCTTGTTAATCACTCGGTGTGACTGCATATTAAGTGTCAGCCTTCTTGGTCCAGCCGTTTCGACCGCCTGTCCCCTGTGCAGTATCCCTTAGGGGCTCATCAAGTGCAGGCATCCCTATGCTCTTCATAGCTGAGTGCCACTCTAATCACCCTTTACTCTAATGGCCTATTCAACCTAAAGCACAATGGGTAATATTTGACAGGCCTTCTGTGCACAGGATGGCAGGCTGTGTCATAACCAGTGTTATCACTGTTTAATGGCGATCAGCCATCCAGCTGTAATAATGAAATGAAATACCACAGTGGAGGACGTCTGCTTGTTCTCTTCCTTCAGGCATAAGAACTATAGTGGTTCACTGTCATTTATGTAGCATCTTAAAACCAAAATGAAGCATTACTTTTTTTCTTTTCTTTTTTTAAATCTCATCAAATCATTGATGGTAATGGCCTGGGGCAGAATAAAATATATTGATGTATTAAAAAGTTACAGTTCACTCACTGAAATTTCAGTGTCTAAAAAAAGTAACTTGAAAGACAATCCTGATCTTTCCAGAGTTTAAAGGTGAGGATGGAGCAGGATAGAATTGTATCTGAATAAGCACCCTGCTCACTTTTAAAGGTAGGGTTAGCAGTTACAATCCAGTGTGCTTTTCTATGAATTCGAGGAGTATCTCCTCATAGTCCGATAGCTGACCCCTCTGAATGTGTGCTGATTAAAAATCCAGTGTTTCCGCACAGCCCTGGCTGTAGGACTGGGATATAAATGAAGTGGATGAGTGCGGTCCATACCAGTCGTCCTCGTGCACAGGATGTAGGAGGATACAAATGAGGCAGTGGGAGCGAGAAAGACTGAAATTCCAGTGCATGCTAACACTACAGAGCAGAGATGGAGTGATGGCACATAAACAGCATAGGAGGAAATCGACAGAGAAATATAAATTCTAAAAAGGCGATGATTAGGCCAGTGGGAGCACCATCAGTAGAAGGACCTCTGGGAGCTGGAAGGCCTGAAAACAGATGCAGATGTTGCTCTGTATCAGCCCTTTGCCCTTGCACAACTCTGCCTTTAAGCTAAAGTCTGTTAAGGCCCTTGTTAACTTCAATTCTCTCTCTTTGTGGCTAGCCGGTTTAAAATTTATATTATGCAAATTGTGCTGTGTGAGCGCTTGTCTGGGATTGGTGGAATCCTTTGTGGCCCTGCACGATGACGTCAGCAGTATAAAACCCAGGTAACGCTCCATTCATGGTGGCTGTGAATTGATGGTAGCCGCTCATCTCGGTGGCTCCAAACTCCGAGCGGTCCTGAGGGGTCGCCCGTTTGCGCCTTTTGTAATTCGAATTCTTGACAGTACCTCCTGTGTGTGGGTTTAAGAAAACCACACACTCGTTGACCGTGTATTAGATATGGAGCCACTTTGTGCCACTTTTTGTTTGGTTAAGATAACTGGGCCTGGATGTTTTTTCACACACATACGCTCACCGTCGTAGGTTTTCCCGTTGTATAGCCACATTTAGCTTAGGGGCGCTACGTCAGTTATATTTGGTTTGATTTGATCGGTCGATTTTTGTTTTTTCAGGTTTTTCTTTATTTAATTCTTTCCTCCTAGTCTAGTTCCTGAGTGGAGTCCTCCTTTTGTTATCTAATTGTTTTACTTATTTCTTTGAGTTAAGTAGCATCCATTGGGCCTTTGTTATCTTTTTTCTTTTATTGTTGCTTTCTGGTTGTGTATGCACTCCCTCTTGGTTCATTAAAAAGTTTATGATTTTGCTGCAAACCTTTGACCACCTGGTTTTTATGTTATGACCCCTTCCCCCTAGCCAGCCGGGGTTTTAACAAAGTCACAACACCAATCTTGCTAGGTTGGACCTGGAAACATTTCAGTGTCACTTTCAGAATGACACACGACTGAACTGAAAAATCTTATAAATGTGAAGTCTGCAGAAAGCCAGAAATCATAGTGTGGGTGGGGATAGAGAGAATCAGGTATACAGACAACTTGCGATGCACATCAACACTGAAATTATTGAACTAGAATCCAATTTATTCAGTTGTGTTTCAGGTGAAGCATGGAGAAAGCATGTTTTCCTCTGTGTGTCTGTGTGTTACCACTGATGCCAGGTTTTATCCAATTTACAGCTCAGTATGATATCACTGTAATGTTTGTCATTAAGGGTTTTGTCACTGCAGCTTAACATACTGCCCTGCAGCCTACTAAGTCTGGAGAAAAGTAGCTGTTAGCAGGTTGATTTAGGGATGATTAGCATCAACATCCAACTACTTACCGCCCGATGGGTAAAAATGGCCCAGCTAATGGCACAGCACTGAGAGTGACAATTGAATATTAACATTTTCTCTTCCACACAGCATTGTGAAATGACAAGCTTAAGCAATATGCCTTGGTTCACCATTATTTAAACTTGAGGCTAAGAGCAGCTTAATAGGCTTCCATCCACTGCTCTGATCAGTGCAGTAACTGCACACTGAGGGATGATGGAGAGAAGAAGGCCTGATAGTTTTATTGAATGTTGCTGCTGCCATTGGGAAACATAGTTATTACTGATGTAAACAAGACCTAAACACACTGCATTCTATTTTCTGTTGCCACAGTGAATAGTTATATTCACTGTGGCAACAGTATATTATATTAACTGCATGGATGAGTAAAATGTGTGCCCACATCTTTCACTTCTCACACACAATTTATACATAAAAATGTAGACAAATTTGTGCTCTGTCACACAGTGTGACTACTTAAACAACAGGACTCACAGTTTTTCAAGTGGCAGCCTCTGAGCAACAAGAGAGGCCCTCAAATGCTCCATAAACTCAAGTGTTTCCTGTTGCCACTTTGATGTCTTTTTTCACTTTATCTACACAAATGACATGTACGTCTTCAGTAAAGTCTTCCAACACTGGTAATGAGAGGATTTCAGTGATAGGAGTTTGGGTTGTAGACTCAGTCGCACAAGTTGCAGAGACAAGTGTGCTGAGCCATATTTCACTCGTGTGAGTCTCACTGAGGACAAGCTTAATGGAGCTGCCTGATAGACATGAAGTTATCAACACCTTCTCTGCTGTTTACACACACACACACACACACACACACACACACACACACACACACACGCACACACAACTCAGATCTATACATGAATACATGGGTCATTCTGAATGGTGGATTCCTCTTACACAGAGACCACTGATTGGTGGATGACCTTTAACCAGTGTTTTCTGTTTTAACTGTTTGAGTCAAACCCTCAGCAGCTGATTTTACCTTCATGCTGTTTCTACTTCACCTCTGCACATACAGATGAACACAGTCACTAGTCCTGCATACTTTCTGCTGCAGAAACTATTCAACTATCAAAATGTCCAGATTTTTCAGTACATTTGTGCTTGTATTCAACTTTTTTCTACTACTAAAATATTCTGCTGTTTTTGCCAAATTTTTGCCATTTGCTTTTGCATTTAGCTGTTTTTTCCATTATTTTCTGCCATTTCAAGCAATGCTTCAGCGATTCCTTCAGCTCTCAGCATTCACACTGAATTTTCCTCAGGGAATGCTTTTTCTGGTTGGTGACTCAAAATTTCCTGTAAATATGAATGTGAGTGTGAATGGTTGTTTGTTTCTATATGTCAACCCTGCAATAGACTGGAGATCTGTACAGGGTGTACCCCGCCTCTTGCCCAGTGTCTGGATTGGCTCCAGCCCCCCTGCAAGCCTTTAGGATAAGTGGTATAGATAATGGATGGATGGATGGTATAAATAATCGCTCCTATGAGCTGTGTGTCACACACCCTACTACAGCTCTAGCTGCTGAGGTGAGTCAGTGAGCCAGACTATGATTAATAACTTTCATGAATACATGAGGTGCATGCTGGTGTTTTAATAACACCAGCATGCACCTCTCCTTCACCTCATGCGTTATCTTTGCTTCACATCGCTCCTCTGCAGCCCCCTCTTTCTGCTCCCTCTCACAGTTTGAAAACCCCTGTCACGAGCAAATTAATTGCATCACTGTTCAAGCACAAATCAGTGTGTGTATCAGTACATGTAACTGATCATATTCTTGTTCATGATGCTTTGGCTGTCTTCAGTTCTTTGCTGTGACTCACCAGTGAGAGGAGCTCTAATGCCAAAAGCTACTGCTTTGGTCCATAACTGTGATGAACTGAACTGTTTGTTTTGTGTAGTTTAGTTTTTTTTTCTATTTCTCATATTACATTTTATAATTTGTTAACTATCGCATCATCTTTTGTGGAACAAGCAGTTTTAGAGTGTTTTTCCCCACTTCTGGTAGCTGCTATAACAAACAGCACATGGGACCTTGAAAGTACAAAACCCCTCTCAGCAAATGCAGAAATCAGCTCTAGTGGGATGCTGATTTTTCAAAGAGATGATAGTGAAGGGCTCCTCCTGGCAGTTCCCCTTGTAGCTCAGCAGGAGGCTGCTGGAGCAGAGAAGTGAGATGAGCAGGTGTTTCATTTTCCTCCCTCCCTGGGTCTCTGGTGATTCATGCGGAGTGTTAAATAACTGATGTGGTGATTACAGAGGCTGTGAGTACAGACAAGAGCTTGATAAAGACACAGAGTCTCGTGGGGCTAGCGGGCTACAGGTGCTTCTCTCTACCAGCTGAAGACAAAACACAAGGCTGACCATCCCTGGAGGGAAGCAGCGCTAGACAGGAGCAGAGCAGGTTTCACCCCAGTGAAGATGCTGATGAGGAACGCCTGATGAAATGCAACAGGCCAGATGGAGAAAGTGTTTGGAGATGAAAGTGTTGAAGGCTGCTGGTCTGCACTTTCATCTCCTTCTTCCTCCTGTCTCTCCTTCCTGCTCTTTCGTCTGAAGTTTTTGTCTGACTTACCCCAGAAAAAATGCCTTCTTCTCTCCTTCCTCTTGTTCCCTCTCTCTATCCTTAAACAACATAGCTCCATTACTTATAATACCCATATTAAGATATTAGCTTGATTAAGCCCCTGTCTGTGTCTCACCAGAGAAATGACAGCATCTGCAGTTTGCTCAAACACTTAAAGCAAGTTTGGCTGAACTTTTGATTTCCTTCACTGCTGCAAAGATACAGTATATCAAACCAGTTTTCAACAATCCATTGTACATGCTGTTTGCAAATTGATGGTACTGTAAGTTGTTCATTCATGTCCTCTGTGCAAAATTCCAACAAAAAAAAGTACACTACTGAGTCAAAACATTAGGACCACTCATAAATGAGGCAGTGCATGTGAAGGTCTGGGATATATGGGACGGTAATTTGAACAGTTGGTTCTCATGGAGAAACAGGCAGGTGTAAAAACCTGAGTGACATTGATAAGGTCCAACTGGTTATTACCAGACGACTGGGTCGGCGCATCTCTGAAAGGGCAAATCCTCAGCAGTGATGAGTACAGTGGTCCTAGCAGGGATCTCTGTCAGATCACTGTGTGAGGGCAATGAAAACCAAGTCACAGTAGAACATTTTAATGACTGCTATAGGAGAAATGTGTCACAACACACAGGACATCACACCCCGCTGCTCACTGCCAGTTATAATGTTGTGGCTCCTTGGTGTAGATGACAGTTTGGAACTGAATCTACAAATCAGCTCTCTAATAGTTCTAAAACATTGTTTTTCACATACAAACAGTTGTGTGCACATTTTGGCACTGTGTGTGTGAGTGTGAGAGGAGACGTGGAAAGTCAGTGACATCAGTGTGATCACAGTAAATATGGAGATCACCACAAAGCTGCTGCCTTCTACACTGCACTAACACAGCATATCAAACTTAAACTATCATATGAGTCTGTTATGAAGCAGTGATTTATAACAGTGTTGTCCTGATGGTTGCAGCTGGAGATAAGCAAATGCTTTTGATCATTTTGGAAAGCTTTGAAGAACAATGAATTTTGATATTTGGTTCAGAGGATTTGTTGAAAAATGTGCTTTTTTCCAGTGAAAACCTCAAACTCTGAGTTAATCACCAAAAAACTGTGTATAATCTTTTTGATCTTAAAAACAGTAACGTGTTGATGTGAACTAAACCAGGATGATTGAACCAGATGAGTAAAATACAACCAGCGATGTTGATCTTTGTGTTCACATCAGAGAGAATTACAACTGACATGTCTCCCACATCAGAAGAGATAAGTCATTTTGCACTTTGGTTCATCCAGTGTAAGTGCTATGAAGTGGTCTGAATTCTGACTGTGAAGACTGAAAAATATTATTAGCAGCATGATTTAGCAGCTGTTTTTAAACAGAAGGACAATCCAAAAGTAAGATAATTCTTCATCTTGTGCTTTTCCCCCCAATATTTGTATTGCTTAATTTAGTCATTTCAAACACAAATAAATGAAAAAAAATATAAAAGAATTTTTAAAAAATGAAGATAGTTTGGTTCTTCAGTCACTTCAGTTCTGTCAGCGCTGAGTCTGACTGGAAGATTGAAGATGTTTGTTCACCGAATTGTTACTGTTGAAATATCTCATCATACAAAGTAGACTCACCAAGTTGGACCCTATATCTAAATTATTATTGTTGTTGTTATCGTTTTTATTATGAAATGAATCTGTGTGTGTGTGTGTGTGTGTGTGTGTGTGTGTGTTGCCATAGATGAACTTATGTTTGATGCTGTCTGTCAGCTCTTTGTCAGGGTTGATTCTCCTCTTCTTTGCTGAGGAGTTGCCATCTGAGGTCAGACAC
The DNA here is from genome assembly GCA_033238685.1 of Lates japonicus. Classification (NCBI taxonomy): domain Eukaryota; kingdom Metazoa; phylum Chordata; class Actinopteri; family Centropomidae; genus Lates; species Lates japonicus. The sequence continues at coordinate 188,965 of BRZM01000005.1, read as the reverse complement.
AGATCAGTGTCAACCCCGTTTTCTGCAGTGGTGACTTTTGTGGCCCTCTGTGTTAAACAAACAATCATTTACTCTTAAACTAGTGGTCTGACATTTTGATAAAGATGCATTTTTACTTTTTTGAAAGTTAGACAAGATTAACACTGCTCTTAAGTCTGTCCATTAACTATGGACCTGATTGTCTTGGCTTAGTATAAATATTGGAAGCAGGAGAAAATCATGAGCTTGGCTACATCTAACTTGCACCCCAAACTCCTCCTAACTCCTCAGCTGTTAATATGGAAAAACAACAAGTTGCGTTTTTTTGAGCTGTAAAGTTCTGCAACTATCTACTGTATTTCCAGGTGCAGTGGCCTCCTTAAGTTTTGAAAAAGGAACATTTCCCAGAATGTCCAACTGTTCTTTTACAATATTAAATAATCAGTACAGGAAGATACTCAAACACCTACCTTTTGCTACACTCTGCATCATCAACACCACCCCTTCTTCTCTTCTTTTCTGGACTGTCTTCCTCAATGATGACTGTGCTCTGGAGGAACTGTCGCTCCTTGCAGCTCAGCCCAGGAGGATGACCCTCACTGGGAACACTGAAGACAGCCGGGCCGGCTGCGCTGCTGGAAGTTTCCTCAGTGGGCTCGTTTTCACGGTCGTCTGAGCCACATCCTCCTCATTACCAGAGCTTAGACCCTGATGGATACTCATCAGCTCTATGCACGATTTCCCACTGGAAGACAACCAACTGCTGAGTCAAACAACTTACTGTATGGGCACAGAGATAATACACACATCTAAGAACACACTCACTAGAAGCTGTTGTCGAATGTGCCGACAAGGTGCCTTATAGTGATAAATGATAAATAGTGTAGGGGCAAGGAATGCAACAAAGCTGGTCCTTTATTCAAGTAAGACTTCTATGGGAAATTGTAGGATTAATACACAGATTTTCACATCTTTGGTTCACATCAAATTCATCCCTCCTGATCCCAGTAGGTCTTGGAAAAAAGTAAGGGATTGACTACACAAGAACTGTAAAGAGTTAGCACTGTAAAAACACAGCCTCGAATCTGAAATTCACATGATTATTTTATCTCTGGCACCTAAAAAAACCCAAAACAAAACAAAACAAACAAAAAAAAAACAAAAACAGTGAAACAAAGGCGCCGGAAAACTGTGATCCCTCCAGCACACCCTCAAAAGTTGTCAAAGCCATGTCTCTGTGATATGGCTGCTTCCTTTGACAAAAGATAGTGCTGAAAAAAGAATGAATAGACTCCTCAGTCTATTTAACTGATTAGTCGGCTAAGTGATTAAATGTTTTTAGCCTCGTCACCAGGTGGTTAAAATAACTAACCAGGCCTGCAGACAGCAGCTTCCATCTCCCTGTGCTAATGCTGCTATGTTGTAGACAAGCAAGAAGGAAAAGTGGGACCATTACAGAGTCATTGAGGAGGACAGATGACATCCCATAAAACCAGAGAAAATGAATATAAGGTTGTCTGTAGGCTGTGTCAGAATAAACTGGCATATAGCTACATGACTGGAGCAATGTGTAACTACATTCAGCACAGGTGTATGGACTTAACCTGTGAGGAGAGAAGGCTGCTGCTGCTAGCACTGCTAATGCTAGCCACACAAAGGTTTGGTACCATTGCATGATTGTTGAGCTCCCCGCCATGCCTCTCTCTCTCTCTCTCAAACACACACACTCATACACGCACACATTGACATCATCTGCAATAGTGGTGGACAGTCAAAAAGATCCATAAAAAATCCCACTTGTTCATTTATGTTTTAGGCTTTTATTTAATTAATTTTAATGGAAACCGGTTGTCTCAAAGTAATAATGTTGTAATGCAATGCATGATTTTGTGTGTGCGTGTCTGCTACACACACACACAATACATGCAAGCCTCATCAGCCTTTCCTGAATAAACAAATGTTACATAGCATTTATCAAACATGTCATATTCATAATCTGTGTAACACACAAGAGTAGGTTTGAAATGCCATGGGCCTTGTGCTACACACAATATTTTACAAAAATGCCACAATTTCTGCCATAGTTGCTGGACAATCTGTACCATCGGTAATTTTGGATTTGAATTGGTGAAAAAGATATGAGCAGCATGGCACAGGTCTTGAACCAGGCCACTCCTGAAAAAAAGCTTTGATGAAACTAAGTGGTTTCAAAAAGCTGTGTAGGTCTACAGAGTGGGTGATAAGTTCATGTCACACTGCGGTGAGGTTTGTCTTGTCTTGGGATTTTGGTCTTGTCATTTCCTGTTTTATTTTGAAGGATTTACTCTCCTCTCGTTTCAGAGCACTTGCCCTTCCTCATGTGTCACCTGTGTGTCCTGATTACTCATTGTCTCCACCTGTTTCCCATTACCTCTGCGTGTTTAAATAGTCTGTGTCTCCTTTGTCTTGTGCCAGAGTGTCTTCGTCCGTTCACCCGACTTACCTCCAGCCTTGAATCCACAGCCACAGTGTTGCCTCCAGTAAGCCATTGTTCCTCTGTAAGAGTGATTTTTTGTTTGTAAATTTTGATATCTCAGTTTCTTGCCTTAGCCTTAGAGTACTTTCTTAGTTGTTTGATTTCCTCCTTTTGGAGCGATTTTGTTTTACTCGTTTATGTTCATAGCTTTTCTTAGGTCCTCCGTTTTTTAGGAGAGAGTTTTATTTAGAGCTTTTCTGGTTTTCCTCCTATTGGAGCGTTTTTTGTTAAATCCTTTCATAGCCTTTTGTTTGCCTCCTTTGAGAGTGACTTTTTGTTTTTGTTATCTTATCCGCCCTAGGAAAGTTTTATAGCCTCTGTTTCTTTGTCACTCAAGTGAGAGAACTTTTGTTGTTAATAAAGTCTGTTTTATTTACGTCATCTCTGCGTCTGAGTCCTGCCTTTAGTCTCGGCCTGACAGTTCACATGAATCATTAATATTCACCTGGCAGCCTCATTAAAATCCCAACTTCTTGACCAAACCTGCAGTCACTGTAGGACTGTATGTAACTGTCCTTTACTGTGATGTTTTTGTTTTCTCTGATTATTTCAACAGGAGAAGAGATACATGTAATGGAGAGCTGTGTTAACATGCGCCGCGGAGTGCAGCACTTCCTGACCCCACTTTCATCTTTCAGTCTGCTGGAAGAGATAAGGTCGGTTTGTTCTCAGTGTGAGCAGCTGTTGCAGAGTGCTGGAGAGCCTCAGACTGAAATGAGCTCTGTTTCAGAGCAGGAGGCTGAGCACTCGCTGACCAGCTGGCCACCATGAGACGAGAATCGCAATGAGCTGGTCAGGCTGCGAGGGGACACACCAGATGTTCGGCATGTTGTTGACCGGCTCCCCCGCTGTCTGCCCTCAGGCTCTCTTTCTCTCTCTCTCACACACACACACTCTCTCTCTAGCTCTCTTTCTCAAACCTCGCTCTCTTCCGTTTTGTGATGTGACTATGAAATTCCTGGGAAAACAAATGCAGTGGGAGTGAAGGAGAGAGAGATCTTTTTCCTAAACACTGGGGTAAACACACATTATTGTTAAGTTTCCCTCGGTTTAGGAATACAGTACATCTGTATCTTAGATTCAACGCAACAACTCTGCAACAAATCCTTACAGTTTTTGTTGATACTATTGTTGTTAATTCAAGCCTTTTATCATATTTGCATTACACTAAGAGATCGAACAACCATTTTAAATACCAATCAGGGTGTTGGCAGTTTTTTGAAATGATATTTGGATAACATTTTATAATACACCAATAAAATACTGACCGTTTGCAACTCATACTTAAATGTAGGTACAGTGACAGAAAACAGAATTATAGAGAACGAGGGAGTGACAACTGGTTAATTAAAGGAAAAGTAAATGATTTTTTGTGAATACTGATACCTATAGGATAAAATACTGGGAAACAGAACTGAAGTTTGGGAAAGATAGTGTTAACAACCTCTTTCTTATTGTGTAATTAAAGAGTAAAAAGGGGAGGGCACTACATTCTACTACTCCTTCTTGATGTTCTCCTTCACATGTTGGTTTCACTCCATCAGTCTTCACAACAGAAACCGGCCGCAGAGTGCTGTCAGAGCCTGCTCCAAAATGACTGGACTCCCGTCTCAGAGCCCTCTCCAACCTGTGTGATCAGCAGATCATAAGGAAAGCTGGCACAGTTCTACAGGACTGCTCCCATGCCCTGTGGTCTGCATTTCAGTGGCTCTTCTCCGGATGCCGGCTTCACTGCCCAGGCTGTAGGACTCAGAGAAGCTCCTCAACTCCCAATCATCCCTGACCTGCTGTCCACCCTCCTGACTCTTATATTATTCTCTCTACACACACAGAGAGACTCAGACATGGCTGGCCTTCAACTGATTGGACAACTATAGTGTTTGGCAGCTTCTCAGAGCTACACTGCACTGTAGATTTAGTATTTATTTATTTGCTATTGCTATTGTGTGCTTTTTGAAGTTTTTTGTTTTTATTCAAGTATGTTGTGGCTAAATAAAGTTATCTGAATTGAACTGAATTAAATTGATCAACCTACATCTATGTTATATTATTACATTATTTAATTATGTGAGCAGAAGAAATGATAAGAAACTGCTGCAGCGTGTGGGCGTAATTCAGATTCCTATTTTTATGCTGTATTTTCTTCTACACATCACAATAACATTTGTTAAATTACACACTAATGAAGTTATGTGGGCGATAATATGTGGCTCTTCTCCTATTTTTCCTCTTTAATTACACAAGAAACTGCTTGTTATCACCATTTTTCCAAACGTGCCCAGCATTTTTGTTAAAACTGTATACTCAAAGTGAAAATTATTTCTCCTTTTCAAATTGTCCAGTTGTTACTTCCTGGCCCCTTTCCCATGCTCTTGTTTTCTTCTATGATCATTTCATTCTCCAGCACTGACTGTGCTGTGGAGACAGGTCTGGCTGTAAAACACGTTTTCCTCCTCTGTATCTACATGTAAGTACCAGTTGCAACCAGTAAATATCAGCGTCTTATTCATACATACTTGCAAATCAAGGTGTTACCAATATTTGTGAAGTCTACTGGATGTCAAGAAAACAGTTTAAAACATTTCCAAAGACTGGCCTTTTCAGTGGGCATCTTATGTTCAGCAATTCAACTTTTGAAATGATCGATAACTGATTAGATCCTGTGTTTTACATTGAGGGAGAAGGAGGAGATGTGCTGTTAAGAATCTGTAAGTAGTTGACCTTAGCCCATCATATCTTCAGGTCAGTATCATCTGTGCCTGCTCCTCCTGTCGGACTCAATAATTAATCACAGCTCGGTGTGAGGAGGAGAAGGTAAAGTCAGACCCATCACAGCGATGCACCCGTGCAGTTTCCGCCGGGCCACAGTCACTTTCTGCTGCTGATGTTTCGGTCCGCCCGGACAGTCAGCGTCCTCCTGCGCATGCGTTTGCAGGCGGGTTCTCGGTGTTGATGCCGCATTCAGGTACTCCACATAAGCTCGTATATCCGAAATAAATTGTTCACCCATGCTTTTTGTCCGGTATTCATAATTAATAATATTAATTAGAACATTATAGCCAGCTACAAACCCTCGTTACTCCTCCCTTTCATTTTAAACTCCAAGGGGCTTGTTATAAAAATAATGAAACTTTTCCTAGCCCCAGAATTTTTCTTCCTCAGGAGAATCTTTTGGTGACTGACTCGCAAAGTAATTTTGATGCTATTTTATGATCATGTTGTTTTGTATCAATGTCAGTGCTATTATTATTATTTAGACTACTTTGTATCTACTTGTATCTGTCTGTGTGGACTCACACACTTAAGTGCCCCACCCATGTCTTTAATGTCTTGTGTTATACTAATTATAACAGAGACACATTCCATCTAGTCTTATCACACACACACACACACACACACACACACACACACACACACACACACACACACACACACACACAAAGCATACTATTCTTGAGCTGCTCACCCAGTGAAAGCCAGTGGCTCTTCCATCTGCTGAGGAGGACCATGGGATGAAAGCAGAAGTAAGTGGACTTTGATTCGTTGTTTTTGTTCTTGTTGAACGACTGTTTTCAAGTCATGGACGACTTTTCACTAAGTTTGTATTTTAAGACCAAGACAATGGATTAATAAATAGCACACAAGTTAACAAATCAGGTAATAGTTAAATAAACCAAATGGTGTTAATTTGGAAGCGTAAATGAAATTAATTTCAGAAAAAACGCATTTTATGTTTGCATAGAGTGAAAACAATGACAAGTGGAGCACAGTTTAACACCGGGGCTCTTCTCTATGTCGTAAGTCCGACGTTCTCCGACCGTCCCTGAAGGCGTCACAACACATCCACACCATCCCCGCAGTCCACAGCACACACAGCCGTTACCTGTCAGGCGGAATGGACGTACTCTCCAGTGTCCGCAGCTTCATCCTCAGCCCAGCGGAGCCGCGGGAGAAGCCAGGCCCGACATGACAGCGCCGGCACGGGAGAAGAAAGCCCGCCAGCAGCCGCGGCTGACCGTCCGGCTGGAGGCGGTGTGGGCTGCGGGTCGCTACGCCGTTCTGGCCGCACTGTGCGCCCTGTGCTACAGCAACTCTCTCCGCGGGGAGTTGGTGCACGACGATGTGTGGGCTATCATCAACAACCCGGACGTCCGACCGGGCTCCAGCCTCAGAAACATCTTCAGCAACGACTTCTGGGGGAAGAGGATGGCGGACAATACGAGCCACAAGTCCTACAGACCGCTGTGCATCCTCACCTTCAAGTAAGTTCTCCCTGCTCTCTTAACTCCGCTCTTTTCACTTCACCTGAAGCCCTCGAAGCGGACACCTCATGCTAGTTTGACCACATTGTCACTGGTATTAACCCGCGGTGAGAATCCAAGCTACATAAACACGCAATTATGGCTGACGTCATACAGCTGTTGCAGCCTCAGTCAACTTTAGACTGATTCAGACTTAATATTTCACCTTTCACTGTATTTGTATTGTTACAGCGTCTTCATAAGAGACAGAAAGAGACTGAAATGTGGTCACAGAACTCACCGCGAGATGTACAAAACCCTGTAAGAGTATGATAGGAAACAGTATATCTGCTACTTGCTTCCGTTTAGTGCCTGTTCCATGTCTGTAAATTCAGGCTTCCATGGATTAAAGAATTTAGATGACTCTGGTTTCAAAAATACACAGAGAAAAAGGTTTATGTGGAACTTGTTGCTCAGGTTTGAACGATTTTAAGTTTCGTGGAGGCATGCATCGTGAGTTAGGACGCAGGGATGTGATGTTTAAATTGTGAAAGCAGCGGCTGAAGGATGGGGAAACACGGGCAGTTTCCCAGCGAGCTGTGCTCCAGGAGGGCGGGTCTGCTCACTTTGGCGCTGGATTGTGTCGGAGGAACCAGGCGATCATCCAGAACAGAGTTGGATTGTGTTAAAAATGATATTATGTTGCAGTGATTACATGTGAAAAAGAGGGCAGCCCACACAGTGTTCCTAAATGAGGGAAAATGTCCAAACTGATGATGATGATTGCTGATGCAGAAATGGATACTGTGTGAGCCAAAACGTTCCCACAGCTTCTGCTTCCCAGGACTCAGTTCTCCTGTTTTACCATACAGAATCTTATGGTAGAATCCATTGACAGAGGACTTTGCTTGGGAGGGCCTTTACCTTTTGTAATTTTGTGTCGTAATGTTACTATAAAATTCATTTTTCCACTGGCTGGTTATGGCAGCCACAAAACCCAGGTTCTCCAGTGCCAATTTTGCCTCAGTGTTATTACATAAAATGATTCCAATGAGTTTATGAAAGTGCTCCAACAGAGTTTTATGGGAAAAAGAATTGCATCATACTGATCTGACTGCATTCAACATACTGGGGTATGCTGAGTTGTGGTGGTGTTAGAATTATATTAAGACAGCGTGGTAATCCTTAAAGCACAAAAGAGTTGTTTTAACAGTACCGTAATTGGCACTAGTATCTTTTTTTTTTTTGGCTGACAAAAACAGGGCCAGCCTTAGTTTTCAAACGTGTATAGGCATGTGTTCGCATTTTGAGTGAGTTGCTGGCTGTTGGACTTCCTACCATTGGCTGTTGCTTCCGACAAAATGATTTTAAAGCCAACTGCTCATTTTCCAGATATTGCATCATCATCAGGTGAGTGCAACCATTTCTGATTGTCTCAAACCAGCAGTCTCAGCTCCGAGCTGGTGGTTGCCGAGTCTCCATGTGCTCCAGAACTGATGCCTGCTGGGAAAGCACACAGCCGTAAAGGAAATCACAGCAGTTGGCAGGCACACCGGCTGACGAAAGGGAGAGACGCCTGCAGTGCGGTAGGACTTCATAATTTAAACACCAGATACAGTCCAGCTAGGACCTAGTCTTGTTTCCAAATGACACCCGCCGATACCTAATGACTGAGAAATTAAGGCCAGTACCAGTAATACCCTGTGGCTCCTTTACATGATGTATTATCCTCAGAGAGATTCTTGTGACAATCCCATTATTGGTAAATTGGCAAATTTAAGGAGGTAAATCATAAATGTGTAAGAATATGCTGATACTACAGCAGATTAAATGCATTGTGGATTCAGATGGAGGACAGGTCGCTGAGAGGAAGTTTATCCTGGACCCTCAATAATGATAATAATAATCATATTACACTGTTTGTTTTAGTAATAGCAATGAACTGAAAGTACCCTTTGGAACTACACACACGTGGATAAAAATAAGAGAGGGGCTTTGAAAATTCCACATATCACACCTGGGATGACAATATTCAGCTCAAGCTTATAAACATCAGATACATGTTAGCTTGCACATGGAAGTATATAATGGTGCCTTGGATCTTAAAGGAGAGCTCCACTGATTTTACACATGGAATCAGTTTACTCGTGAATGAGGAATTCACTAGACTGTGAAAACACTTGATTAATGATTTCCACTGTGGCTGCTGAAGAGTCATATGTGGTTAAGGCTCTTGAAAGAAGGTAGAACAGTTTTTTTGTCTACATGACAAGCTAGGGATGGAATTTGAAAAAGTGTGGCTGCTATAGACAGGACTGCCAAAAAACTACTAAATTGCAATGTGGGCAATGTAGATCCACATTATGGAGCTGTCTCATACTAGAGACTAAAAAGTTGGGATATCCAGTACCAAAATTTATGTCATAGATGTACTAAACTGCTGGAATTAGTTTTGAAGTGAATTGGATTAATAGATTATTCTGATATCAGAATGATCTCTAGTTTATCTCTATTTAATATAGAGGTCATGGCTCCATGTTGGCTCACAGTTCATATGCTGAAGAGGTCAAAGGACAATATTTTAACATTACAAGACTGATAGAGGAAAAGACTGCGGACTGATCTGAGCTCCAGTTTGTGTTTGTTGAAGATATTATTTCTGGTTATGAGATGTGAGGCGGAAGTTGGAGTGAACAGTGTGTGGATTTTCAGACTGTTGTACCATTCCATGAAGAACACCAGCCAAGAAGTCTGGAGATATCAGGCTGATGCTCTCAGTCACATACAAGGTGCAGATGAATTAGTGAGAAGACTTTCAGTGTCTGTCCTGTTCAGCCAAAGTGAAATTCTTTTTTGAAATATGCAAAACGATGTATACCTCCTATAGGCTAAAATGTAAATGTAAAATGTAAATTGCCATCCCATCGATTCCTTGTGGCAGCAGTACGAAAGCAATGTCATCATGACAGACCCACATGCATTTAGGAAGCAATAGAGCGCTATATTTAATGTTTGTGACACAATCCTAAACTTATGGAAATCCAGCATGACTGGCTTATTCAAATCTGTTCATTTCTCTCTTTCTAAGTGTAACCAGGAGTCCTCTTGAAGAACAAACATACTGAATTTCTAGTAACAATATCATCATCCTAACAAATAATAATATATACTAATAAATGTACAAAAGGTCAAAAGCTTCTGTGTCACGAATCCCATACTCTGTATGTCTGAATAGAATATATCTGGCCTCTTGCTCACCCTGGTTTTATGTAATTATTATTCTGTTCTGTTTTTTATTTTCAACAACATCTATAATGTCTTGTCTATAATGTATGTGAGAATTGATGGTTAAATGTTCTGTGGCTATACTTGAAAACATCTGGCTAGGTATCCTTGTCTTCTGAAAACTGAGTGAGGTATCCATTATGGGCCAGCATGTGCCATCTGGTAACAACAATCACGAAACTCTTTATTATCACCACGCCTGTCAATGGACAAGACCAATCATCTGAGCTGCAGATCCAGCCCACCCCTTTGTAAATGCCTGCAGCCCTGCTCCATTCTCAAGCATAATTCTTACATGTGCCTCACACATGCAAGCAGGGCAGTGCTGTGAGATACCTCACTCAGTTTTCTCAGAGAACCAGGGTTACCCTGGTAACCAAATGTTATCTTTCAGACCTCCCTTGGTATCTCACCATTGGAAATATGACCCACTCCTGGATTGAATGCTGCAAAGCCCATAATGCCTCGACCCAGGAGAAAGGTCACACCTCCCCATGGGCTAGTGCACAATAAGGATCAACCAACACCATGACAGAGGCGCCAATGAAAGCGCCACGCTCCAGGTGTTAAAAACCGATAAAAGTGTGTGTAGATGCCCAGTACTAGTGAGACCACACAGAAAATGCCTCCTGAACAGAGCCTATGAGGTGGCCAGTCCCTGTGGAATGAGTGAAGGATCCTGGAGGCTGTTACCCCATACCTCATCTCCTGGGTAAAAGGCGGAAGAAAAACAATCAGCTCCAGCATAGGTCAGCTATGATGACTCATTAACCTTTGGGCACAAAAGCCGGGTTTGTGCGCAATATCACTTTTCCATAGTCGGTGAAAACTGCAAGCAGGATACATGCACAGACAAAGCATGTAATTCACTAACCGCTTGGCTGATGTCAGAGCCAGCAACAGGATGGTTTTGAGAAAGCACCTTTAATTCAGCACACCCATAGGCCCAAAGACAACCTGGACAGTGCTCTGAAACAGCGGGCAAATCCCACACACAATGGAAACTAAAGGCTTACACACAGTGTTGCCACAGCTGGCAGGCTTCCTCTATAACCTTCTCCTTATCACAGAATGCTGACCAATCATATGTTGCCTAAACCCACATGACAGGCCAAAATAGCAGCCAACAAACCTTGACAGTGAAAAGGTCTTACCATTGTCTATTAAATCCTGCAGGAAGCATAACACCTCCCAAACAGAGCACTGAAAATAAATAATGTTTTTAGCTTCACACCATTTCTGAACACACACTTGCTCTCACAACTGCAGACACAGGGGATGTGGATGAAATTGCACTCTAAATAGTTTCAGCCACCTCAGAGGCAAACTCCACTCATTCAAATTCAGTCTCTCATGAGCTGTGGGCCCAGAGCCAAACGCCTGGGTGCGATGAAAGTACTGCAGCCTGTGAACTAAGCCTGCGCAACAGCAGTGGCTAGGGCTGGCTGTGAACGAGTTTATCCGTAGTTCCAGCTCGGGGCTATCAGGAGTCAAAAGATACATTGCCCTCGCACTGGCCAAATAGAGGAATCTATGATGCATTGCTTATCCTGGTCTGGCAAAAACTTGAAATATTAAGTTACAGCATCTTTCCGCCGCCACGGCCAGGCTCATAATGCAGCGTCAGCACTGACCCACACCCTTAGAGACACATGGAGGATGACGTTGGTGATTATTACTTTCCACGCCTGCTGGACTCAGAGAACCTTATCCAGAAGGTGACCCATCTCCTGGAGGAGCTCAACCTGTTAAGCTGCCGGGGTAAGAGTGACTGCATTTAGATTTGAATGGACTGGGCTGCCGACTCAGGCTAATTTTTGGTGCGGAGGCAGGAAGCACCCATTTTGCCCGGCAGGGTGGCCTGGTGGTTAGGGATGGACATAGTATGCCACCGATTGGCTCCACCACCAGGAGGTCAGGGGAGACCAAGGACCTGTCATCTCGATTTCTAGAGTAACCCTTGATGGGGACTCTCTTCTCTTTCCTTAAGTCCTTATCAATTCCTCCTTCACATTTTTCTCTACCTTAAGGGATGTTTCCATCAAGGTGAAGTGCCAGTGCTAGAAAGAGATTTTTTGGATCATTCCACTGCAGTTATTCTGTAGCAGTTCTGATCCTGCTACCTTTATCTGAACCGGAAAGACACGATGAATGACCTGATAGATCATGTCGAAAACTGAGTGAAGCAAATGGCAGCAGACTGCTAGTGTGAAAGAAAGTAGATAGTCACTGATCGCTGTGATAATCTGTTCATAGACTGTCACGGATCATGTACACAGAGAGGATAGTGAATGCAACAGTGGAAAGAAAGAAAACAAAACACAGGACCATCACTGGATGCAGGCTATAGCTCTTGGCCAGCTGGCACACAAACATGCACATGTATACACACATTCACATCCAGGTTCTGTTACTAAAGGGATTGTGTGGTAACCAACTGTAACTGGACTGTAACATGTATCATTTGTTATTCTGCAGGACAGAGTATAGGTGTTAGATCACTGAGTTAAAATGCTGGACTCTCAAAGGACCATATTAGATCTGCAATTAGTATTGATAAATCAATTAGTTGGTGACAGAAAATGCATTCAGGGAACAAGCATGATGGAAGTGCAGTTGAAGTTGCCTCAGCATGAGTGCTGTTGTTAGTGAGGGACGGTTTCTGCCATTTTAAAGTCCTTTGGCAACTTCACTGATCATGTGGATCTTCTTGACATTTGTTTCGTCTCTTGGGAATGAAGTTACTATTTTGTATTAACAATGAATCAAGTGATGTGTCATGTGGAAAGCATCTGTTAAACCTTTAGTCTCTTTTAGTTTACTGTTGCCTTTCCAGCCTACTCTCATCAACCTCATTTCTATCAGCAGCAGCCATTTTCAGAAAAGACTCTCTACAAAGCCATCATACACCTCCTGTCGCACCAAACAGTAGACAGACACAGAGACCAGCTTTCAAGGAACACTGGAGCACGGTGACCAGTGAAGAGAACTAGGGCTAACTGCTCTTTGTTTTCAGTCTTTATGCCAAGCTATGCTAACTGGCTGCTAGCAGTAATGTGTAGATGAGTGAACCAGTCTTCCATCTAAGAAAGTGAATAAGCATGGAGAACCAGCAGCTCAGCCCATTTTGGCTAAAACCTGTTTTCCAGGGACTATATAGGGAAACATGGATATGTTATGAGTGATTGGTTGGTCTGGTGGACAGACATAATATACTCCCAGGGTGGAATTATCTGCACACTCAAATCCTAACATAACTAAAAAGTAAAGTCTGAGTGTGAGAGTGAACCCTGCTGTGTGTGGTCAGGTAGCACAACGCCCACCGTTTGATGACACTCAGTCTAATTATCCAGCAGCTGCTACAGCCTTCAAGCAGCTGTTGCCAGTCCCTCCGCAATACAGTTGTTGAAGGAGATATTGGCAGCTAATTTTCCCATGAGAGCAGGCTATGTGGCTTTTGGCTCTGTCAGAAACATGCACAGCAGCCGCTTACGAACAAAAGGACACAGCAGAGCCACAGTGATGGTCAGAGCAGTGGAGGGAAGGTGATCTTCAATGGGAAGATAACACGCTTCGGTCGTAGCTTCCAAGGCTGTTTGGCTGTCAGCTTCCATACCATCTTCTTCATTAACTTGTCATGTGAAGGCTGGCTCAGATGGCAGACCCTCTCGACATATATGTGGCAGTGGAGAAATGAATGTGTGTGGACACACTGTTTTACCTCCATCAGAATTTCAGGAGAACTCACCAGCACAAACATTTAACCCAGTTGTGTGTATGTGGAGAAAGATGTGCACTTTCTCTGTGGGAGAACAAAGATTACAGGTGAATTCAGGCCACAGTGAAACAGGGCCCATTCTCTTCGCTCTTTCTTCCCCTGTAGAAATTAACCAGCTGCTTGTTCAACTCCAAAATCTAATGAAGATATTACAATTAAAAGTGTCTGCAGATTGGTGAACAGAAAGAGATATGAAGGCATGTAAGGCATGGTATCAGACTGAGCCATGTTGTGACCCAGCAGAGAGTACATAACTTCATCACTTGATACAACTGAAATGTAAAGGCTGGCAGGTAGACAGAGAACATATAGCTTTGCCCCACAGTGTGTTATTGCGGGTTGGTTATAGAGTTTGCGCTGACAAATGACCCTACCAGTAGGGTGTCAGATCTGAAAACACTTGTGTTGTTGTCTGGAGGTTACATTATATCTCGTCATTAAATCTAGATGATCAGGCCAGCATCTTGTCAAGTTAGGTTTTACTGATATTACATGAGTGGGACATTTTACAGTGTAAACCGTGTGATGGACACAATATCTCTAAACAATGTCAATATTAGCATTAAGTTGGACTATAACTTCTTTTATACTCATTAGCCAACAGATGTTTCTCATACTATATATATTCAAGCTAGTGTGTAATGCTTATCCCATTAGATTATGCTGTGATTATTCTTCTCGTCTTATTGTACTTAAGGCCCTTCTTCCTCTGCATCTCAGATGTTTGACATGTTGGTTGTAGGTAAAGGTCTGATGAAATGTTACGTTTTAACAAACTCATTTCCCAGTAAAGGATCAGTATATCTGTTCATTCATTATTCATCAGACTACTGAAGATCAACGTTTTTAACATTGTAGAGCCACCTCTCGTTTCCATGGAGGAGAATTTGTTACCAGCGCTGACGGTAAAAGAGGTTCCTTTAAGAAGGTCATTAGATTTATTATGTAAATGGATTCTGATTTAAAGCGCTTTTCTGTGCCGTGACGACCACTCAAAGCGCTTACACTACGCTGTTACCACCCATTCACACAGCTGTAACTACGACAAAGCGCCTAGCACATTTACACTGATGTTACAAACATCGGGGCAACGAATTAAGACATCTTGCCTGGCGATACGGCACGGATTAGAAGAGCCGATCGAACTGACCTCCGATTAGTGGGCAACCCGTCACCTCCTGAGCTACAGCTGCTCCATGTACATGGTTACAAGGAGTTTGTTTTAGTGGAGGTGTCACTGCAGCAAAAGAAGAAGAAGAAGAATATGAATATGTATGAACATTATATAATATTATCGCTCAGAAATTTGACCATAATTGTTCCTGAACGATATAAAGAAAGTTACATTACATATTATGGCACAAATCTTGAGTTTTATTTTTTCATTTGGCAGTTTTCCACTCAGTGTTTTCAACATAAAAATATACAACAAATTAATTCCCAGTCCAAAAGAGCAAGTGATAAGTCAGTGTCTACTGCTCACTGCTGTATACTAAGGACCTTTTGAAATCTTCGCAGTTGAACATGGAGCAACTTTTCGTTTTAAATTGATTCCGCACGCTCAAATGCTTCATCAAATTGGTTGTGTTGCCTTTGGCAACGATGTCCTTGCAAACATTGCATCACAAGACTATTTGTGATATATTCTACCCTACAAATGGAGCCACACTTTGACCTCGGTCGATTTTTTAACCTCCTTCACACACATACACACACACACACACACACTGTAGTTCACAACACAGATACACGTGAACCCCTGTCTGGCGCGTAACCATGAAGTATTTTTCCTGCATGGCTCTACCACATGTAATTCACAGCCAATCACCGCAGCATTATCAGATCTCGATCGATTAACCCTGAGATCAAACTTGGCAACCGAAAAATTACACCTTTCATACCAGGTAGTATACCGAAGCATTTCTGTTAAAGCCTTAAAAGAACCAGTTAGGGGCCCTAATTATATGTTACTTTACAACACACATACACAAGTAAGTTTCTGTTTCAACATGTTAAAATTAGGAGTTTAGCAGACCACTGGCAGACTACCCTTAGTTTGCATAAACGCCTATTGAGACAATGAGTCACTAGTCAGCCCAGTTTGAGGTACTACCATCAGTATTTCCAGTGTTTTGTTTACTCTCCCAGATTCACTGCAATGCTGAGTCAGACAGGATGCAATGATGAACCAGAGGCGATGAAAACACAGTTAGACATAAACATTCAGGAAATGCACTATAGGAACTCAAAATGCTCAACTTGAACAAACATTTGTCTTTCCAGGGATTTTTAATCGACTTCATAAAACATACAGAGACAAGAGTAACATAAACATGAGGCTGAATACCGTCCCAGCCGGTCAGATTTTCTACAGGTGATGGCTTTGTGTCCCGTTTGAACGCGTCAAAAGTCACTTCATTTTGCTAATTCAAGCCCCATAATTATATCCATGAGCTAAAAATCATAAACATTGCTGAGCTTCCAACTGCTGACTGTGTTGAGAAGCAGGCCAAGCCAGTGGACCAAAACTGCAGTAACTCATGTTAATTTCACTTGTTTGTCAGAGCAGCAGCATGTACCCGTCTGTTTCACCGCATAGAGTATCCCTGCCTCTGTCTCCTGCCTGAATTTCAACTGCTCCACGGGGAGGTTTGCCTCACAATCTGAAAACCTTTGTGTTACAATGCTGGCGTTGATGGTATTGTAATAGGTAAGAAGGAAGGGGTACAGTAACCAGAGCGCTGTAGCTGGATGTACTGTTGAATGCTTCCAGATCCAGACTCTTGCCAGTCAGTGTTTCAGGCGGGTTAGCGTATTGATAACATTTCCTCAAACACTGATTCACTTTGTTCTCTTTACCCAGCCTGGACAGCTCTATTGACGGTACGCTGTATGAAACAAATCATGAGCAATTATCTGATCGTGAGGAGGGGCTTTTTATGCATGCAGGAGAACAGATGGGTGCACCCATGCAACACCCGTGTCCTGGGTGTGCTTGTATGTGTGTTTGTCTGCTTTACACAAGAACACACCCCACGCCCCCACCCGCAAGCACACACACACACACACACACACACACACACACACACACACACACACACACACACACACACACACACACACCCCTGTGGTGAACTTGTGGGGAATGTGCAGTCAATCCAGCATTGTCTCTTCTGTGCCGGTGAACACTGCAGGGCTTTTGGGATGTGATCAAGGTGAAGGACACACACAGAAAGAGTAAATACACACACACACACACACACACACACACACACACACACATGCAGCCCCAAGGCCCTTTTTATAGCTGGGGCCTGATGTGCACCACGAACTGAGCAGTGATTGCAGTGAGAAAACAAGGGGGAGATGGAGAGAGAAAGAAAGAAGTGAGGAGAGAGAGAGAGAGAGATATAGCAGGAGGCCATGTGATTAAAATAGAAACACGAGGACAGACAACACAAGACAGGCAAGGAGGAAGTGGTGACGGATGCTCTTCTGGTAAACGAGGAGGGGAGGAGGAGACGGACACGTCAAATAATGAAAGAGACAAGAACAGAGACAAGAGAAAAATAAGAAATGACAGAGAAGTTAAGAAAGTGATGGATGATGCCGCTTGAGTCCTAGGTTGACCTAGATAATGTGAGAGCTTCATCAGGTGCTGTTTATCTCTTCCATGTGCCCATGATCCAGTTAAGGACATGTTGTCATTTTGCCAGCCAGACATTTAATTCATGTCCTTTATTTCAGAAAGAGTTTCTTCTTTATCACATTCACAGTTATCTAAAGCAGTTTCAATTGTTTTTAGTCGCTTTCCTCTTGCCCGTGTAAGTTTACCCAGCCTGTTTTACTTAGCAAGAATTCTGGTAAGGCATAGTACTGGCTAACTGTTGGATGATGCAATGTGTCTGGAATAATTAACAATCTATTTTAGTGTTCTCACAACCTTCCTTGCTTATGGCCCAGTCTCCAGCGAGGGAGAATATATCAGAGTAAAGACAGTTGCTGCCGCTGCATGGTCACCAACCACAGAGGGAGAGAGAGAGAGCTCAGTCATCTTCCTTCACCCTCCAGGCCAACAGACACAGGAGAGGACACAGGTGTCTGTCCCACAGTTCATCAAACAGCAGAAAATGATTTGTCAGGACAATATAGGCATATATACATGCCCAGGCTCATTGTTGCGTGTGTACATGAGAGCACTGGTTATACAGGACCGCCACACAGTGGCAGATGAGATTCCTCTAGCAGCCATTATGTGTATCCATCAATAACCACGCTTCCTGTCAATGTCCTTGAGCGGGACGCCGAACCCCGACCCGCCTCCTCATTGGAAGTCTTTTCGACAAGCACATCAGCTAACTGCTTCAAATGAGAAATTGAAATTCCTCTGAAGCCTCCGCTGCGGATGGGCCGACTCGCCAGGCCCTGGGAAATTCATCTCACTTGTTCCACGCCATTCCAGCATCAGCTATGAGGGCAGACTGTATCTAAGGTCAGGAGATAATGGCGAGGGTTAATGCCTTCTCTGGAAGCTCAAGCAGGTTTTTATCAGTCATCCTCAGAATTATGAATAAAAGGAGGGTAGTGGAACCAGAGTTCCTTCATCGCAGATAATGGATAGGACCAGAGCTCCACAGAGGACCCCATTAGAACTGATCATCAGAGATAAGGAGTTCGATGTGATGCCATGTTCTGTCTAGCTCATATGTTTGGTTTGTTTTGCCTGCAGTCTTGCCCTACAGGTGCACTTCTTGGTATATGTATAAGAAAGACTAAAAAAACCTTAGTATACCACAGATACATCTTCTTTTTATTTAGCTGTGTTTGGGATATTTCTGGCTGCAGCTCTTAGGCAATGTATGTAACCCCAGCCGATACAGAGAGTCTCAAAATGTATTGCCCAGGTTACATCACTGTTCAGGTCGCTGTCTGCTTCCTGTCGTGTCATGGATATATAAAGAGCTGCAGGACTGTGTCTGTTTGACCGAGGTCGGGCTGGCTTTGGGCTGCATTCATTCAAAACCTGGCAAATGTTCAGCTTCAGTGGAGGTGTGTCTTTATTTGTGGAAGTTCAAAAATGTAACTGGCCAGAAAGAATCTGAAATTTATTTCTCCCATTCACTGCTTTTGTTCTTGCCATCCCTCTCCTCAGTCACTGACAACCTGCATATTACACCTTTAAGGGAGGAAAAATCATCCTACAAACTGTCTGACATTATCGCAGATATGTTCTTATCATCTTGTTCCAGTGCTCGAGCTGTATACACTGAGTGAAATAGTCAAGTTTTAATCCAGATATTCAAGGCCAAGAAAACTATGGGAACTTGTAAAAATTAAGTTTCCTTAAAGCAAAGTTTGATTTAATTGAAAGGTTAATGCTTGAAAATCCATTGTCAGTCATCACTGACTACCAAAACAAACTGCTTTGATTTGAGAGGAGATTCAAAAGAATTTGACAAATGTTATCAAACTGGCCGCCGGAAAAAACCCTATACCTCAACAACAAGCAACTCTATTTATTTTATCTCATTTTATGTAGAAACAAGTTTGTGGTTATGACTGGTAATAAACATATTTGGTCAGACCACCTAACCCTAACCAATAGCAGCGTAAGTACTTTCGAATTAATTGGTAAATATTTTTAATTACAATTCCATATCTTTATCAAATTGATAGATCTACATACTCATATTTTCAAAGTAAAATCTGATTTTATGAATGATAGAACCTGAACTACTGTAGAGTGTCCCTCTTTGGGGTTTCATCGTTGTTTATATTCTGTTGACTGGAGAGGAAATTGTTACAACGAATACCAGTTATGATAAACTAGTGAAATTGCATATTCATATTTTCACCCAGGATTAGCTGCTGGAGGATCTTAAGCAGGTGATATGGTGTCAGGAATCTGACATTCTCTCCTTTCAAAGCAATCATGCTCTTTCGCTTGAAATTCAGCTGTAATCATGAAAATGGATTGAGATTCTGTTCAGGATTACAAGACTACCACTTCATCCAGGAACAAAGGTAATTTACTTTAGAGATCCCTAATAGTGTTTCCACAGCGTGAATCGCTGAAAGATTGTTACAAAGGTTGACCCTTCTTTGACTATATATGGTTAGGGCTTATGGGAAATGAGTGACAATTAAACTGTAGTTTCCCTTTTACACATGAACAGATCACTTTCACAGGCTGCTGGCAACGGCCCAGACCTACAACACACTGCTAAATATTTACCCCTCTTCTGTCAGGTTGAACATCCTGTTGGGCGGCATGGCGCCTGTATTTCCATTATCGCCAATGTGTGTTTGCACCGCGCGCCAGAACCTGCCTGCTTGTACACACGGTGAACGCTTATTTGTTTGAAGACTCCCGCCTGGCTTGTCAGCGCCTTCGGCCAGCACCCTGTCCACACGAGTGCTGTGAGTACATCACACACTCGGACTGGTCGAGAATGTCACAGGGAGGGAGCCGGGAGTTTCACCTATCAAACGTAGTAGATTTATTGAGCGACCAGTGCAGCCTAGTAGAAACAGCTGAAAGGACCAATACTTTGAAACTTAGATCTTCACAAATGTTATATTACATTAAATAGCTACTGTAGCTGTATTATAATAAAGTTAGCAAAATCTTATCCTTCGTTTTAGGTTTAAAAGCCTGGAGTTGGTGCAGTAGGTGGTTTTGTTATTTCATGCTTAGCATAAAAGTGGGCCCAGTCTTTATGATTAACTAAACTATGGCTGCTGGCTATAGCTCTCACATTTAAGTGAATCACCATAATTTGCATAGGGTGTAACATGACATGATGCATATCTAAATAATATGTAGAAAACAGTACCACCTCAAAATTCTGATTCTGTGTGGTTTTTTCAGAAATACAGGTAAACAGTAAGTCGCCCAACAATTTACTCACAACCTCGGTAGTGAGCTCTATGGTTATCTGAGCTTGACCACAGCCCAGTAACAGAGGGAAGGACATCACACAGATTTATGTTAATTTTAACACAAATACATCACAATACCATTACATAATGTATTAAATCTTGTGTAATTGCTTTTACTAACAACACTTATACTAAGCACTTGATCTCAGAATAAAGTCTGGGAGTGTTGTTAAGTGGAACATCTGGTTGGTTCTCATCAGTTCATTAGTGGAAATCACTAGAAAATCTTTGCACTCTATAATTATATCTAGTATTTATCCCAGCCTACATGGTCGGTCAATTGATTGAAAGCATTGTGGATCGATGATGAATATGATCACTTTTTTTTCTGAATCAGACCGGTTTTATTATTTTTCTATTTGAAATGCAGCCTAGAGCTCGCAGTCATGGAAGCAGAGTCAGGCAATTTATGCTCAGGTCGATCAGAATTTATTCAGAGCCTGAACACAGGACATTCCCCTGGGGGGTCTGCTGGTTTTGTCCCAGTTGAGTATCCTGTGCTGCCGCTTCCTTCCTATTGGGAATGCACCGCCACTGCACTTATTCAACAGTTGTTTCCTTCTGTGACAGTGAGGAGTTATAGTTTAAGGAGCATAACACTTTCTTGTGTATTGAAAGATGAATCAGTATAAAAATCAGTGTTTATATTGTGGCAGGAAAATGTAGACATGTATGATAAGGGTGGTAAAGATAAAATAAAAAATCTATTTACAGTGAGAGCTATATGAAATTCGTCAAAAATTGACATAGCTGTTGTATTTTTTTCCACACTTAATTAAGAAATGCGTGGTGCCAAAATTGCCCCCACTTCAGCGCAGTTACTAAGCCAGCTGTACGGACATGTGCCTATACAGCTCTGAAATATCAAATGTAGATGATGACACTGACCCTAGAGTCAAGGTAAACAGCACTGAGTTTAGTTTTTAGTGAAAGATGCTCTCATTATTAAGCATATAAATTTTAGTTTAATTTATCATCGGTTAATACGTTCTCATTACTCATTATACATGTCAAGTTAAACTGATTTTGATTCATCCATCTGATTAAATTACAGTTAATGGCCACTTAAAACTGATGGGGTGGTATTTCACAACATGCATTTCTCATGCCAATTACTGTTGTTTAGTTTTCAGTGGTCAGTTGGCAGTGCCTGCTAGGAAAAGGAGGAGAAATTTTTGTACACTGATCAGATTTGGCAACATTTAAATCCAAGTCTGATGACACAGTGGGTTATTTGGTTACTATCAAATCACATCTGATCAAACCACAGCCACACAGTCCTGATGAGGCAGAATAAGTTTTATTTTTAACAAATCATACCTAAATATGTTTATTTTTATTGCTTATTTAGTCTGTTTAATGTCTGATTCCAGTGGTGAAAGGGAGTATTTGCATCCAGATGATAAGTCATAGTACCACATGATAACATTAAATTAACTAACTGAATGAGGTGTGTATTCCAGCAGCTCCTTTTATTCTGCGAGGTAAAATAACTGTGGAGTCTGGGTAGGATATATATAGTGATATTTCTTGTTAAACAAAAAGTGATCTTCCTCTGTGGTAAGGCCTATCTCTGGTGGAATCCTATCCATAATGTTGTCAGGCACTTACAATAAATAACTGAGCCTGTCTGTGGCAAAAAGTTATCCTTAAATGGTACAATCCCCTTAATAGTGTCACCTCTGTTTGTGAAGATCACTGTGGCTAAAGGCAAGACACATGATGTAGATGATAGAAAGGAATGGCTCTACACAGTATGAGTGTCCAGTCTATCTCAGTAGTTTGATATTGTGCCTTTATCTGTGTAGTTAACAAAAGTAATATATACTCCATCGTGCAACCCAACCTGAGAGGTTTACATTATCCTCCTGACGGCACTTATGGTAGCAGTTGTCCACCCTGCAGAAAGTGCCTATAACCACTTCCATACATGCACTGCAAACCTGGAAATTTCTAGACAATATCTGGCAGAGCTTAGGTGTCTGCATCAGTCAGGCTGGGCGTTGAGTGGACCATCCGCTGGCTCCCCAGGCAAGTAAACTGCAATGTCAAGTGTGTGGAATAGAGCAGGTCTAGAATCACAGCAGCAGGTGGGCGTGTCATCCTGCAGTGTTGATAAGTCCTGTATGCTCTACCTGCAGGCGCTTATTCTCGCCCTAAACCAAATGAAACATTTCCATAGCGTAAAATGTAGCCCACACAGACATTCTCAGAATATGTAGCGCACACCAGAGAATGTCCAGAGTATCAAGTTCATGTATAAAACAGCTGAGTGCAGAGCAGGTCCCTGGGGATCGTGTGTACAGTATCACATTATTTGACTTTCCTGCTTTCAGTCTACTGACCCTTGTGTCCCTGTATGTCAGCCCATCTGCCTCACCCTCCTGCCATTTAGAGCCTCTGCTCTACTCTCCCGTGATTCTAGAAGCAACGCTTTCTCCTTATCTGACTCTGAAAAGTGGTGAGTCTAGTTATGCAAGTTGTGGAATCTGTGTGCTAGTTAGAGTAGGATTATTATCTTCCCTCCTGCTCCAACAGGTGAGATGACAATAAAGGGCTCAGATGTTCACACAAGGCCAGAGAAGGGGAGGGTGGGAGATGAATGGAGCATAGGAGTATGCAGTATGGAGAAAGACTGGAGCGAAGAAAGAGAAATGCATGAGATACGGTGGAGGAGGAAGGTATGAAAGGAAACCAGAAACAGGCAGAGGGAGGTGGAGCTGGGAGTGAGATGAATGGAGAGGTGCAGGGGTTGCAGCAGGACAGCCTCCCGCCAGGGCGCTTCCCCGACTCCTGCACAGAGTGAGACACACGAAGACGGAGAGCAAAGGAAGGTTCAGAGGGAGGAAGAGTGTTTAGCTGGGAGCGAGGGAAGTGGGCATGACAAGACAGAAAGAGAGTGAGAGCAGGAAGTGAAGGTGCTGGGAAATAGGGTCTCAAAGTCTCCAGCTAGTGTAGGAGAGAGTTTGATTTCCCTGCCTATCTCCCAGCATGCCAGTCAAACTGCCAGAAACAGGCACAAACATAACGGGATGTGATGGGAAGACAGAGGGAGAACTTTGGCTACTGGTTCTGTGTGCACCAACGCAGAACGAAATATGTTTGCTTGGGTTTGGATTCCAAAACATTTAAGGAATCCGAACACCTGAAAAACTCTTCTGGATCCCTCCTGAGTCTATGTAGATGCAAAGCTAAAGTTCTGAACGCCTCCCCAATTAAGACTCCATTTAGTTGAGATGTGTGTTGCTTTGGCAAAGATCTGTTTGATCTACACAAACAAGAGCATTAAGGGGTAACACACCTCCTGGGTGCTTAGCAGCAGAGTAACAAGTCTTGGCCTTGAGACAGCAGAACACTAATACCAGTGACTCGTATTGCAGCCACAAAGGATGACAGGTTGATGAAAAATGTTGATTAAAATGGTTTGATACATTGAATAAGAGCTGTAGCTTACTTACATTTTGACATGTTAGTTTTCGAGGTACCATAGTACCACACACAGACATGATGTTTGTTGTAAGAAGGTTTTACTGTCATGTATGACAAGAGAAGGTCGGCCATTTTTAGTTTGAAAATGACAGAAACAATAAAATTGATCGATTATTGATACAGACTGGCTTAATTTCATTTCGATAGCTCAGGGCCATTGGTTCAATTCAGAGATCTTGAAGTTGAAACAGGAAGTTAAAATTGCAAAACTGTGAGGCGGATGCAGATGTAGTATGTGTGTTGATTTCATCACTACCTGTTTTCCCTAAAATACATTTAGTAACCTGAGGATTTGTTTACAGTTTGTCTTATCGCTCAACTTCTTGTCTTATCTCCTGTTTTCTGTAATGTAAGAAGAATCGACATGGAAAATAAAATCCTGTTGTAGTAAACAGTAGTTTTACTCTTAATTAGACAACAGCAAAAGCGCATGCCCTTGTTATGGCACCACATTGGCCACAGCTGATGCAACATTGCTCGCAACTGTTTCCACAGCTTCAGTAGGTGAAAGCAACTCTCAATGAGGGATGAAAGCCTGCTACCTCAGACCTTTTCATATTGCCTTGTTAATGTTTCAATCCAAATATGCACATTTTAGGAATGTTCCAGTTTCCATCTACTTGTGTTGCTGTGCCAAAGTGGATGGAAACTCACGACCAGCACACACACACACACACACACACACAGCTTGATGAATCCCAGACTGTAGCTCAGCATTAACAGTTCCGCCATTAAGACCAGATGGAGTCTATTTCTCTTATCATGATAAGGAATGAGAATGGCAGATGACACATGCCTATCACACAGACAGATTCCAGTGTAGATGCACAAGAAAGACATTTCATTCAAGGACACTCCACAATTCAGTCTGTGGCTTGCTTTTCTCTCTCAACTGAACCCTTCCTTGCCCAGTCACACTTAAGAATGAACTGCCTGAGGTTGTTGTCAGAGAGAGATAAACAGAAGTAGCCATCAGTCCTCCTAAGCTCCAAAGAGAGAGGTTTTTCCTGCTCAACGTTGTGTTTATCTGAACTCAAACACAACACAACAACTGTTTTGGCTGAGGTTAAAACATTTTATTTAATACCAGTAAACCCTCCGAACACTCCAAATGCGCCCTCTGCAAGCCAATGGGGAAACATAATTAAAACTTCAGGCTTCATCGTCACTAAACAACATCACGTGGTGCTATGTCAATTTGAAATTAATGGTACTTGTTTCATCTTCGTGTTAGCTAAATACATTAGTTGATACCATTAGCCAAGATAGCTAAATAATTTAATGCAGCTGATCAGGGTTTCGCCCAGAAGCAGCAGCAAAGATTCATAGCATTATCTGTGCCGCTTTTCAAGATAAAAAGCACCTGTAGGATCATTCTCTTTCCTCTGTTTCCAGTCATTTAATAGAATAGAATAGGAATATCTTAATTCAGGTAAAGCTCAGTTGTCATTGGCGCAGATATGGCTAGATTCAGTTTGCAACTTGTACTTGATGCAGTGAGAAATGAAATAAGGTAAAATGGAACAAGAAACAAAACAATAACAAATAAGATAAAATATTAAATAAAGGCACTAAAGTGATGAACAAAAATAGCTGTGTCTGGTGGTAATAAATAATGCAACAGTTTGATGTGCAGTGCAGCAACAGAACCATTACAGCACAGAGAAATAGCAGAGTAACAATCAGTATCAAACAGTAAAAACATTATGGCTGGCCATAAACAGTGTGTAAGAGTATGAACAGTGTCTGGTTGGTAGGCAGAGGAACCCAAAACAGTCTGGAAATGTAAAAGGGCCTTCAGCAACACGCTCATGTTTTAGTACAGTGAGGTTGTTAATTACAAGAATGTCAGTAAAAGTTGTAGGTACAGTTATTGAACACAGCAACACGGAGTGGATTAGAGTGGACCCTTTGAAATCGTAGATTTATTTGGTACATAGTGCAGTAAGTGTATATAGTCAGTTAGCTGGGAGAACTATGGGGGCAGTCTGACAGATTTTGTGGTACTTGGTAAACTGATTCAGAGCTGCTATAGCCTCTTGAAAAAGCTATTTCTCAGTCTGGCAAAGTGACATAGAAGGCTTTATAACTTCTTCCAGATGGGAGGAATTCAAACAGGCGAGTCCTTTCAGGTGCTGATAGTTTGAGGGAGCCGTGAGCTGTAAATGAATCCAGGGCTGGGAGCTGTATCCCAGTGATCTCAAAGCGCTGAGACTAGTGCTGAGATGCCACGCAGAGATGCAGCATGCTGTCTGTGGTGCCAGTGGTAGAACCACACTCTCTTTACTCTGTCTCTGCTATGATGATGCTATACATCCTGTAGCCTGTACTCAGTGTTACAGTGAGGACAGGTGGTCTGAGGATGCCTGAGATGCTCAGGAGGTCAGGATCCTGTTACCTGCGATGAGCTGAGGCCTGGCTGGTGGAGTCTACAGAGCTGTAGTTAGCAAAAGCACACGCAAGCGCCCTGGTCTCTACAGGTGAGTCAGACAATGTGAAGAGCCAGAGAGACGGCCCCTGTGATCTGTTAGCTCTGTGGGGCAAACCCATATGAGTCCAGGAGGCAGGGATGATGGCTTGATATGGCTTTTGTTGTTGTTGGTGCGAGGGGAACCGAATGACAGCGTCGCTTGTCGCACTGGTACAGATGGCTGACTTCAGGTACTTGGGTACATCTTTTGCCTGAGATAGACAGGATGAAGACTAATCTAATTAAGTTAATGTTGTAGTGATACTGTTTGCATACTGATGTTAGCATTGAGCTCAAAGCAACCTAGTTTCACAGTCTGACAGCTGCTAGCATGGCTGTAGACTCTAGTCTGGTTCAGAATGAAATTTAATTGTAAGAAAATTAAAACTCCTTAAAGCTAAGATCATTCAAGATTATCAGACATGATAAAGTCCTGATAGTTGAAGTTTTATAAAGAAGATAGTAGCTTTTAAGAAGTGTTGAGGCAGCAGTTAGTCTGGTTTTTGGCTCACGTTATTCAATAAATGTTTCTGTTATTGTATCATTATCTGTTTGCTGGCTCTGATGTATTGCATAGCATCAGAATGTATTACCCCAACTGCAATGATGCCCTATCTCTGATTACAGTCTCAGTGTTCGCTTCTTTTTAGCTTGGAACAGAGAAAACATCTAGTTTAATCTTTGGGACTGTTTGTATCACAGTTTGTGTGTTCTCTTTTTCCAGTTGTTCATGATTATTATGTTGCAAATAAACTCAGACTGAACCATAACAACCAGATCGTGATGGTTCCACTGTTTTCTGTGTCCAATATACGGGTCTGGCAGCTAGTCATTAGTCCATATCCAAATGAATGGGGCTCCTGTTTCAGAGCTTAAAAGCCTCCATTCATCCGTACCTCCACTCCTCTTTCTGCTGATAGAACGCTGGCCATGTGTGGATCCTGTCAGCCATATGTGTGCTGTGTTGCTGGGCTCTCTCTCTCTCTCTCTCTCTCACACACACACACACACACACACACACACACACACACACACACATAAAATAAAGCTGTCTGGGATGTTTGGGATGTTGGTGAAGGCCAGGACAGACAGAGGTGAGGGACATGTGGCTAGAGATACACAATGCTTTACAGAATGTGCCTGGGGTCTGCCAGCAAAAAGTCACACATGCTCAGTGTGTGTGTTTGGGTGTGTTCAACTGAGCTGTACTTTTACACTTCCTCTCCCCAGTTAGTTTGATGCAGACAGCAGCTGCAGCTGAGCTCAGATTCCTGCTGAATTATGTAATTGCCCAAATTATGGAGAAAGAGACAGAGAGAGAGAAGAGGGAGAGATGAAGAGGAGGTATGTTTCTTTCCTGCTTCTCCTCTCTTATACACCGGCCATCCATATGTAGCCTTTGTTTTGCTAATAACTCTATAGCAGCTCAATTACAATGAAATACTCATACAAAACATCTGATCAGATTAACAGGATATTTCAGCAAACTTTTATTGCACTCCTTAAAGCGGGAACTTTTAAGAGACGGATAGAAATAAAATGTCAAAATCTGACCTTAGTCCTAATATGGATCAAACACCAAAACGCCTAGATCCTACTCTACCCATAATACAACATACAACATGGTTTAAGCCACCGTTTGGTGTAAATGTCCCATGTCTTTTAAAGGAGCTCCCAACTCTGTAACCTGTTTATTGTGCTTGGTGTCTCAATCCTGTCCTAGATGGTCTCCGGCGACATCATCAGGTTCTTTTGACAAAGCTCATCCAGAGCCACAGAGGATGTGCAGGTTTTCACAGAGCAGTGAACTGAACTTGTAAAATCAGTGAATACTTTAAACTGACCCCTGTGTCCAGAACCTGACAGGGCTTAAATATAGCTATTAAATCATCTTGAAAGATGAAAATATATAGAAAATGATCTATACAGTTACTTATCTTAATTTGACATTGACTGTTAGATACCGCCTACAATAGTAGATACACACTAGTGGTGTCATTACCATTGCAATTATATGTATGACTTAATTTATAGCATCATATTATTACATTTAGTGTGTGTGTATATCATACATACACTGCATGTATACTGTATATATAACATTACTTACTTTTATACTATTACATCTATTATTACTCATACATATACCTGTGTGCTTGTGCTTATGTAGTTCACATACTTTTCTACGCTCTACCACGCCTTTTCTTTCATTGCTTTCACTTTAGTTTGTCTCGCTGTGAATTTGCCCAGGAACTCACACAATGTTTTAACTATTTTCAGAGCATTCTTCCATACAAACATTTCTTCTGAGTTGAGTGACATTTCCAGGAGATTCTGGTTGCTGCTGTGATCTGCTCCTCCTTCTCCTGTCAAGTAATGGGCTGTTTACACATGGACCCAGACACCGGGACAGTATATTGCCATTCGTCAGTGGGACCTGGCACGCGGGGCCTGGTGCCATCCCAGAGACTCTGACCGAACGCTTAGAGAAGCTCAACTTATGCAAATGTCCCCAAGGCAGCCAAACCAGACTAGAGGCACCATGTTTGCTTTGAATGGCTACAGAAACGGGAAGGCCAGAGTTGTTTACTGCCCTTCAGTGGGGATTGCTTCCAGTGCAAATACAGGACGATATCGCTAATTGTTCTGCTCTGCTTGTGCATCATTGTTTTATAAAACGTGTACTACATGGAAAAAAAAAAACAACTGTGCACTGCAAAGCTGTTCTTGAACTC
Source organism: Lates japonicus (assembly GCA_033238685.1). Lineage (NCBI taxonomy): Eukaryota > Metazoa > Chordata > Actinopteri > Centropomidae > Lates > Lates japonicus. Next base: position 159,531 of record BRZM01000005.1, on the reverse strand, counting down.
AGAAACAACCAGTAGCAGCTGTGTCAGAACACAGCTGTCCGTCAAACATAGAATATATCCATTGCGACACAGAGCAACAGTTTTAAGGAGCAGCCAGAGGACCCCACGCTATATGTGTGTGTGAACACAGCGATTCGCAACAGTAGTATCTGATCAAACTGTTTAACTGAAACCACTGTAGTGGTGCCAAATGCTCAACATAGATCAGTTCTTTGCCAAAGCTCCTGTTGGAATGGATTCAGTCCTGATGTCAAATCATTCTTTGTAATTGGTGACTGTGGTATAACCAACATCTTATCCCATCATTCAGTGTTACACATTGTAGCTTTGCATTCACTGACCTGAAATGCACCATATTTGTAGACGGCTGCCAGCCTGGCCTGCCTGATTTGTGTACTGAAGTTACAGTGCAGGCCATTCTAGAGAAAAACAAGAACGCTGGATTAGTACTAGATTGATACTGATTTGTCTGATCTAGTGAAAAACTTTTGTAATTAGTATGGAACATGTTGAAAAAGATAACGGATAAAATAACTATTTTGATCAGACCTACTACCTGCCAGAAATAGAGTAGAGTAGTCCATCTGTCAAAATTTAACAAGGGACAAAAAGTCTGCCAAGGACTTTTGTAATAAAAACACAAAACAAGTTTTGACATAAGTCTTATACTGGTTACTACTCCAACACTATCTTGCAGCAGCATCACACACACAAGGTATATTAGCACCACCCAAGATGACTGTGACTCGCTTTAAAGAAATACAAACAAGTTGGAGTGTTTTCCCCTGTAGCAGAATGATAATGTGTACAGTCAGACTATTCTCCAACGCTGATATGCTGTGGAGATAGGCCTGGCTGTGTCAATTAATTGTGCAGCAAAGAGTGAGTGTTTTCCATTGGAATCACTCTACTGCACTGCATTCTGGCTTTGCTCTGGTCTTAAAAAGTGTATGTCTACTGTTTGTATATCAATACACAGCATGAAGCAGCTCATGTTGTCCTGCTTTGAGAGAAATTATGGATGCGGAGTAAAGGTATGATTGTGTGATGGGCCAGAAGGTTGACAGGAGGTGGAGAGGAAAAGGAGGGACAAAGAGAATGAGAGATAAAGGAGGAGGGAAGAGGAGCAACAGCAAAGCATGTGATCATTTCCAGACAGACCGTCAATACAATGGTGTGAGAGTGTGTAGCACCAAATGGACAGCAACTCTTGAGCAGCCCTCTTCCTCTGCTTCAAGGAGAGGAATTTGTTTGTTGTGCTGCTTACACCCAAACATATTATTATTCATTATGTGTGTGTGTGTGTATCGAGGAGAGAGAGGTCACAAACTGATATTTTATTTCATGCAGAGAGAGACAAGTCTACCTGTCTCCTCTACACCTAATCCTCGAACTCCGCCCTTTCATCTTGCACCTGCTACCTCTCCTTCCATAAGTCTTCATCCCTCACTCTCATGCAAATCTCCTCCCTTCATCTGTGTCCATCCTGGCCCCTCAAAGTATTTGTGGGTGGACTAAGCAATGTCTTGAGTACACACACACACACACACACTTCATGGACACACACACACACACACACACCCTAACTCACTATTCAGAGACCATCCACTAAGGATGTAACAATCTCCTTCATCTCAGCTGGTTCCAAGAGGTTTAAGACTCTGATGAGTGTGTTTCAGCGTGGCCATGCATGTGTATAACATTTTGGTTTGAAACCATCACGGTGAGGACTTGAGCATTGTGGTCTCACACCAAAGTGCTGTTTGAGGGCTCAATTTGCTTTAGGGTTCACTTTAGGGTTAGGATTAGGATTCAAGCTCTTTCAACTATATTCCCTTTGGGACAAGCACAGACAGCTGTGGGACAATTATGGATCTGTAGTTGTTTATAATATACTCTTCAGTCTGCCTGAAGTATGCAAGCGCAGCAGTTGGCGTACACCCTCTGATGATGAAATTCTGCCACATATTCGTGGATGAGGAACATAACATTGGCTGTAGGCATTTATTTGTACGCTGTTTACGTGTTAGTTAAGAGGGTAGGGAATGGTCTGTCATCGAAAGTGTTCTGACAACTACAGAAGGACTCATTGTATGTGAAACTCACCTCCTTTCCAGAATGCTGCAGCTGTTTTCCCACTAGAAGTTCCTTTAGAGACACACCCTTCCTTTGTAGGCCAGCAGCACGCATACTTGAACACAGTTGGATAATTGCTCGTTGCTTGTGTATTTAAGACCTATTACTGTGTTGTGGGTTAGTTTTCCCTTCTCGTGGATAAATGGGCAGAAGTAGTGACTCTAGTCTAGCCAGCTTATGTCCCAAAATACTGAACAATTCCTTTAATGTAAATGTGTAAATGATAAAAATAGCTAATTCAGGCTCAAATTAATTTATCCAGTGACTACAAGGGTGCAAATCTTGAAGTAATTCCATGAATGCCACCGTCAGAATAGAGATAGATATTAGACAACCTGTGGTCAGGGATAATCAAGGCAACAGCTCTGTCAGTGTGTGTTGTTGTTGAACTGCCCATGAACAAAAACTGCAGCTTCTGGTTGGAAGCAAATAGGTTTGGCTCAAAATATTAACTGTCAGCATTATAACAAACTTAAGTGAACACCTCACTGGAATGAATGATAACTTTGATAAAGGTAAGATGTTAACTGTATCAGATTATTGCATTCATTCTGTGTCAAAATGCTGCACAGTAAATTTGACTGTTTGTATGATTCAATGATAAACCTGCTATGTATATCAAGATGCAATGAAGTGGAAATTGAGGAAAATGGAGTACACGACTTCAGAGCACCCACACCCACTTGTTCATGCAATTATCCAACTGTACAATCACGTGACAGCAGTGAAATGCATAAAATGGCAGATACAGGCCGAGGCCCCCAGTTAATGTCCACAAAGCATCAAATGGGAAAATGATCTCAGTGACTTTGACAGGTATGATTACAGCCGATTGGTTGTTCAGATTTCTGAAACTGCTGATCTCCTGGGATTTTCATGCATAACAGTCTGTAGAGTTTACTCAGGATGGTGTCAAAACATCATGTGGAGCAACATTTGAGAATGGAAACACAGTGTTGATGAGAGAAGCTTATAGACAAAACAGCCAGACTGGTTGGAGCTGATGAAAGGCTGTAAATCTGACAATCCGTACCAAACATGTCCAACCTTTTCGAGGAGGGGTTGCAACAGCAGAAGACCACATTGTTCCAGTCCTGTCAGCTAACTGTGAGGCTGCAGCTTCCACAGGCTCCACAAACTAGATAGCTGAAAACTGAAGAAAGTAGCATGGTCTGTGATTTCTACTGAGGCAGCAGATGTAGGTCAGAATTTGCATCATGAAATCAATTTTTAATAATGAAACACAATCAAGACAATCTGTGTTTGTTCACAGTCACAAGGGTGGGCTGATATATGGAATCAAACTGTAATATTTAGATGATAAAATGACTGATAAAAACTACTGAGAATTATGTTGCATATATGTTATCTAAAAGCAGTAAAGATCTTCATGTTCGGTAAGACTTGTTCTTTTAAAGTACTGCATTGGACGAATGTCAGTCTGGAAGAAGAAGAAATCAAATTTGTACAGTGCTCTGTGAGAAAATGAGCTCCATTTTGTTTCTGCCAACAGATACTGACGATGCACATGACTGAATTATCAGTCCATGGGCTGAAACTATTACTGGAAATTATTACAGTTACTGAGAAAGGTTTAGCGTGATGGGGAAAAGTCCTTTATCAGGATAACCAGTTAAAGTTCTTTTCTTGGAACAGTTCAACTTTATAAAATTGCTGTGTCTTGTAATCCATGGGATGTATCGTTGTTTAGTATGACACAGGAATTAAATTAAAACAGAAATTTAAAATTCCAATTTTTAAAAAGAGGATGAACCCTTTTTGATGTTTGTGGAGATAGTCTATAGCTTCAAGCCCTGACGGGTGTCTGAGCCAGCTTTGCTAGGACCCACCGTGTGTCAACTTGTGGTGTACTTCTTTATATACAGTCTATATGGGTGCACCACAGACTAAAGAATGCTGATATAAGGGTCTCCCTTTTCAACAAGCTTTAGCTGTCTATCTTTCACTATTCAACACTTGAGAGAGGGCCATTATGTTGTGAAATTTGTATTCCACTGAAAAGTGAAGGCCTGCAAGTTGATTAGTATTCACTGGAAGGTAGTTGCAGTTAGCCTAGTTTAATGTTAGCACTGATTCACACCAATGCTACATTTCATTCATTATTGCTAACTGTCTCAAGCCCATGGCTCCAGTTGTGATGTTTTTACAGTTTTAATAAAATATAAATTCGTTTTAGTCAAATTTTGAGTTCTTTAGCTTTTTTTTAGTTTTAGTCAAACCACCAAGACTTTTAGTCTAGTTTTGATCAGTAACATTTTGGTTGCATGTTTGTCATGTAGTTTTAATTTGTCCTCTAAATATTTTGTTGTGTACAGTAACCATGGTTACAGGTGTCACAAAGCTAGTGGAAAAAGGCTCTGCTCACTTGTTCCCATACACAGTCTATGACTATGTGTTTCCAGTAACACAGACTTGACTCTCCTCAGCAACCGTTATCATTTCCAGACTGTTTGTTTGAAAGAACTGCTGTTGGAATACTCACAGTTCACTGTCTGGTTTAGCTTGAGAGGAAGAAGTTGTTGGAAACTGCTGTTAGGGCTCGCTCACACAGATACTGCACCACTTATGTACGGTACCAATGTTGGTACCCAAGTCATGTCCTCTAGAAGCACAAATTTTTAAGAGGTGCTGTCTCTGCAGAAAAATAAATAAAACTTGCAAATAAAAATAAAAAATACACAAGTCAAGCCAAACACTGCTGATGTATATACTAATATCCCATCGAAACAAATTGTGAATTCAGTCGACTTAAAAGCAGCAGCGTTGCAATCTTTAACATTTTCTACTTTGAATAAACAATGTGCAGTCTATTCTCTCTGTGGTTTTTCCTGCAGAGCCTGAACTATAAAACAAAACAAGGCGATTACAGATATTGCAATTGAACATCCTGGCAATGAAAGCTATGGAGCATTCTAAGTCATTCATAACTTAATATGTCTCCTCTGTTCTTTTGTTTCGCTCACTCCTCCTGTGTACATGCTTGTATGAAGGAACTGGTGATGTTCCTCGTTCTCAGTGTGTGTGTTTTTTACTTCACATGAAAGTTTATCCTCCTCCGCTCCTCCTCTCCCTGTACTTCTCCTGTTCCTTCCCTCACTCGCCCTCCATCCTCACCCCCACCCAACCTGCTCTTTATCATCAGTGTCTGCTGGGACATGTTTATTGCTGCTCTGCCAGGCTGTGCCTGACTGCCGCACCACCACACACAAAAACCACTGGTTGTCTGTGTGCTGATGCTGTAGATCAGCTTTATGAGAAACACCGTTGAATTTAAGAAGATATACAACACATGCTTTCTATTACCCTAGACAGGAAGCTAACATTGTCCACTTTTACAACAGTCTGCACATCCTGAAATGTTCCTGTTGTTAAGGTGGTTGCTAGAGCAAACAGTCAGAGCTAAATAGCACGGACTGACTGGGCATAAACCGTCTGATTCTCAGGCCTGTCAAATCTAGGTTTACAGCGAGTAGTTTCAGCCAAGCAGCTAAAATGGACAGAAACACCTAATAAGCTATACTAATCATAAATCATGTCAGGAAAGAACTGATGCAACTACAGGACATATGTGTTTTAGTATAAAGACCGTAGGCTTTCACACTGATTTGAATCGAAACATGCTCATCAACTGCCTTCACACAGTCATTAATCAGGTCATATTAAAACAAGTTCAGGGTAGACTCGTGCCTAGAAAATAAAAGTTGGTTTTAAATATCCTGTTGTAGCCACTGGAGCCTGAGAGAGCAGCTTTGATCTTTCAAAATGTGCTGCTTCATTTGAGATGCAATTTGCAAAATACCAGAAGAATTCAGTGACAAAGTAATGTAAACATCCATTTTATGTGCATTTAATAAGGCATGCATCATCAGATAGCTAAACACCGACTGACTTGACTAAAGTAGCACCAGGTAACTTCAGCCACAAAGAGCATCAAATAACTCAAGCACTCGCACGTAAACAATTAGTGCATTGAGACTGACTTCGACTTACTCGCCTGACTTGTTGGTCAACGTGAACGCCCCTGACTGCTGGGGCCGTCGGCATGCTTTGGTTCCCATGATGTTGTAATGTGAAAGGTGAAAGTCACACAAAAATGTCTAACCACCATGCATTGTTTTAAGTCCAGCATGCCTCATGTCAAGACAATTGTGTGGCGAAAGCATAAAGTCAACCGTATCTATCTACTAAAATGGCCTATAGAAAGCGGCTGAACACTGAAACCGGTCAAATGCATGTATTGACCAACAAATATAGCAAACAAGAGCAGAGCTGGTTTTTAACTCTCACCTACTACCTTAATGTTATCGTCAGTCCAACCACTTTGGTCCAAAATTAAATATCTCAACAGTCACTGGTTGATTGCCATGAAATATTGTTCAGATATTCATGGTCCCCAAAGGATGAATCATAATGATCCCCTGACCTTTCATTGGTTAAAATTTAGGCTTTTAGTGAATTGTCCAGCGACTGTTGAGTGGATTGATATTAAATTTGTACAGATGTTCAAAGGTCTCCAGAAGATAAATCCTAAATTATTTGGTTATCCTCTGACTCTTCATGTAGCACCAGCAGAAGGGCAGCATTTTCTTTAGTTTTTAGTGAAGATTCTCCACTTGAAGTAGATGACAATCATTTGGATGGCTTCAGGTTTTAAAATAGCCGATGGTGCAGAATGCCTCTCTAATAATTCTACAGCTGTTTGTGTTATCCACTCCAGAGCTGCCAATCAGCAAACATTTTCTTAGTGTCCCTAGAGTGTTTGAGGAGTTCTGCTTTATCAGAGCGCTGTGGCGATTGTTGAACACACTAGCTTGATTTCAGTAATTTCTCTTCTCAGTTCATTCGTATCCATGTCAACTTCAAAGATGTACTTTCGTCAAATACAGATGTTTGGGCACCATTACAGAAAAATGTTAATACTCTTGGTCAGGATAATGGGCACCTGTCGGAGCTATAAATTCACAGAAGTTCTGCCTCAGGTTTTGCAAGCATTTCTGAGCAGATTCCACATGAATATCCAGAGTGTTTCCACACAGCAGAGCTATCCCAACACATGAATAATCTTTAAAATCTTTAGTTACAGGTGTCTGGGTATCGGGCAGGGCTGATGTCTTGGCCTGTCTGTTGTTCTTGCTCACGCCTTCTATATTAGGTAAGATGACTCTGCACCACCCCCACACTCACACACACACACACACATATGTGGACACACATGTAAAAGACATTAGTCTGCCTGAGGGACTGATGAGGATGAGCTTACCGGGTGGACAAGATAGCATGAACTTCATAAACTTTCATGAGCAGGCCTTAAGGCTGATAATACTAGCTTGTATACTAGTTAGCAATATTTGGCAACCTCCTATAGTGTGTGGTGTACATGTTCATTGTGTCCTTAGTGGTTATTTCTAACTTATGTTTACTATTTTACCCAACTTATGATAGCTGTTCTGATTAATTGTTTATTGAATTAATTAGTCATTCAACAATAATATTATAGCTGATTCCTTGTTTAACTAATTTATTAAGCCAAAAAACCCAAACGTTCTCTGGTTTTAATGATATGTGTGCTGACCACTCCTTTTACTGGTCAAAAAGACAAACATCACCAGTGGCTGGTTATACAAAAATACATTCTTAATCAAGAGTAACCTGATGACAGGCCAACATTAAACTTGGCTATTCATGTCATGTCAGTAATATAAGTTTATAAACGTAATGGTTTTCAATCAGGTTTTCAATCACCTCCAGTATCTGGATCCATTTGCTCATGAAAAATAAGCTGCAGCCAAAGCAGTGTGTCAGATACATATTACACATTGAGCTGTAATAAATGTCAGATCTGACTTGGTGTCAGCAGATACACAGTATTAAAGGAAATTACAAACATGTAGGTAGGCAGAATTGAGGCTGTGAAAAAATGTAGTTACAAAATGTATTAGATTTGGATTGTGATAATGTCCAATATAAAAATGTATAGGTAATTACTCATCTGTCTGTGATTTGGCTGAAGCTAATCTGGAATCTTCTGTCATTATGAAATGCATTTGTTCTTCTTCCTCTCTGTCTCTCAGGAGTGTGGGTGTGTGTGCCTCTGAGGACTCTGTGCCCCCCACAGTCTCTGCATGGTCTCTGTTCGTCAGTTTGTTGCTGGGCACCTGCGCCATGCTGGTCAAAGAGACGGGCATCACTGTGTTTGGAGTGTGCGCGCTCTATGATGCTCTGGTGCTCTGCCGCAAGCCTCTCATCTAGTAAGCACTCATGGTTTTTGCTTTCTTTATGTTTTGTTTGTGTTTTTTCTTATCTTGATTTATGTGGCCATGGTCCTCTGAGCATGCACATGGTCTCCCAGCTATTCTTTGCTGTATATTTACACAGGTAAACTCGTTTACACCAGGGAACTACCCACTGCAACCATGGACACTTTATTTTGGAGACAAAAACTGTTTTTTTTTTCCCCCTGAAACTGTGTGCGCAAATAGCTTGGATAAGGAAAACTGTTTGTTTTAATGTATACGTGGGTGTTTGTGTACTTTTATCCATGTGGAGACCAGTTTTATACTGAAATTAGAACATCTGTGCCAAACATCATCACTTTAAATCACCTTCATGCCGGGACTAATTGTAGTTTTGGGTTTAGGTCTAAGGATGACATTAATGTAGGCGTATTGAGATAATGTAGGTAAAAGTTGAAGTTAACCAAAAACATCTGGACACTCCACGCTTTATTTATTTTATTGGACTTATTTTATAGCTGGTGATGTGATCTTCGTTCCTTTGGTGGACTCGTGGACCTGCCCTCAAGGAACTGAGACTTGAGAAGTCTTGAGTCTTGTCCCAAAACTTTTGACTTGACAATTTGACTTGAACTCGACTGCTCTGAGACTTTACTTGAGACTCGAGCAAACACATTCAAACATCAGGTTTTTACCTACTCAAGTCCTGGAACAATAAAAAAATAAACCTACCTACATACACAGGCCTTTAAGGACATAGAGACCTAAAAGACATTTATTTTGTGTAGTTTTAAGATTTGAACTTGGACTTGTGCTCAAGGACATAAACCTTGTTGTGACTTGGACCTACTCTTAAGGACCATAGACTAAATCTTGAGACTCAACTTGGATTTTCCCTCACTGACTTGAGACTCCTGGCAGGTTTGGGTGTCAGTTCTTGAAAATCAGAGTGCAAAAAGTTAGCCCAATCAAACACATGCCGGTGCATGTTTGGTAAGTCTAGAAAGGCTCAGAGTTAATCCACCAGGAAATATGCCAGTGTGTCTCTGGTTGACTTTTTGGGCCCTTCATGCACTTTTCTGCACAAGCTTGGAAAGCACTGGAAAGCACGGCTTCAAATTCACATGACAATGACAATATACCTGAATTTGAAGTCTACAGTTTGACAAGACAATAAACAACAATGCACATCTTTGTGATATTGAAACAGTGATTACAGAAGAATTCCAAGAATGCTTTATTACCTGTGATGCCAATGACATCCTTTGAACGTTTTTTTTAGTGTCTCCCAAGGGTAAGCATTAGCTCTTTTGTGTGCTGGTATTACAGTGTGTTAGAATGGCTGTCATACATTCTTCGAATGCTTCTTTTAGAATAAATGATTATAATGAGGATAACCTGCCTCATTCAGTGAAGCAGGATTGAGGACAGTGTACATCTCTTGTGGTTCACACTGAACACAACAGACTGCAGATCTAACAATGTCACAATATCAGAGGGGGATGTTTCCTTTATGGGTAGATTCTAAATGCAGTCAGTTGACCATCCATTCCCTGTGTGCGCCTGTGTGGCTTTACACAGATGCCATTATCCGTGTCCCACTTTTTACTAGCACACTGTGCTGGTGCTGCTGTTGGTGTGTTTCTCCATCCTCTGCTCGGTCCTTTTATAAGAAGCCTGCAGTGATAATGGAGGACAGATGCCTAGAGAGCAGTGAACTTCAGATAAAACACACTCCATTTCAGCAGAGGCCAATTACACTTCTTCCTCTTTTTTTAATGGACCATGCCACTGTTTTGTATTTTTTAGCCCATTAACTACAAATCACATATTTTACATTACTGCCAACCATTTTCCAAAGTACACCATCAGTTTTTAGAGTGATTTCTTATCTCCCGGGCAGCCTTTAGTTTTAATTCCTTTCAGTGCACCAGGAAAATCAACCTGCAGAGACTTGAAACCTGCTGCAGATAAATAATCCATCACAGAGAACATCTAGTCATTTTTTTCTTTCACTTTTTACAGCCTCCACACGCTAGGATTTCACTGGAAGTCACAGACCTTCCTCAGGCATATACAGTAAGGCAAAAGAGAATAAAAGAACACCAAGGCACAGTCTATACTGCATTATTAACCCCATGAAAAACATGGCTGCATCTTTGGATTACCATGACATTTTGTGCAGACATTGATGGTCAACAGACACTTGCCCTTTCCTCCAGCACCACTAGGATGATTTGTAATAACTTGAAAATTAAAAAAAAAAAATTCCTGCTACTTATGTTAGCATGCTAACACTCTAAACTGAGATGGTAACCATCGTAAACATTATACTTGCTAACTCCTTGTGGTGAACCTCTTGTGAGGAGCATGATGCCAGTGCGGAGGACAAAGTTCAAATAAATGAATGACTTGGAAAGAGTAGGTAATTGTGCTGTGGTAACCACTCACAGAGCTGAAACAGCAACAACAGTGGATGCAGCTGTAAACTGCTTTTTATTGTAATTGACTCGATGGTGCAGTCCACAGAGTGCCAGGTGTGGGAGATCTCAGTGGTTCTTGGCAGCCCTTTGTATGTACAAACATGGAGGCTGCGGGACACTGTGTGAGACAAAGAAACAGGAAACACATTTTCACAATTGTAATACCCCATAAATAATGATACCATGAAAACATCAGATGAATGTTGCATACCTCTTCACAAAACAGAAAAATTAAAAACATCAAATCAGAACATAACACTGAAATCAAATTCTTCATTAAAGTTTAAGTGCTCTAAAACCAATGATCTAAAACATTTCTGTCTGACCTAATTTCTCCTCCAGATCTTCTACTCTTCTACTGTGCAGTGCAGCATGTTCAAAATAATTGACAAAGCCCAAAAGCAAGTGAATGTTCGTGGTATAGAGTATCTACAGTATCTATGCAGGTTTATTTTAAGGGCAAGCTGATATACCAGAAACCAATGACTGTCTGCAAGGTAGGAAGCATACGCTGATTAATCTAAAAAGAGGTATGCTGTGGAAAATGGTCAGCAATGATGTATAGACATGAAAGAACAGTATCTTTAATGCTGCACAGTGTTCACAGTCTGAAAAAAAGAATTTTCCACATTCATTGAGGATGTTTTAGTGTTAGTCGTATCATTGGGTCCACATGTTGCTGTGAGCCAGATAAAGATGTTCCTCCGTCTGTGGAGTCCCAGTGGGGAGTAAGGAGTGGGTGTGGGTGTGTGGGTGTGTGTTATAAGTGAGTGAAAGGGGGGGGATTGGAGTCAGTACAAGCTGCAATTTACAGCCAAAACTAAAAGCTGTTTTCTGGCTTTCTAAGAGAGTGTATGTTTTACGGCATGTGTTTCCATACATTTGCATAAGTGCGTGTGTGCATGCCTTTATGTGTGAGTCTGGCCATACCAAAGCTAGTTCCAGATGTTTTGGGAGCCTCCCTGCTGTGTAAGCCAGCCTGGAATGTTCTGGAATTAGCGAGCTGCCACTGGGCTGGGTGAGCTGATAACACACTGTGTGCAAGGGGGAGTTGTGTATGTGTGTGTGTGTGTGTTGAGTTTAATCTGTATTAGAGGTTATTTTAGGCAAGCCACCCTGGGGCATCTGTCACTTATAAGTGTGGCAAATGTCCATACGGCTGCAGGGCTGTTCAGAGTATGAGTATGAACTGTATGTGTGGGTCTCCTTCCATGGATTGCCATTTTCTTCTTCAGTGAATGTGACAATATTTCCAAAAATGAACTAAACTTCTAACTAAAATTTTCATTTGAATGTAAAACTTTATTTATTTATTTTTTTACAGTACTCTTTAAGGTTTAAGAGTCAGAGAATAGCCTGTTTCTACCCTGAGAACACAGGAACCTTTTGAGGTGGAGATTGTTGGTCCTACAAAATCCGTGGCAGAAGTGTTTTCCGGTGACCCAGCAACAGGAATTTGCTGTCCTGAACGTTGCTTATTGGTCAAAAATAAACTTAGTGACTGCTACCACGTGAAAACTGAGAGACACAAGAATTATCTTTACAATTATTTGCATCAAGATGCGTTGGAGTACAATGAACTTAAATGCCCGGCTCTACTCTGTTATGCATCCATTTATTCACTTTGTTAAGCCATGAGAGTTTTTGCAACAGTAAATACAAAGAGCACTATGTCTTTGTGTTGGTGTGTCTCTTTCAAAATTATGTGTTAAACTATGGAGGTTGTTGGAAGTTAGTTGACATTAAAGAAAGACTCCAGTCTGTGGAAACTTGACATCTTATTTTATCATTTTGGCCATTATTTATACCAGTTAACATTATGACTGTCACTTTAAAAAATCACGTTGGAAGGGATTGGGACTAACAAATGATTTGTTCACATTAATTCAAATGCATCCCATGTAGCCTAATCATAAAATATGTTGTAAAATTAACAGGGTTTTGTTCATTTGTGGTGCCTCTGCTGCTTCAAGCTAATGTTACTTTAAAGCACTTACATAGCAAACGTACCTCTATCCACAGATTTTCCATCTGCGGTAGCACATTTAACTGCTTTTGCATGAAATGGTGTTATATAGAATTGATTTTATGTTAAAGGAAAGATGCCTCTGCACATTACTTATTGATTGTTTGTTATCTGTTCAGCCTGGCTTGTTAGTTTTGTCCATTCTGTGTTAACAAAGGGAGTAACAATACTCTAGTTTGTTGATGGCAACAGGATATGCAATATGGATTTTACCACTGCCCCCCACTGGGGTACAAGGCTCTGCCCACAGCAATACCATGGTATTGCTGCAATACCATGGTATTGCTGTGGGCAGAGCTTGGGTTTGTGTTTTGAATGAAAGTGATGGCACATTAACATTCTGCTCATTCAGAGTTAATTGTTGAGATCTGGGAACGTGGTGACGTTGCTGTAAAGAAGTCTGACAAGGCAAGAAGCATGAGCATTTAGGTGATAAGGGTTGTAAATAAGCCAGTAGTTTGCCCACTTTATTTGAAAATAAAACAGAAAGTGGGCATAACCTTAATAATTTTAATAATCCTTCATTGCACATGGAAATTGTGGGCACCCTGGCTCCTTCTTTATTTTTGGGAAAGTAGACATTTTAAAGACATTTCACACAGCAATGACATCAGTGTGTGTGTGTGTGTGTGTGTGTGTGCGCACGCAGGTGCGTGTGTGTGTGTGTGTGTGTGAATGTGTGGTTAATGCAATATCACGCTGATCCGCTCTGCCCCCCTCTGACCGGGACGGGTTTCGGCCGTCGGTGTCCGACTCATCTCTGCTCTTACCCCTGTTTATGTCTTCCTCTAGATTAGCTCCAGCCGCTATGATAACCCTTAATACTGTAAAACTCACACACACACACAGAGATTACTAAGCCTGTGTAATAGCAGCAGCGGTAGTGGTGCAAAGCTCGCAGAAGGCTGCTGCACTGCGATAATGTCAGTGTGGAGCAGGCAGCCAACATGTGAGGAGGGATACAGATGTCTCTCTGCAGGATTTAGACCCTTTGGTGTCTCCCTCTCTCCCCCCCCTCAGTGTTGTTGTGTTTCTTCTTGCCACAGCCAAAATAACAAGTGCAGTCAGATGGGGAACGGCTTTACTTTTTAGTGTTTGGATTGTCTTTGGATCCTAGTTTTACTCAGCTGCAAGGTGGTGTACTACCTCTGAGGCAGCGCACACATGTACACACACAAGAGTTCAATGAATGGAATTTTTGTAGAGAAATTTAAGACAGTGCACACATTTTCATCTGTTAATACAGAGCACTTTTATGGGCCTGGAAGAAGGTTCAATTCAAATTTTCAGTTCAATTTTGTTTATATAGCACCAAGTCACAACATTACATTATCTCAAGGCTCTTTACAGAGTGAGGTTCAAGACCTGACAGCATTATAGAGAGAAACCTAAGTGTTCCAACAATGAGTGAGCACTTGATGACAGTGGAGAGGAAAAACGTCTTTATAACAGGAAGAAACCTCAGACAGAGCTGGCGTCTGCCTCAACCAATCAGGTTGAGAGGTGAGATATGGAGGAGAGAGCAGAAACAGGGACTGCTTGTTATAATGACAGTAATTTTAGCAATACCAATAATATCAGCACCAAATACTGCTATTACTATTTTTAAAAAAAATCAATAATACATTTTAATGTTAATATGTTAATAATAAATGATGATGAGTGATGATTGGTAGTGGCAGATCTGGGGTCAGAAAAACCTGCAGAATGAGGACAGAGAGGAAAACACAAACTATGGGCAAGAGAGGACACAACTTTAATGACATGCAGTAGTGTGATATAAATGCATAGACTGGGAGAAAGAGAGAGGAATTGCTCAGTGCATCATGGGAGTTCCCCAAGCAGTCTATAGCAGCATAACTAAGGGATGGTTCAATCTGGGAGTTGGTTTCACAGGTTTTGCAGAACCACCAGTAAACCTGCATTTTGAGAGAGAAGTGTTCTATTGTGATAATAGGGAACTATAAGCTCTTTAAGATACAATGGAGCTTGGTCCTGAAGGACTTTGTATGTAAGGAGAAGGATTTTAAATTCTATCGTGGATTGAGAGATATATGATCTATTTTTCTAGTTACTGTCCATATTCACGCTGCAGCATTTTGGATCAACTGGAGGCTTTTCACAGGTATTGGGATGTCCTGATAGTCAGGAGTTTATGGAATAATGTTTCAGCATCTGTGAGACAGGATGTTTCGAATTTTAACAGTATTGTGCAGGTGGAGGAAGGCTTGTGTGTGTACAGGACATGTCTTGGTCAGAAATGATCCAAGGGTTCCTTACAGTAGAACTGTACGGTGATGGCCGAGGTGATGCCATCCAAGGCCCAAGTACAGTGAGCTGAGTTCTGTAAAAAATATTAGAAGAGCGTGATGGTAAACTTCTTATAGCAGCTGCTGTAGTCAATGCTGACTTGTTTCAGGATAGGACAGTAACACAAGTCACACACACACACACAGTCCAGAAACACGACTTTTTTTGGATGATGAAAGAAATGCTGAATGAGAGATTGCCCTCAGTTACAGAAGCTGGTGAAACAGAGGTCAGCTGGGATGATTTTGGCTCTAGAAGATTGCTGGTGAAATTTAAGTAGGGATTTTCTACTGGAGATCACCTGAGATATTTTCTTTGGTGTATTACAGGAAAATGGATTTGAGGAGAACCAATGTATGTCAAGTATGTCAAAGTGTACAGTGTATAGCAGAGTGAATTCTGAGTAGTAAATTTCAGTGGATGAAGCCCAGCAGGCAGCTAGAGATGAATCTCTCTGTCTCTCTCTATTTGAGGGTGTGTTTGCATGCAGGCTAATAATTTGATTACAGCCAGATTAACCTCTTGAACCCCACACACTCACTCTTTGGCAGGTTTCTAATTACACACTGTAGTACAGCCAAAAACTCTGCTCAGAGCCACAAAGAATTTATTTGAGTGGAGGTCTAAAATATTACAATTATGCCAAATATGTTGTTGATGAATTGCAGGGAAATGTATTTAAAGCTGTGCACTGGACAGCTCACATTTTCCATTTAATATAATGTTGCAAGTGTAATAAACAAACAAACAAAAATTGAATTATATAGCTAGTCTTTGTTCACTTTTCCTTTTCTTTCCTGTATATAACCACATCACATGACAAGGCATGTCATAATATTGTTACATAGGCTTCTCAGAAATACAGTCAGTTGGTATTTGTGTGATATGACACACAAGTTGAAATATCCAAAGATTTAAAACATGCAGTATTTATCTTGTATGAATGAACAGTGTCAGTGTTCCAGGGATTTAAGAACCATACTGATGATGACTCTGCAACAGCGATGTTAGCATGTGATGTTAGCATTTAGCTAAAAGTGCTGCTGTGCAAAGCCACTAGCATGGCTGTAGAATCTTAGTCTCATTTTAGCCTAAATGTGTTTTCAACAGATCTGACCCATTGAAGGTCAGGCTGCATTAGCTACTAGCACTTCATGTTTGCACTCAATTATCTATATTACTTTTTAGGGCTGCACAATTTTGGCTAGTTCTTTCAATGATTCTTATTTTTCTTCTGATTTTTTTTAAACAAACAAAAAAAAAACAGTGTGCATATATGATGCCAAAGCATTGCTTCTACATTAGTACATCATTGTCAGGTTTAACCTGAGAAAGTTCCAGATGCTGGAATGTGCTCATTTTTTCAGTATAAGCACAACATCACTCTCCTCCTACATGTGCTCACGCTGTGTCAGGTTGAAACGCTGTGAATTACAAAGAGAAATGAGAGAGATAATTGAGTTGTATGTTTGAATGTTGACGTTATAGCATGTTTTGCTTTACACTGTGCAAGTGTGATTGCTACAGAAAGTGTGATTGTTGGGAAGCAAACAAGTCAACACATGAATGCAGCATGACCTGAATACATAGGGAAATAGGGACGAGTGAATCGCCGTCATTTAGGAATGACATTGCATAGATGTATGAATCAAGATCACCATTTTTCTTAAGGATTAATCGTGCAACCTTATTACATTTAAAGGTTTGATTGTCATGATATCTGTATGTTGTGATTTTGACTGAGACATGACTTTGAGAAGAACTGTGTGATATTTGAGACTAATAGCTTCAATCTTGGGTTGAGCCTCAAAAACAGCTATGGAGGCAGGTAGATGTGAATAGAATTTAGTACTTTTAGTAGGGTACAGCATGAAAATCTATGATTTTTCTGAATGAAAGTTATTGGCAGTGAGGAGATACCATATGTGCCTCCAGACATGAACCAAAGCAAGTAGGATTACTGGGAACCAAGTCAATCTGTTATCAAAGTATGACATTAATCCACTTATTCACAATGAGAGGGACATAGTCAGCATGGAAGTACCCCTCACTCCCCTCCGCCCTCCCATCCCCCCAATCCACCAACTCCCATTTCCTCTTTCTATCAGAAACATTGCAAGGTCCAGTATTACTCTGGGAGACTGCAGTGTGCTCAATGAGGCCCATGATGAGGTGACATGACACTGTGTGAATACTTGTGGTTGTTGTTGGATATGAAAGCATTTACACCAGGAGGAGGAGTGAACGTCCTCCCTCCTTCCTCACTCTTTGAAGACAGAGTGAGGTTATGATAGTGGAAATCCAGATCATCCCTGGAACTCACACAAGATGATCAACCATAAAGCCTGTTTTTTTTTTTTTCTTTTTCAGCCCTCCTGCAGTCAGACAAACAATTTCTGGCAGCTTGCCAGAACAAAAATACAATGTAAGTGCCATTAAATATGAGAGAAGAGTTGAATTTGTCCGTGTAAGGAAGGTTAGAACTCTTATGGGATTTGCAACAAGGAGGCATTATGGGATGTTGCCAGCATCACTGACTGCCTTCCTAGTCCCCATCTCCCTGTTTGATGGAAGATTAAACTGCTGCTGATTTAATTTAAGCTTTAATTAAACCTCAACAGCTGCCAGTGGATCCCCCAAAAAGGCTAACTGGTTGACAGACGAAGGGAGTTTGGATGACTGTCAGAGGTAAGGAGGTGCGGAAATGGAAAAGTTGTCAGGAAGAAAGAGAGGTGAAGAGATAGAAACCGATAAAGGAGAGAAAGAACTGGAACTGTACAGAAGTTCATCATTAACAAAACTATAAGACATTTGAGCAGTAACTCTATCTGCAAGTCTAGATCTAAGAGCCTGCAGGAACAAAGTTTGCAAGGACAAACCATTTTTAGTGAATAATCTTGACTGCGGACAGGTTCCGTTTGAAATCTACTTTCGCTTGTTTCTGTTGCAGTTTTATCTGCTTCTGAGCACCTGGGGAGGCAGCATGGTGTGTACCAGCTGTTATTTAAGTTATTTAAACAGGACATACTTACACAATATACTAAGAAATAGCATATTGTTTCCTAAAAACAGGGGCCAACAGCATGCCCTATGTCCACACTGATAGGTTTTAGTACAAAAATGTAGCTCTGTATCAGAAATTATTTCCGTCCATAACACTTATATCTGTTACACAGATATGATATAAGTGTTTGCATTGTCATTGTGACAATGCTAGCATGCTGGCACTAGCATTTAGCTCTAAGAATTGTGTGCATTGGTACAGCTTTACAGAAGCCCATGGTTGTATACTCCACACTCACCAATAGACAGTGGTGATACAAAATGTAATTACTGCATACAATGATATCATGGTAAACTGTTTATTTAATATGATGCAACATTCCCTGCATTATGATGACCATACAGCATTTTACCGTTATGACATCAAACAGGCATTCCTGACAGAAAAATAGATCAATAGAGGAAGATTTACAGAGATATAGAGGGAGAAGTAGAGATGGAGAATGAGTTGTGCATAACACATTAATGACAAGAAAGATGGTAGGAGAGATGCAATAGAAAAACTACCAGATTCAGGCAGTAATGATAGCAATTTAGAGGCTCAAAGGGTGACAGAGTGATTTTGGGTGGACAGAGGGAAGCAGAAAGAGGGACTGAAAAAATCAGCCAGTCTTCACTCCTTGATCTTCCTTCTGTCCTCCTCCTCCTCCTTGTCTCAGTGCAGCAGATCAAAAACTGACCCTCTGCTAATTGGGAATTTGTTTGGAAAAGGCTCTTATAAATCAGTCATATAAATAAATAAATTAAAAACTGTCTATATTTATACAGCCGGGCCCTTTGTTCAGCAGCTGTGTGGTTTTGACTGGAGGCCTCCCACTGACTGAGACAATAAAGACAGTCTACAATGTTGCTGAGGTAGAGATGTGGAAACTGTCAGCTTACAGACTTCAAAATGTTTGACAGATAAAAGACCTTTCAGCTCTTTTATACTGAATACTGTACATACTACATTTGGAAAATTTATATTTTTCTCAGTCTTTTAATTCTGGCTTCAAATTTAAATTTCTGTTGGGTTGTAGGTTTACCTGCAAGTTCCCATAATAATCAAACATCCAGGTGAGAATCTGATATAGTTCAATGAAGGGAAATCAGCTGGGATGGCAATAGGGAAAGATGCTGGCAATTAGACTCCACAATGATGAGTATTTTTTTAATGTTATTTTTAATTATATTTTGACAAATGATGTTACACCCTGGATTCTGAAGCACCAGCCATGTGAGATTTTAAAAAATCTTAGCATACTTTGAATACTCTGCTCCCCTGAGCAGGTGGAAGTCTTTCCTAATTAACTGTTACTATGGCAGTTAGAAAGATGAGAGGGACTGATGATAAAAGAGAGCTGGTTTATTGTAACAACTTTGAACTGTTTTGATAGTAGAAGAAGTTTGTTGAGAACTTCACCATTTCGGACCATATCTAACCCACGCCTCAACAGAAGACAAACAAGACAAAATGATATGCAGAACTTATAGACTCTATCAGAACATAGAAAGAACATTGCAATTTGTTGGCCTGGGGATTCAATATCTGCCTTCATTCTTGTTACTGTAACTGTAAACTGTAGAAGTTACAACCCTGAACTTGCATGCTCCTCCTGAATCAGCCTCCTCTTTCATGGTCTTGATATTGGCAGCTTTCAACACCTGCTGTGGAGGTAATGCTGCTTTTTGTCAGTGAACATTGGGAGGAATCTACTGGTCTGCAGGGCTGTGGGGGCCATAGCTCTGACCTCTTCTTCCTCTGTTTGCTTTGGTTTCACTCAGTCCAGATATTTCTATTTTCTCATGGTATGTGGTGTGTTTGTAGATGACTAAGAAATAGTTGAGGTCCATCAAAAATGTGTTTTCTGCAGGCATCTTCCCTCAGTATGTCACATGTCATATGTCATTTTTATTCTATGTAAATGGTTTTCATTTACTGAGTTTACACACTTCATCTACATTCTAGCAAGTATTTTGCCACAGCAGAACTGTAAACTTCCATTCTGCAATAAAAAGTGGCTTTAAGAAACAGCTACGGCTAAAAGGTTGATCCAGTTCTATGACTGTACAACAGCTGATTAGTCTTGTAAACAAGCTTTGGAGAATACATCTTTTTCTCAACACATACCATTGGTGTCAGTACGTGAACACATGCATGCATACTAAGAATTTGGGTTCCTGTTGTTATTTTTCCTGGGAAAAGCGAACAGCCTTGACTGGTGTTCTGCAAAGGCCTAAAACAAATACCCACAACTGTCCTGTGCCTGTACCAAATTCAAGACTTTAACCCAACCAAAGACCTGAGGCTATGTTTTTGTTATCTCCCCTGAAAGACAAAGTGTTGTGCCTCCTTTTGTCTGACAGAGAGGATTTTCCACAAATAAAACATGACTAACCTTCCATCAGCAATAATACATATCTGGCCAACACAGAATATGGTACAGCGGCCCACCACCACCAAACACAAGTAACTTATTCTGGTAAATAAGACAGTCCTGCAGTACAGCTTACTAAACTTGACAGGTCAAACATTCACAATTATGAAGTGCATCGCAATCTCGCGACACGCTATGTAACCACAACATCATGCAAGGGCCTCAAATATTGGCAATTCTAAAAAGCTCCCCTTTAGTAAGTTTGTGCTCCATTTCATCCATTACTTACTGTTAGCTCACCAGACTAATGCAGCGCAGTGACACCCAGAGAGAAATTACAGCATTACAGCATGGCCAACACCCACTCTGCTTAGTGAGGTCAGTTTGAGTGGTGATGCTGATGCAGCGCGTTGGATTAGTGCATCTGTCGCAAATTTGAATTAAAACGTGTCCTGATCCTGATCTGAAACCTGATACATTTTGGGGATCCATTGCAGCGTGGTTAGCAGAACAGGAAGGAAGGAAAGCCTACACACCATAACTATTTAAACTCTAGATTTATATAATGTTTTTTTCACTGTGTATGAAATATCTATCAGTCTGAGCAGTTTGCCTAAAAATGTAACCAGCTCTTTGGAAAGTTGTCAGCAGCAGTGTAAAGCAACATGATTCAGAGTGTTACTGTGTTTGTTTGAGGATACTGGAAAGAAAGAGATTGGTTTCAAATGATGTCAGCTCATGCAGAACTAAGTATAAACTGTAGACAGAGTGCTGGTTTATATTCACTTAACAGTTCTTCATTTCTTTGAAGTGGGACCAAAACTGCCACAGGGAGTTCTGCTTGACCTGCCCGGCTGTCCGTAGCTGTTGTAACAAGCTGTGCTGTCAGTCCTGCCTGGTTTGCTTCACCGAAAAAAAGTTCTAATTGGCAGAGAAAACACAAACACTGGATCCCAACAGGCCACTTCTTCCAGGCTTTACCGCAGATAATAACCTTCCACAATAGGAGGCGTGTGTGTGTGTGTTTCTCTGGATGCTGAGGGAAAATGTAATTATAATAGTGATAGATGACGAAGATGACAAGATGGTGACAACAAGGCAAAATGCTTCAAAGGCAGCTTCTGAAGTGTGTGTGTATCAGTGTGAGTGTTGCAGAAATGTCTTTAGAGGGCTGTGGGTTCTCCGAGATCAAAATACTTTGAAAAGTCCTGTTTGTTCAGACAGAAGCCTTTGAAAATGCAACAGTGTGAAGTCTCAAAAGAGTTCCGATGAAATACATGTAAAAAGTGTGTGTGTGTGTGTGTGTGTGTGTGTGTGTGTGTGTGTGTGTGTGAATGTGTATGTCTGCCAGTTTAGTCAGAATGAATGTGTTGCATTCTTTATTTCATCTGTGTTGAAAATAATCTGATCAAGTTGATTTGAATTCACATTTTTAGTTTAATGTGTCCATGTGCCATTTTCATAATCGTTTTCAATTTACCTGCACAGACCAGCAACATCATGTGATGATTTTATGTATACAATGTGCCTAAACACACAGTTATTTTTCTTTTTTTATCCCTGAAGCTAAGGGACCACTCAAATGCTTTTTGATGTTTTTATTCCATAACAACAAAAAGTTAACTTTAAACTTTACTGGTGACCATTTTCAACAGCATACCATCAGATTTTAGTCTGACTTCCTTTCCTCCAGACATATAATATCTTCAGGCATATGGTTTCATATGATTTCATTACAGTATGAAAAGTAACTTGAGAGCCATGAGCTCCTTTTTTTCAGTCACGTTGTCATCATTTCAAAATTCTTGGTGGTGCATTCAAGGACACTACATCTGATCCATTAAAAATGTTGCTGTTCTGACTCAATAGGAGAACACTGCCACGTTTCATTCATTCACTGTGATGTTTGCTACAGAAAAGGAGATGATTACTTAGTCTCTCTTCAGCTTTGCTGATGTCGTAATCTCCTACAGCATCAGAAACTCGTAAGAGAAGAGACAGGCTGCTCTAGCAGCCAATCACAGTTTTCTCCATGTGGTATATCTGAAGCCACTGTATGTGTGTTTTTAAAGCGAAACATCATTTACAGTGTAAATTACTGCCGTAAATTATAGTATATTACAATAACCCTGTAATATACAGCTGTAAATGGAGCTTTACTTTTTCTTTGCTTGATATCTATAGATATTAAAGGAATAGATACATTGGTATTAATCTTGGTATTAATGATTTAGCAAAATCTCCATTGTCTAGGAGTCTGTGATATACTCAGTGGCCATTTTATTAGACACGCTTGTACACCTGCTTATTACTGGAAATGTCTAATCATCCAGTCATGTGGCAGCAACTCAGTGCATAAAGTCTACCATTTTCTAATGGCTACTTCCAGCAGTATAATGCCTCATGTAACAAGGCACACAACAGCTCAAACTGATTCCACCATCATGAGTTCAGTGGATGGCAGGCTCTTCTGGGGGCAAGAAGGGGTCCTACTCAGAATTACACAAAAAAATATGTGTATATCATTATAATGCCCAACAGTTTCTGAAGATGTCTTTGTTGGATGCACAAACAAAGAATCTTTCCAAACAGTTTGTCGCGCAGATTTGATGTCACCATCTTGATTTAAATTGAACTTTTCCAGTATACATAACGAACTGCGAGGGGTGATTGTTGTTATGGTTATTATTTTCTGCTGAATGGAAATGTGATGTTAAATCAAGCCCATGCAGACTCAGCTCCATTTGCATATTTTCACCCTGGAAAATGAAAGTGAATTCATACGCTGCTTGTGTGCATTGATCCTCTGGGATTTACTCTAAAATAGAGGTCAGCTGCTGCAAATATAGACAAGGCACTAGGCACAGACAAATATTTGACTCATTCACAGGCCGATTAAGGATAAAGTGCTGTGAGCAAAGGAAAAAAAAAGTGGTGAAACACTAAAAGCCTTGGACTGTATTGTATATGTAGAAAAGGATAAACTAAAACCAATGCCCTGTGAAACAAAGAACAAACATCAGACATCTCCTCCAGTGGCAAATACACAAAAATCACTTTTCCCAGTTGGATTTAGCTGCTCGCATGGTTAGATCCAAATTCAATTACCTTGGATTGGTTGCTCAGACACCACACTAGTATGCATGCTGCAGCCTCACTCGTCCATCAGTATCTTGAAGGCTGTGAGCAGTGAATGCCCTGCAATCATGCTTGAAGGTAAAACATCACTTTCACCAGCAAGCTATCTAAAACTGTCCACAGCATGTCACAGACAGGCCACAGTGCCCATGTTAAAACAACAGGCCAGTAAACACATCACCCACCTACAAACGGTGCAATGAGTTACTATTCTGTCACACTGTTTTGATCCACAAAAGATCACTACTACTGAGATGGTTTTGAGATTTTCCTAAAGAATGAGGAAAAGGTTAACCCAGCTTATGTGATTCTGAAGGGCAAAGAACTTAAACTATATATCATGAATCCTAATGTGTTAGGTGATCTCTGAACTTTTAACAAACAAAATAAGACAGTCATGGTTCCCAGATGTATCCTTAAGACTTTGGTGGTCTTTTCAGGTTTAGATTTTTGGGTCCAATATGTCAACAGCTTTGCCATGGATCACCATGAAACACATGGCATAGTTCCACTCTGACCTTTCTGGTTTCTATATAGGCATAGGAAATAAAATGAACGAACCAATATATTTAAGCAATTGTTTTTTCCTGTATAATTCTCATGGAGCCTAATTGAAAATCATTTTTTGCCCCCAAAATTTCCAAATTCGACTGGTGTAGGCAGTTTGTGCCCTTGCTGTCCTTTCAGCTCCTCAGGAGCTGTGCTGTTGACAGGAGAGCAGATTCCATTAATAATAAAAATAATAACTTTATTTATAAAGCACTTTTCAAAACACCTGTTACAAAGTGCTTTACAAAGTCAGACAAATAAAAAAGCAAAAAAACAACCAAAATAGAATAAATAAAATAACATTAAATCTGTTCAAATCAAGCAACTAATTAAAGGTAATGGTAGAAATAAAGGATAAAAGATGATGATTTAAAGGTAAACAGGGACGTTTCTAGTCTAAGTTTAGGTAAGCTGTTCCAGAGCGTTGGGGCCCTAACAGCAAAAGCCCTGTCACCCTCAGTTTTCAGCCTTGCCTGGTGGATAGCTAACAGGGCCCTGTTGGAAGATGAGCTGGTGAATACTGATTTAGAAGCTCAGGCAGGGCAGCCCTCAGATACCAACCAATGTTCTCAACCTTTCAATAATAATGCTATGATCCACCGGGTCAAACCCAGCACTTAGATCAAGCAGAACCAGTGTTGATCATTCACCTGCACCAGACAGCTAGTCGATGTGGATTGAATGGATGGACACCTCAATAGTGGTTACACGTCTTGTATTTGATGAGATCAGCCCCAACATTAAAACCAGTTACTGGAATGTTGTGACTGACTGGTGTATCTATACACCAATAGTGTTTGTGTACACAGACGCATGACGGATTAAAAGAAAAACCAACATAGTGTCTACCAGGACAGCTTCAGTGTGCCTTGGCATTGATTCTACAAGTGTCTGGAACTGTCCCTATCTTCTATTCCCACTTTTACTCTCAACTGTCAAAATGGGTGGCTGAAAATGCCACAAAACTAAATTTGGCTGTAATTAATGTGATCTAATGTTAGTAGTGTTCTTCTATTGTCATCCCAGCAGATGAGAGAATGGTAGCAGTGCTGTCTGCAGTTAACTTTATGAATATTGGATAGTTGTGCTGTTACTCAGTCTGCAAACACCTGGTCAGGCAGGAAAACAAAAGAACTCCAGGGTCATTAAATCTTATTCACCTACTGTGTGTATGTGTGTGTGGATGCTTGGTGTGTGTGGATAAATGTGTTTTGCCTCATCTGTTTTGCTGAGTGCTAAGTGTATGATCATTCGCTCAGAGAAATGGAGAACGATGAAAATGGAGATGAAGGAGTGGAAGAGGGGATTTTAGAAGGACCATATTTGTTTTCTCAGCTCAGTGGAGCATCTGCTCCATGTTCTTTCTAGAAGTGGCTAATTAGCAACAGGGGAGGCAGAGAGTACACACTGCCGCTCTCAAGGATTTATCTCCTTCTGCCTGTCAGATACTGTATACACTGTATTCTCACTGTCTCACTTAGGCTCCATTTCTGTACATATCCACTGAGCAACTGCCATGCTGCCACAACCTAATCCCTCTCTAGCTCAGATTCTTTATAATGAATGACCTCTTTAGAGGATATTCTTAAATACATATACTTAGCATACACACCTGTTTAGAGGACTAGGAGCTTGTCAACCCACTAACAAGTGATAAAGGAGCAGTCTGGAATTTCATTTGACCCTGTACTTCAGACTCTCTAGAACAATAAAGTCCAATCAGAGTGCTCATCCTATACATTCTGACACTTTCACCCCATTCCTTACCTACCTGCTCTTCACTATAGAGAAGAGGTCTTCAAAATTTTGGACCTAATCCAGAATGGACTTGTGAAAAACCTACACAAACCTGACATGGATAAAATATTTTTTTTAGAAGAGAGACCTCATCCAAGGAAGACCTAAGCACAGCCAGACCAGATCCAAAATGTGGTCAACACCAACAGACCCTAACACCAACAACAGTGTGATGTGTTATCAGTTCAATTCAGATCAATGGAGAAGCAGCTGTGGCGATTAAGAGCAGCAGTATAATAATAAAGTCCTAAGAACCAATGTCAAAGCATAGAAACAAAAATTATTTGTTTTGTATGCTTCAAGGACAAGTTTATATGAATAATTTATCCTATTTCCACTTTCTGCACCTTTAAACCCTAAATGACCTGATTTGGCTGATTAGAATTTGGACAGAAATTTTGGTGCTGGACTGTTTTCTTGGCACACTTTGAGTCCCTGATATCAGTTACTCATGGTTTGAATGCCATAGCTTATCTGAATATTGTTGCTGACCATGTTCATCCCTTTATGGCCACTATTTACCATTTTCTAATGGCTACTTCCAGCATGATAACGCTACACGTCATGAACCGAAAGTCGTCCCAAACTGGTTTCATGAACACGAGTTCAGTGAACTTCTCCCATGACCAGATCTGAATTCAACGGAACACCTTTGGGATGTTGTAGAGCAGGAGATTGGCAGCATGAATGTGCAGCTGACAATTCTGCAGCAATGATGTCATGCAGTCATGTCAACAAGGAGCAGAAAGGAATGTTTTCAATATCTTGTGGAATCCATGGCACAAAGAATTGAGGTATTGTTCTGGGAGCAGGGGGAGGCCCTACCCAGTATTAGTATTGTGCTCTGTGAGTGTGACATCACATTACATTACAGATGATGAAGGCCAGAGGGGGTCACAAAAAACCAAGCAAATGAGAGCAGGCAAGGAAACCATGCAGTGACACAGCATGATGGCAGGTCTGGTTGCTTTTTAGCCAAGTTGTAAGATTACATGCAAAGGAATGGTAAGAGATATTACGCCCTTTAATGGAGGGATGGTCCAGAACTGGGAAGCTCTTATTGTGGAGGCTGGCTGGCCAAGGGATGTTTTCCTCTTTGGGACAACGGTGTCCTCTCTTATTCTGGATCTGGTTAATCTCTTCCCAACAGTTTTCTGCGATACAAATGTGTTAAAAGGGGACATTGCTGGTCCATTAAGAATTTTGCATATTAAATAAGCATTTTAAAAGAGACCAAGAGGTTTGACAGTATGTTATGTGAAAAGATGGAAATAAATCTTAGCGGCTTCAGGTACATTTTCTTCTTTTCATTGCACTTCATGAGCATAATTTAACATATTGAAAAAAAGTGAAATGATCTCTAGCAGTGCTGAGAAACAGTGTTCAGCTTGCTTCACTGTGACATGCATTCATGACATTCTTGTCTGTCTTTGTTGCGGATTTATATGCACTGTGTGTATGTGTGATGCATGCATGTTGTGGCCCTTGCGGTCTTAAAGGCCTCTAGAAGAGCTAATAAAGACTGGGTACAACAGTAATAAGCAGAGCCCAAAATAGCCTGTGTACTATTAGTATGCTAATATGGTCAGCAGGAGGCCTCGCCTGCTCCTTCACCTACAAGGTATAATTGTGTAATGCATCTCATATAAATGTGTTTAATGTGAGATGATGGTGATTGCTCATAATGAGGCTATTTGGATTGGATCCTAATTAGCAGCCATTGGAGTCCCAAGATTCTTGATGTGAAGAACTCTCAGAGAGATCGTCATTAGACTGTGGAGCCCTGTTTGATCGATTTTTATCCTTCTGAGCTCTACTTGAGAAGATGTATTTAGACAGGAAACAGTGACACTCATGATCAAAGCTTGCACTGAGTGAGTATGGAAATGAATTCCATTCTTTACCTTGTGAATTGCAATTTGACAACAACAAAAAAAATTAACTCAAGGTGCAAATACTTGCCTCTTCCTAGAGTTTTCAACTGCATCTCACTGTCTTAATCAAAAGGGGAATCAGAATCCATCCACTGAAGTAGATGGTTGAAAGCACTGTCAGTAGATGTCAGTAGATGGACATTGAGTTACAAGGTTTTGGTCAAAATGTAAATATTAATGGTATGGTGAGTTTGAGCTTTTGGGCTTTAATTAAGTCTCCTGGGCAGTAATCAGCTGTGTAGCTTGTGTTGTATGCAAAGGTGATTATAATCCCCTAGTGTAAGGGTATAATGTAGTCTAGTACAACACTACCACTAAGACCTACAAAACAACAGAATAATTGCTGCATACTTAATCATACAACCTGTCATTTTGTGGCTAATTTTCCTTTTAATTTTCATTTATCTTAAAATGATTTGTATGAAATCTTTTATGAAAGCAGATTAACAAGGCACTAGGAGCTAACAAGTCATTTAAAAGTGTATTTAGTTGTTGCTGTTTCTCCTATAATTGACACAACAGACTGAATGGTGTATACATAATGTATATATATATGTGTGTGTGACAAATAATGAAATATGACTCAGTGCAGCAGGAACAAATGCCTTTTTGACCTGAGAAATCCTCTCAACTTGCACTTTCATGATTTGAATTCCTACCTCCTGTCTTTCTGCCTTGCCCTCTCTCTGTCCTTTCCCTCAACATGCATTATGCAGCAGTCTTTTCCCCCATCGCATTCCTTCTACCTTTATTTGCCTCATTCCTCTCGTTCCCTCCTCACCTTTCTGACATGCTGCATAACTCCTCCCCTGCTTTCCTTGACACCTTACTCTACGTTTCCCTGAAATGTGTGTGTGATTTCTTGCTGGCTCAGGAGCAGACAGGCAATAATGAGGACATCAGGGAAATGTGAGAGGCATTTTGTTTTTAAAGCTGTGAAGCGAAATGAGGTGAGGAAGAACAGAGACTGTGGCTCCGAGCTCCTCCTCCACTTCCTCCTCCCTGTGTCTCCACTGAGATACTCACTCTTTCCTCATTAGAATGCTTCTCTGACTACATCCCACCATCTCTCGATCTTTTCCCAGCATTAGCCTAACAAATGTCTTTATTCTCTTCACATTATTTTCTGTGCTGTAATGACCATGCATTACTCACCATGATGTTACCCACAATACCTCTCTGTTTGTCTCTCTTTACTCTGTCCCCACACACTCACACACAAACTGCAATAAACTTTTTCCAGTTTTTTATTGTTACCAAGCTCTGTTTAAACATGACAGTTCAGCAGACCAGCTGGGTTCGATTTAAACTCGCCTAGCATACATACTCAGATAGACAGGAATTTACCGTTTATAGCAAATGGTTGGATTGATGGAGAAGGCTCTGGGAGCTTGCAGCGAATCTAGTTGTTGCTGGGAGAACAGTCACACCCCACTCACATATGTGAACACTGATCTAGTTAAAGCATTAATTCCAGATGCTTGGCACATGAGGAGAGGGCCAGGTGAGAGAGCTGTGGCCGCTTTGGAATGAGGCATCAGCAGAGTAAAAGGAGAAGTGTCAGGTTATATAAGCATTGTACACCGCATGAATATAATTGGACATTAGTAGTCAACAGGCCGTAAACATGTGAGCAAGCCACCAATGGTTATATTAGAGCTTACACAATGAATTTGAATATAATGAAGTTATTGGATGATATGTCAAACTTTATAGCATGAAAAAGGTTATTTTTGTATGTAGATGATATCTTATATTAGCTGTCCCCAAGTCTTAAAGTGTGACATGATTAAGTGCACTATATTCATACCTGCTGCAGTTTACAGGACTGTCTCATCTGGTAGTGTCTCTGACCCAGGCTAATAATTTGCTATTTCATGGTGAACTTAATGGTAGATTTAATATAGTGACATGACACAATTGATTAGTCCTCCTCTCATGGTCGTTGTCACCTGTGAGAGTCCATCAAACCGTGGAGTCAATGAAACGTTAGACTTACTTTGTCCTGTCGGTTTTGTCCCGCTCCCTACTCGCTGCTGAGCTGATTAAACAGCTGTGTGAAGGTATCAGGCTGATGTCAAAAACAGCAGGAGCAGATGAACTGGAGTGCAGATGTCTCTGCTCTATCTGTTCTAAGACTGATTATGGTTATTAAGTGGATGTCCATGCTAAATTATAGGCTCTGGCACTGACGAGATCTGCAGCATTTTTAAAATAGCCTTCAAGTAATGCAGGTATTATTCTTTGCTCAACTATGTTGTAAATGATTTAGTATACATAGATATATTGTTTTAATAAAGATTTCTGTCATTTTTAGTCCTCTAGCAGTTTGATACAGTAACGGCTAAAAATCATGAAATGTGCTCATTCTCTTATTTTCATTCATATTGTCTAGCCTTAACACAAATAGACAAACTTGCCCAGAGTGGTGTTAACTGAGCAGATGTGTCTGTGGGATGGAAATAAGGAAACATTAATATCTAAGGTCTCCATATGTGCAGAGACGAAGAAAAAGAACTGGAGCCCTGGTGAGTTATGAGATCAGTCAGAGACTGTGCCACACACATACGTCATTGGCATAACTAGAGCTAACAGCTGTGCAGCTGGTACACTGGCTGTTTGGGTGTCTAAATATAGACTGCTAAATGATCCAGCAAGTCAAAATTTTGTTTGAAGTTAATGCAAGGTGAAAGCTGACATTGCTTTCTGTCTGAACCTGCCCAAGACTATACTCCGCCTGTGTGCACACTGTTTTCTGTGGCGCTCTTCACCCAGTTCACTCTTTCTGTACCTTCAGTTCTACCTCCAAAATAAAGTGGTCTTGTTCATCCATCCGGCCTCTTCCATTTTCTGAGCTTATCTGAAGCAATACGTGGTAGCGGACCATGAAGCAGAGTATCTAGACCTAGTCTTCCCAGCAATGCTTTCCATCCTCCTGGGGGATCCATAGTTATTCCCAGGCCAGATGAGATATAGGACCCTCCAGCGAGTTCTGGTCTACCCCGGTGTCTCCTCCCGTTGGACGTAAGGCCCGGAGAACTTCCAAAGTAAGGCACTTTAGGAGGTATCAGATGCCTGAACCACCAACTGGCTCTTTTCGGATGCGGCGATGTCTGAGCCCTCACCCATTCTAAGGCTGAGCCCCAACACCACACAGAGGAAACTCATTTCATCCACTTGTATCTGCATTGCTCTTGGTCAATACTACCCACAGTTCATGACCATAGCTGAGAGTTGGAGCGTAGATCAACTGGTAAATTGAGACCTTGTTTTCTGTTCAGCCCCCTTCACTACAATGGTCTGCCAGAGAGGGATCTTACAAAATCTGACTGACTCACTGTGTTTCCCTAGAAAGCCAAGATAGTGGGTGATAGGAGACAACAAATCACTATATGAGCAATACTGGCAGCAATGCACAGTAAGGTCTCCCATTCTTCAGGACCAACTGTACAAGTGTTTTTGTGTGTTAAAATCCACAAATAGGCTGAAGGTTGGCTGACCTAACCCTCAACAAATCTAAAGGTTGATGTGCAGACAGCAGCCGGGCAGGTAGTCAGGAGGCCCATCAGCAGGGGCACAGGCAGGCAGAAATAAAATAAAGGCTCCAGGCAGAGAGTGAGGGCTGAACCGTTATACACTGTGACTCATGGAGTGATGAAGTATGGCTCAGGTAATGTTCCATGTGGTTTATTGGGGTATTGTGTGTAGAAATTGCAGGTCTGGAAATGACAGAGATAGCAGTATGAGGAGGATTTTAGATGCAGACGGACTGGGAGGTAGTTGCTGTTAGCGACACTTCTGTGTACATTTTATTTTCAGATAAGTACCTGATGGTGTCACCAAAAAATCACGCATTAATCCAGTGGTGATGATGTTGCTGTATGGATATTACATTTAAACAGCTAGCCTTTATTAAGAATGTGTGATAGCTAGGGTTTACAGGAGGTTTTAGAGAAGCAGATAGAGGCAGAGCTGTCATTACCTGTTCTTTACATTTCCGTGACTGGCGACCGATGTAAACAGAGTTGATGTAATGACAGCAGTCAGCCGATGCAGCTGATCAATACCAAACTTTAAACTGACTCGGCACGTGCAGAGTGTATTGGTAAATAAAACATGCCCAGCTGGTGAATGTCAAACTAACCTGCTTGTCAGCTACCCGACAGTGTGGTGACACTTCCACAATATCTGACTGTAATTGACAGCACCGCTAGCATCTATTCTCTCCAGCCTGTAAAAATAAGAATGTTTCTGCTGCATTAATCACCGCAGTGTCAATGTAAAATGCTATGACTGACCACTGTAACCTGAGCTGAATGACACCTTGAAGGTCTGGCAAGAAATCACTTTCATACAATCTGCGGTAAACCCTACCTTTCCAAATATCTCACTGCTGTCATTGTGAACATGTTAGCAGAACTTCAGTATTTTTACATTTACTTAACCATGACTGCTACAGCTAAGGATGAAAAACGATTCTGACCTCAACTTTATGTTACAGTCTGGTTTTATTCACAGTGGGTATTACAGTCTCACAGAGTCATGGAGTATGGCTGTGACCACATGTCGGCTGGTTACTAAAAGTAGTTTATGCCAGACAGTTGAATGAAATCAATTGATAGATGCATATTTACATATGCATATTTCAAACAATTCAGATGGCATGCTTTTTTTGTCCTAGAGAAAACTGAGATATCTGTGGAAGCCCTTTGTTTATACTTCCACCGAGAATCACCTGAGTTACTACAGGTGTGTACATAGGCCTTAATGAGTCAGTTGACCCAGCAGAATGGTGCCCAACCAATACTGAACAGACAGAATGATCACGGAGTGCTTATCTTAAACACCACTGCTGTCATTGCAGCTCAGCTTCTCGTTGTGCTTAAGATTCCACCAATGCTGTCGCTCAGGTGGTTTTACCGAGCCAGCATCTGATTAATAAAAACTGTGGAAACCAAAGTCTGGTTTATAACTAGATAAAAGTCATTTTGACTGCTTCTGTGATACCACTGACAAAGACCCTAATGAACCTAGAAAACCTAAAAATATTGAAATATTGGTAATATTTGGTAATGTAACTCAACAAAATATAATAGGTCTTATTATTTTAGACATTTGTATGCAGAAAGGTTGCACATTATACCTTTAACTACTGCTGGTCCAACAGCGCCATGCTGGGCCTTTGACATTCAACATCTGCCTGTGCTGTTGTCACTTGCGTGTGTGTGTGCATGTGTGTGTGTGTGTGTGTGTGTGTGTGTGTGTGTGTGTGTGTGTGTGTGTGTGTGTGTGTGTGTGTGTGTGAGCGAGCAGATGTGTGACATTCATCAGTCTCACTGTTTGTAGAAAACACTCCCTGCTGCTTGACCTGCCTTTCACTGTTATGGATTCAGACAAACCAGAGAAGCAATATGTTTCCATAAAGATCTCACAAAATCAGAGCTCAGTGAAGATAGATGGCTTGATGAAGACAGTGCCTTCTAACTCTGTGGAAGTGTTCCTGACTGGGAGTGTGTGGTTTTGTTTTACTGTATTTGTGTGGTCCTAAAACTGGGAACCCACTATACTTGTGGGATCTGACAGTTTTGTGGGGAGCAAAATGGCAGACAGGTGTTTAAATGGCTGTTTGGGGGTTAGGACATGGTGTTAGGGTTAGGGTTAGGACATTCAGCGTGATGGTTCAGGGATGGGGTAAGGGGCTAGGGAATGCATTATGTCAATGATGAGTCCCCACAAAGATAAGTGTACAAGGATGTCTGTGTGTCTGTATGTGTGTGTGTGTGTGTGTGTGTGTGAATATATCTGTCTCTGTGATTAATGAGCAGGTTCTCTGGGCACTACAGGCTGTATCTCCCAGGGAGGCACACACACACACACATTCACACAAAGTAAAGCTCTCCCTGGTATAATATTGAGCAGTGCTGGGGCCTTTTCTCAGGGAAAGCTCTGAGGCTGTGAGACCGGAACGATGCCCGATAGTAATCCTCTCCTGGGTTTTTTGCAGTACACATTTGACCTAATCTGGCAGGCGGATGAGTGTACTTTTTAGAGGGTGTGCGTGACGCCCAGTGCACATAACCCTGACTGCGACGCGCAGCAAAATATGGAGAACGGGAGGAGATGATTATAAAAGATTAAAAGTGCATTTCACACTATGGCAACAGCAGAACATTTTAAATCAGAAAAGCTGCACTATTCATCTGTATTTCTGTTCTGAATCTGCCAAGAATAAGCAATTCACATTATTTTAAAAGTAGTTTTGAAATCAAGTTACATAGGAAACCATGTAGAAATGGTTGCCCATGTGTTGTTGTGGGCCTTAGAGTGGCAATACAATATCCACTAGCAGTGTTTCTGTCCTCTTTGGTTCAGGAACAACATATTCCAATGGTCAATATTCAGATCTCCAGATATATATGTTCATGGTCCTCCGAATGTTATTTTTGAATGACTTTTCTGCAAGTGGCACTATGAAACCAAATATTTAATCAACAGACCAGTGAAGGAGGGGGCATAGAGGTGGAGTTCACCTTTATCACTGCAGAGACATGAAAGCAGTATAACTGGGTTTGTGACAAAAACAGAATGTATTTCAGTGTTACACACACACACACAGACAAACATTTTTAAATTTGGTACTAATTATACGACACAAATAGAGACTGTTCAATAATAGGAAGTACCACCAATTATTTGACTTTATTGAAAAAGCAGTGAATAATTGAAAGCTAATGGAGAATCAACAGAGTTGCTAGTAGCTCTAATATTTCTGGTAAAAATTATTCATATGTGGATGTTTTCTGTGGAGAGAGCAGCGATTAGAATATGAAAGGTCATATTTATTGGGATTTGTATGAGCCTTGGATGTGGCTTAAATTTTGATCTAAGGTGGATTTGTAAAAAGCATGTGAAAGGTTTTATGTTAGGATAACAAATGTTTTGCTGAGGACTGATTTGTCTGGTCTGTACATAACAGCTCCTCTGCCTTGCTTTTCGCGAGTGTTCATATATATACAGCTTTAAACCTCTCGGGACAGTCGACAGTCTCAAAAGGTCCTTAATTTAAAATCTGAGGTTTACTAACCATATTTACCAACTCACTGCATTGTGAATATTTCTTAGATTTCATGAAGTGCCAGTTAGTAAGACAGTTGTGTTTGCAGAGTGATGGCAGTTTCCAGTACTGAGGTGTCCAGGTTCAGGTGGAGGATTACTTGGCAGGTGTCTGTAAGGTGAACAGACATGAGATGAGCTGGTGGTTTTCCTACTGAGTTAAATGACAAAGGGAACCTTGAGCCTGCCACACACACTCACACACACACACGATGTCACACACGCATTTACGCAGGCAGAGGTGAGCTTTGTCAGTGTTGAGAGCTGTACATTTCTTCAGCTTCCAGACTGCCCTGGGTAACACTACATCAATAATAATTACAAGCACGCATTGCATGTATATGAGATAGGAAAGTAGAAATGAGAGAGAGAGAGAGAGAGAGGGCACGTACACACACGCACACACACACACACATAGCAGACATGTTGTAGTCTGATTCTGTCTGAGGAAAACATAAAATGAGGCAGAGCAAAGTGAAGACAGTATTTCTGTGCTAATTTATTTTTAAAATTGTGAATATTCCAAATAGAATGTGAATCATTGGGTTTCATCAGCTACCTTTATGTAAATATAAATCGTTGATGTGACAACACAACGCATAATTACTGATGTATCATGGCATTTCATCACTTCGCCTCAACATTCATGTTTTAAACAGATGAATTTGTCTCTTTGATACAATATGCCAAATATTTTTACTCAGTGTAACGGGTATAACAACTTTTTGGATATTTTGTCGGCTGGACCACTTATCAACAACTAGTGATGGATTGGTCCCTTCAGGATGAATTGTAATCTTAGACTTTTCATCCAGCACCATTATCAGTCAAAGTTCAGCCTATGACCAAACACCTGCAAAATATCATCAGCAGCAACTGGACTTTGTGTTTCCTACACTAGTAAATGTTAGCATATAATATCGCCAAACAAAGATGCTGGTGAGCATGTTAAAATTATTGTCCTTTGTAACAATAAAATTGTTCATGTTGTCAATATCATGATGTAAAAAACTGATAGTGAGCAGCCAGTGTCTGAATAGAGACCACAGCAGAACGTCAACGCCACTGAGTCAGTGACTCAGTTTTAGCCTGCAGTCTTGTGTGCCCTGTCATGTTTCCAGCTGTGGTGGCTGGGTGAGTGCCAACTGTGGCACACGGTGAGGAGGAAGAGAGGAAATGCCACTCAGAGTGAGGAATGTGAAGAATCTCAGCTGAGTGCAGCATGGAGGACTTTAAATGAGCTGCAGTTCAGAAAGCAGAGAGACGGCGAGCAACTAGAATGACTGGACTTAATCCACAACTACGATGCTATCACACCACAAGTGGGACAGAGGACTGTGTGTGTGTGTGTGTGTGTGTGTGTGTGGTGTGAATGTATGAGAGTGTGGTGTGTTTTCCCTCATCGTCTACTTTTCATGTGTGCGAGGAAGCTGACACCCCGACCTTTCTTCGCAACAATCACCCAACTCAATTTTCTCTCTTTCTTCCCACCACTCACAATAACCCCCCCACCCCCCCCAAACACACACCTCCCTCTGTCCATTCATCCTCCACTCTTGCCGCGGTCACAGTTGTCATGGCAAATTAGCATCCTGTTATGCAGATACACAGAATCGTCTTTCCCACGATCCTATGGGAAAAGTTGAGGCCCGGCTCTGAAGACACCAACAACATCTGTCTTTTCCTCACTCCTCCGCCCAAGAGTATGTACGAGGTTTAAGTGTGTGTGTGTGTGTTTGTGTGTGTGTGGGTTGGTGGTGGGGGTCTTATTCTTCACTTTCCAGCGTGAAACCAATCTTCTCAGTGTTGCTCCATCTGAATGATTTTTCCCAAGGACGTAGAGCGTTGTTTTGCATTTCCAACCTTGGAGAGCTGTGTCTTTGCTGCAGCCTCTCTCAGCCTCAGGCCGCGGTTTTATTCACCTTGCCTAAAAAGTATTTACATTACAGCGCCTTTGTCACCCACCAGAAGATGAGAACAGACTTGAGTTATTTATAACTCATATTTATACAGACATTGTAACCAAAATTCAAACAGGTGGATTCAAAGAAAGGACAAGTGGACAGTAAACTGATTTGATCATTTGAATTTCCAATCCCGCATTAGCATTCCATTCAGACCAGCATTTAAACTAAAAGGCAAATCTATTAATTCCAAAGTCATGATTAGTTGATTTGGTGTTAAATCTGCACTTTTTTTCCAATGTAAATTAATCTTGACCAAATTCCCACCATTGACAGAGCGCCTACCGGCATCCAAATGGAGGAAGTTGTTTGGCTAATAGCTGTGACAAAATCCACTTTAATATCAATTGTTTGCAGGAGTATAAACTGTAGTGTAGTTTATACCACAGAGACAGAGGTTGATGGTACAAACATGTCTTTCAGCTAAACTGTGTGCTCCCATTAGTAACCAGCAAGATTTTCAAAGGTTAAGAGAGCTTATTGTACCTATCTTCTATCTCCAGTTACTTTTTTATTAAACTTAAATCAGATACAATGGTGAATAAAAATACTGTATTGTTGTCACCAGTTCGCCACCAATCTGGGTAGTGTGTTGAAGTGTTAGCTCACCAGCTAGAGTAGCTAGTTTTTCCTCTACTGGCGAAATGGTCCCAATGAAAACAGCGTGTTTTGTAGATTATTGTAATCGAACATTGTTAAACAGATGTCTGTGTCATTTCTGATGCTGTGAGCAACTAAATCTAAGCTGTGTTAGTGAAGCAGAAATCACACAACCGGGCGCCCGCGCGGTAGCTTACAGTTTAGACTTCAAGGTCACTCTCTCTCTCTCTGCTTTTCTGTCTATCATAACTATTACTGTCAGAATAAAAGCAGAAATGCTGAAAAAAAAGAGGTCATCAATCATCAGTCAATCTATTATCTATTCCACTCAAGTGTGGTGGTGGGGAGATGGAGCTGAGACATACAGAGTCTTTGCTTTAGCTTAAGGAGAACATGTAGTAAGTTTGAGGAACCAGCCCTTTGACCTGTTGGCAGACGAGATTGCTTCATTTTTCCTCGTTTAATTAAGGTCCACACAAAGGCTAATTTAACCTCCATTCACTTTCATTTTCAACCATTCATTGCTCTTCCAGCCACTTAAGGTTGCAGGGGGCTGGAGGCAGCAGTCACCACTGAGCAAGAGAGTCACTGGTCTGTCACACATACAGCAGTCAACCAAATCCACACCCATAGTCGGCTCTGAGTTCCCACTTCACCTAAACTGTATGTCTTTGATAAGTTACTCTTGATTAGAATGTATTTTGTATAACCACTGGTGATGTTTTGTCTTTGACCAGTAAAAGGAGTGGTCAGCACACCCTTCGTAAACCCATTTGGTTTGTTGTGGTGGTTAAACAAGGAATCCAGCTATAATATTATTGTGAATGACTAATTAATTCAATAAACAATTAATCAGAACAGCTATCATAAGTTGGGTAAAATAGTAAACATAAGTTAGAAATAACCACTAAGGACACAATGAACATGTACACCACACACTATAGGAGGTTGCCAAATATTGCTAACTAGTATACAAGCTAGTATTATCAGGCTTAAGGCCTGCTCATGAAAGTTTATGAAGTTCATGCTATGTCGTCCACCCGGTAAGCTCATCCTCATCAGTCCCTCAGGCAGACTAATGTCTTTTACATGTGTGTCCACATATGTGTGTGTGTGTGTGTGCAAGGTGTGGGGGTGGTGCGGAGTCATCTTACCTAATATAGGAGAGGAACGTGAGCAAGAACAACAGACAGGCCAAGACATCAGCCCTGCCCACGATACCAGACACCTGTAACACACAAAGATTTTAAAGATTATTCATGTGTTGGGACAGCTCTGCTGTGGAAACACTCCTGGATGTTCATGTGGAATCTGCCTCTGAGAAATGTTTATACCAAAACCTGAGAGCAGAACTACTGTGATTATGGCTCCGACAGGTGCCCATTATCACGGCCAAGAATGAGTATTAACATTTTTCTGTAATGGATGCCCAAACATCTGTGTTGTTTGAGAAGTCATCTTTGAAGTTGAGCATGGATACGAATGAACTGAGAAAGAGAAATTACTGAAATCAAGCTAGTGTGTTCAACAGTCCTTACAGCATCTGATAAAGACAGAACTCCTCAAACTTACTCTAGGGACACTAAGAAAATGTTTACTTCAGACAGCAGCTTCCTACATTTTCCATAACGACTCCAGGAAAAAATCCTCACGCTTGCTCGCAACGTTCTGTTTCAATGATACGTCCTGCCAGAAGTGTGCAACATCTTGCAACAGCATTTGAAATACTTTTGGTGGGTGTGTCGGGATACAACACAAACAGCTGTTAAGTTATTAGAGAGGGCATTCTACACCATCTGACTATTTTTAAAACCTGAAGCCCGCCATCCAAATGATTGTCCATCTACTTCAAGTGGAGAATCTTCACTAAAAAACTGAAAATGCTGCCCTTCTGCTCGTGCTACATGAAGAGTCAGAGGATAACCAAATAATTTAGGATTTATCTTCTGGAGACCTTGAACATCTGTACCAAATTTAATATCAATCCACTCAACAGTCGCTGAGACAATTCACTAAAAGCCTAGAATTTTAACCAATGAAAGGTCAGGGGATCATTATGATTCATCCTTTGGGGACCATGAATATCTGAACAATATTTCATGGCAATCAACCAGTGACTGTTGAGATATTTAATTTTGGACCAAAGTGGTTGGACTGACCAACATTAAGGTAGTAGGGTAGAGTTAAAAACCAGCTCTTATCTTGTTTTGCTATATTTGTGGTATTACATGCATTTATTCGGTTTCAGTGTTTCAATAACTTTCTATAGGCCATTTAGTAGATAGGTACGGTTGACTTTATGCTGCGCCACACAGTGTTGTCTTGACATGAGGCATGCTGGACTTAAAACAATGCATGGTGGTTAGACATTTTTGTGTGACTTTCACCTTTCACATTACAACATCATGGGAGCAAAACGTGCACCGACTGACCCCAGCAGTCAGGGGCAGTTCACGTTGACCAACAAGTCAGGCGAAGTAAGTCAAAGTCAGTCTCAAATGCACCTAATTGTTATTTTACACGTGCGAGTGCTTGAAGTTATTTGATGCTCCTTTGTCGCTGAAGTTACCTAGTGCTACTTTAGTCAAGTCAGTCAGGAGTGTTTAGCTATCTGATGATGCATGCCTTATTAAATGCACATAAAATGGATGTTTACATTACTGTCACTGAATTCTTCTGGTATTTTGCTGAAGTTGCATCTCAAATGAAGCAGCACATTTTGAAAAGATCAAAGCTGCTCTCTCAGGCTCCAGTGCTTTACAACAGGATATTTAAAACCAACTTTTATTTTCTGGGCAACACAGTCTACCCTGAACTTGTTTAATATGACCTGATTAATGACTGTGTAGTGAAGGCAGTTGAGCGAGCATGTTTCCAGTTACAAATCCAGTGTGAAAGCCACAGTCTTTATACTAAAAACACAACATGTCCTGTAGTTGCATTGCATCCAGTTCTTTCCTGACATGATTTATGATTAGTACTAGCTTATTAAGTGTTTCTGTCCATTTTAGCTGCTTGGCTGAAACTACTCGCTGTAAACCACAGATTTGACAGGCCTGAGGAATAATCAGACAGTTTATACCCAGTCAGTCAAATGCTATTTAGCTCTGGCTGTTTGCTCTAACAGCCACCTTAACAGCAGGAACATTTCAGGATGTATTGCAGACTGTTGGCAAAAGTGGACAAAACTGTTAGCTTCCTGTCTAGGGAGTAATAGAAAGCATGTGTTGTATATCTTCTTAAATTCAGCAGTGTTTCTCCATAAAGCTGATCTACAGCATCAGCCACAGTTCCAGCCGGTGGTTTTTGTGTGTGGTGGTGCGGCAGTCAGGCACAGCCTGGCAGAGCAGCAGTAAACATGTCCAGCAGACACTGATAAAGAGCAGGTTGGGTGGGGGTGAGGATGGAGGGCAGTGAGGGGAGAAGGAACAGGAGAAGTACAGGGAGAGGAGAGACGGAGGAGGAGGATAAACTTTCATGTGAAATCTCAAAAAAACACACACACACAAAGAGCAAAGGAACATCACCAGTTCCTTCATACAAGCATGTACACACAGGAGGGAGTGAGCAGGAAACAAAAGAACAGAGGAGACATATTAAGTTAGACCTGACTTAGAATGCTCATAAGCTTTCATTGCCAGGATATTCAATTGCAATATCTGTAATCGCCTTGTTTTTGTTTTTATAGTTCAGGCTCTGCAGGAAAAACCACAGAGAGAATAAGACTGCACATTGTTTTTATTCAAGAAAATGAAAATGTTAAAGATTGCAACTGCTGCTTTTAAGTCAAACTGAATTCACAATTTGTTTTCGATAGGATATTAGTATATACATCCTTGGTGTTTGGCTTGACTTGTGTATTTTTTTATTTTTTTATTTACCAAGTTTTATTTATTTTTCTGCAGAGACAGCACCTCTTAAAAATTTGTGCTTCCTAGAGGACATGACTTTTAGGTACCAGCATTGGTACCGTACATGATTGGTGCAGTATCTGTGTAGACGAGCCCTAACAACAGTTTTAACTTCTTCCTCTCAAGCTAAAACCAGACAGTGAACTGTGAGTATTCCAACAGCAGTTCTGTTCAAACAGGCAGAGTCTGGAAATGATAACCGGATTTGCTGAGGAGAGTCAAGTCTGTGTTACTGCAGAGCATAGTCACATGGACACTGTGTATGGGAACAAGTGAGCAGAGCCTTTTCCACTAGCTTTGTGACACCTGTAACCATGGTTACTGTACACAACAAAATATTTAGAGGACATACAAATTAAAACTACATGACAAACATGCAACCAAAATGTTACTGATCAAAACTAGACTAAAAAGTCTTGGTGGTTGTTGACTAAAACTAAAAAAAAGCTAAAGAACTCAAATTTGACTAAAACTAATTTATATTTTATTAAAACTAATGAAACATCACAACTGGAGCCATGAAGCAGAGACAGTTAGCAATAATGAATGAAATGTAGCATTGAGTGTGAATCAGTGCTAACATTAGAAAGCTAGGCTAGCTACCTTCCACCTTCCAAGTGAATGCTAATCAGCTTGCAGGCCTTCACTTTTCAAGTGGAATACAAATTTCACAGCATAATGGCCCTCTCAAATGTTGAATGATGAAAAGATACAGACAGCTAAAAGCTTGTTGAAAAAGGGGGAGACCCTTATATCAGCATTCTTTAGTCTGTAGTGCACCCATAGACTGTATATAAAGAAGTACACCACAGAAGTTGACACCGTGGGTCCTAGCAAAGCTGGCTCTCAAGACACCCCGTCAGAGGCTTGAAGCCTATAGACTATCTCCACAAACATCCAAAAAAGGGTTCATCCTCTTTTTAAAATTGGAATTTTTAGAATTTCTGTTTTAATTTAATTCCTGTGTCATACTAAACAACTGACCCATCCCACATGGATTACAAGACACAGCAATTTTATAAAGTTGAACTGTTCCAAGAAAAGAACTGCTTTAGTTTATCCTGATAAAGGGACTTTTTCCCCATCACCTTCAAGCCTTTCTCCAAGTAACTGTAATAATTTCAGTAATAGTTTCATGCATGGACAGTAATTCAGTCCTTGTGCATCGTCAGTATCTGTTCAGCAGAAACAAAATGGAGCTCATTTTCTCACAGAGCACTGTACAAATTTGATTTTCTTCTTCCAGACTGACATTCCGTCCAGTAAATCTGCTTTAAAAAACAGATCTTACCTGAGAACATGAAGATCTTTGCTTTTTAGATAACATATATGCAACATAATTCTCAGTAGTTTTTATCAGTCATTTTTATCATCCTAAATGTTCACAGTTTGATTCCATATATCAGCCCACTGCTTGTGACTGCTTGAACAAACACAGATTGTCTTCGATTGTGTTTTTCATTATTAAAAAAATTGATTTCATGATGCCAAATTCTGACCCTACCATCTGCTGCCTCAGTAGAAATCCACCAGACCATGCTACTTTCTTCCAGTTTTCAGCTATCTAGTTTTGTGGAGCCTGTGCCGACTGCAGCCTCACAGTTAGCTGACAGGACTGGAACCCAATGTGGTCTTCTGCTGTTGCAACCCCTCCTCGAAA
This sequence comes from Lates japonicus, assembly GCA_033238685.1. Taxonomy (NCBI): domain Eukaryota; kingdom Metazoa; phylum Chordata; class Actinopteri; family Centropomidae; genus Lates; species Lates japonicus. The sequence goes on along the minus strand of BRZM01000005.1, from coordinate 116,236 downwards.
AGGTTGGACATGTTTGGTGGTTATCGGAGTTACCACAGCCTTTCTGTCAGCTCCAACCAGTCTGGCTGTTTGTCCTCTGACTTCTCTCATCAACACTGTGTTTCCATTCTCAGAAGTGTTGCTCACATGATGTTTTTGACACCATCCTGAGTAAACTCTACAGACTGTTATGCATGAAAATCCCAGGAGATCAGCAGTTTCAGAAATACCTGAACCAACCAATCCGGCACCAACAATCATGCCACTGTCAAAGTCACTGAGATCACATTTTTTCCCATTTTGATGCTTTGTATGGACATTAACTGAGGCCTCTGACCTGTATCTGCTGCATTTTATGCATTTCACTGCTGTCACGTGATTGGCTGATTGGATAATTGCATGAACAAGTGGGTGTACAGGTGCTCACAAGTGCGTGTACTCTGCATTTTTTCCCTCAATTTCCACTTCATTTGCATCTTGATATACATAGCAGGTTTTATCATTGAATCATACAAACAGTCAAATTTACTGTTAAAGCATTTGTACAAGAATGAATGCAATAATCCCTGATCTGATTTAACATCTTACCTTTATCAAAGTTATCATTCATTCCAGTGAGGTGTTCACTTAAGTTTGTTATAATGCTGACAGTTAATATTTTGAGCCAAACCTATTTGCTTCCAACCAGAAGCTGCAGTTTTGTTCATGGGCAGTTCAACAACAACACACACTGACAGAGAGCTGTTGCCTTGATTATCCCTGACTACAGGTTGTCTAATATCTATCTCTATTCTGGCTTGTTGGCATTCATGAATTACTTCAAGATTTGCACCCTTGTAGTCACACCAGATAAATTGAATTTGAGCCTGAATTAGCTATTTTTTATCATTTTACACATTTACATTGTTAAAGGAATTGTTCAGTATTTTGGGACATAAGCTGGCTAGACTAGAGTCACTACTTCTGCCCATTTATCCACAGGGAAAGGGAAAAGTAACCACAACACAGTAATATGGAGTCATAAATACACATAAGCAACAGGCAATTATCCAACTGTGTTCAAGTAGCCAAATGCTGCTTATTATTTACAAAGGAAGGGTGTGTCTCTAAGGAACTTCTAGTGGAAGCAGCTGCAGCATTCTGGAAAAGAGGAGGTGAGTTTCACATACAATGGTCCTTCTGTAGTTGTCAGAACACTCGATGACAGAATGCATTCCCTACCCTCTTAACCTAACCGTAAACATTACAAATAAATGCCTACAGCCAATGTTATGTTCCCTCATCCACGAATATGTGACGTAAATTTCATCATCAGAGGGTGTACGCCAACTGCGCTTGCATACTTCAGGCAGACTAGAAAGAGTATAATATAAACAACTACAGATCCATGGTGTCCACAGCTGTCTGTGTGCTTGTCCCAAAGGGAATATAGTTGAGGCTTGAATCCTAATCCTAACCCTAAAGTGAACCCTAAAACCAAATCTGAGCCCTCAAACAGCACTTTGAAGTTGTGAGGACTCACAATGCTCAAGAGTCCTCACCGTGATGGTTTCAAACCAAAATGTTATACACATGCACATGGCCACGCACAAACACACACTCACATCAGAGTCTTAAACCTCTTGGAATGACTGAGATGAAAGGAGATTATTTACATCCTTAAGTGGATGGTCTCTGAATAGTGAGTTAGAGGTGTGTGTGTGTGTGTGTGTGTGTCCACATGAGTGTGTGTGTGTGTGTGTGTGTACTCAAAAGACATTGCTTAGTCACCCACAAATACTTTGAGGGGCCAGGATGGACACAGATGAAAGGGAGGAGACCATAGCAGGAAGTGAGGGATGAAGACTTATCGAAGGAGAGGTAGCAAGGTGCAAGATGAAAGGACGAGTTCGGGGATGGGTGTGGGGGGGGGAGACAGGGTAGACTTGTCTCTCTCTGCATGAATAAAATATCAGTTTGTGAAGCCTCTCTCTCCCTCGATACACACACACACACACATAATGAATAATAATATGTTTGGAGTGTAAGCAGCTACAGCAAACAAATTCCTCTCCTTGAAGCAGAGGAAGAGGAGCTGCTCAGAGTTGCTCTGTCCATTTAGTTACTACACACTCTCACACCATTGTATTGACAGTCTGTCTGAAATGATCACATGCTTTGCTGTTGCTCCTCTTCCCTCCTCCTTTATCTCTCATTCTCCTTTGTCCCTCCCTTTTCCCTCTCCACCTCCACTGTCAACCTTCTGACCCCATCACACAATCATACCTTTACTCACTGTCCTTAATTTCTCTCAAAGCAGGACAACATGAGCTGCTTCATGCTATTAACTATTGATATACAAACAGTAGACACATACACTTTTAAGACCAGGAAATAAGCCAGAATGCAGTGCAGTAAGGAGATGATTCCAATGGGGAAAACACTCACTCTTTATGCACAATTAGTCTGACACAGCCAGGCCTATCTCCACAGCACTGTCAGCGTTGGAGAATGGTCTGACTGTACACATTATCATTCTGCTACAGGGGGAAAAACACTCCAGCTTGTTTGTATTTCTTTAAACGAGTCACAGTCATCTTGGGTGGTGCTAATATGTGGCAATGATGCTGCTGCAAGATGGTGTTGGGTAAGTAACTTAGTATAAGACTTATGTCAAAACATTTTTGTGTTTTTATTACAAAGTCCTTGGCAGACTTTTGTCCCTTTGTTAAATTTTGACAGATGGACTACTCTACTCCTATTCTTGGCAGAGTGAGTAGGTCTGATCAAAATGGTTATTTTTATCCAAATTTATCTTTTTCAACATATTCCCATACTAATTACAAAAAAGTTTTTCACTAGATCAGACAAATCAGTATCTAATCTAGTACTAATCAGCGTTCTTGTTTTCTCTAGTGTACATGCACTGTAACTTCAGTACACAAATCAGGCAGGCCAGGCTGGCAGCCTTGTCTACAAATATGGTGCATTTCAGGTCAAGTGAATGCAAAGCTACAATGTGTAACACTGAATGATGGGATAAGATGTTGTAGTTGCTCTACAGTCACCAATTACAAAGAATGATTTTGACATCAGGACTGAATCCATTCCAACAGGAAAACTTTGGCAAAGAACTGATCTATGTTGAGCATTTGGCACCACTACTGATGGTTTCAGTTAAGCAACAGTTTGATCAGAATACTACTGTTGCAGATACGCTGTGTTCACACACACATATACAACGTAGAGGTCCTCTGGCTGCTCATAAAACTGTTGCTCTGTGTGCGCAATGGATATATTCTATGTTTTGACCGGACAGCTGTGTTCTGACACAGCTGCTATACAGTTTGTTTCCTGAGTTCAGAACAGCTTTGCAGTGCACAGTTGTTTTTTTTTCCATGTGGTACACGTTTTAATAAAACAATGATGCACAAGCAGGCAGAACCAATTAGCATTATCGTCCTGTATTTGCACTGGAAGCAATCCCCACTGAAGGAGCAGTAAGCAACTCTGTGCTTCCGTTTCTGTGGCCATTAAAGCAAACATGATTGCCTCTAGTCTGGTTTCGCTGCCTTAGAGGACATTTGCATAAAGTTGAGCTTCTCTAAACGTTCCGGTCAAGTCTCTGGGATGGCACCAGGCCGCAATGCCAGGTCCCACTGACAACGAATAGCAGCCTATCACTGTCCCAGTGTCTGAGTCCATATGTGTAAACAGCCCATTACTTGACAGGAGAAGGAGAGACAGTCACAGCAACAAGCAGAATCTCCTGGAAATGTCACTCAACTCAAGAAGAAATGTTTGTATAGGAAGAATACTCTGAAAATAGTTAAAACATTATTGATTCCTGTGGGCAAATTCACAGCAGAGACAAACTAAGAGGTAAGCAATGAAAAGAACGTAGTAGAACGTAGAAAAGTATGTGAACTACATAAAGCACAAGCACACAGGTATATGTATGAGTAATAATAGATGTAATATAGTATAAAAGTAAGTAATGTTATATATACAGTATACATGCAGTGTATGTGATATACACACACACTAAATGTAATAATATGATGCTATAAATTAAGTGTACATATAATTGCAATGGTAATGACACCATAGTAGTAATATACTACTATTGTAGAACGGTATCTGTAACATGATCCAATGTCAAATTAAAGATAAGAAGTAACTGTATAGATCATTTTCACTATATATTTTCATCTTTCAAGATGATTTAATAGCTATATTTAAGCCCTGTCAGGATCTCTTGGACACAGGGTCAGTTTAAAGGGGTATTCCACTGATTTTACAAGTTCAGTTCACTGCTCTGCCTGTGAAAACACCTGCACATCCTCTGTGGCTCTGGATGAGCTTTGTCAAAAAGAACCCTGATGATGTCATCGGGGTCATCTCGGACTGGGATTGAGACACCAACTTTTTAATAAACAAGTTACAAGTTGGGAGCTCTAACTTTAAAAGACATGAGACATTTACCAAGCAGGTAGGCTTAAACCATGTTGTATGTTGTATTATGGGTAGAGTAGGATCTAGACGTTTTGGTGTTTGATCCATATTAGGGACTAAAGGTCAGATTTTGACATTTTTATTTCTATCCGTCTCTTAAAAGTTCCCGCTTTAAGGGAGTGCAATAAAAAGTTTGCTGAAATATCCTGTTAATCTGATCCAGATGTTTGTATGAGGTATTTCATTGTAATTGAGCTGCTACTCTGATTATTAGCAAAACAAAAGGCTACATATGGATGTAGCCGGTGTAACAAAGAGAGGAGAAGCAGGAAAGAAACATACCTCCTCTTCATCTCTCCCTCTTCTCTCTCTCTGTCTCTTTCTCCATAATTTGGGCCAATTACATAATTCAGCAGGAATCTGAGCTCAGCTGCAGCTGCCTGTCTGCATCCAAACCCCAGCACGGGGGGAGAGGAAGTGTAAAGTACAGCTCGGTTGAACACACCCAAACACACACACTGAGCATGTGTGACTTTTTGCTGGCAGACCCCAGGCATATTCTGTAAAGCATTGTGTATCTCTATACATGTCCTCTGTCTGTCCTGGCCTTCTAACCTCCCAAACATCCCAGACAGCTTTATTTTATGTGTGTGTGTGTGTGTGTGTGTGTGTGTGTGTGTGTGTGTGTGTGTGTGTGAGAGAGAGAGAGAGAGAGAGAGAGAGAGCCCACAGCAACACGGCACACATATGGCTGACAGGATCCACACATGGCCAGCGTTCTATCAGCAGAAAGAGGAGTGGAGGTACGGATGAATGGAGGCTTTTCAGCTCTGAAACAGGAGCCCCATTCATTTGGATATGGACTGGCTGACTAGCTGCCAGACCGGCCATGTTGGACACAGAAAACAGTGGAGACTGTCACAGTGATCCTGGTTCTGTTATGGTTCAGTCTGAGTTTATTTGCAACATAATAATCATGAACAACTGGAGGAAAAAAGGAGACACACAAACTGTGATACAAACAGTCCCAAGGGTCAAACTGAATGTTTCTCTGTTCCAAATGACTAAAAAGAGAAACGAACACTGAGACTGTAATCAGAGATGGGGACATCTCATTACTGATTGGGGTAATACATTCTGATGCTATGCAATACATCAGAGCTCAGCAAACTGAATAATGATACAATAACAGAAACATTTAATGAATAACGTGAGCCAAGAAACCAGACTAACTGCTGCCTCCAACACTTCTTAAAAGCTACTATCTTCTTTATAAAACTTCAACTATCAGGACTTTATCATGTCTGATAATCTTGAATGATCTTAGCTTTAGGGAGTTTTAATTTTCTTACAATTAAATTTCATTCTGAGAACCAGACTAAGAGTCTACAGCCATGCTAGCAGCTGTCAGACTGTGTTAGGCACTGGGTTGCTTTGAGCTCAATGCTAACATCAGTATGCAAACAGTATCACTACAACATTAACTAATTAGATTGATCTTCATCCTGTCTATCTCAGGCAAAGATGCCCAAGTACCTGAAGTCAGCCATCTTAGTGCCAGTGCTGACAAACGACTGTCATTCGGTTCCCCTCGCACCAACAACAACAAAGCCATATCAAAGCCATCATCCCTGCCTCACTGGACTCATATGGGTTTACTTACAGAGCTAACAGATCCACAGAGGACGCCGTCTCTCTGGCTCTTCACATTGTCCTGACTCACCTGTAGAGACAGGGCACTTACGTGATGATGCTTTTTGCTAACTACAGCTCTGTAGACTCCACCAGCCAGGCCTCAGCTCATCACTGAGTAACAGGATCCTGACCCTCCTGTCAGAGCATCCTCAGGCATCCTCAGGCCACCTGTCCTCCACTATAACACTGAGTACAGGCACACCACACAGATGTATAGCATCATCAACAGAGACAGAGTAAAGAGAGTGTCGTTCTACCACTGTACCACAGACAGCATGCTGCATCTCTGCGTGGCATCTCCAGCCACTCGTCTCCAGCGCACAGATCACTGGGATACAGCTCCCAGCCCTGGATTTCATTTACAGCTCACGCTCCCTCAGAAAAGCTATCAGCACCTGAAAGGACTCGCCTGTTTGAATTCCTCCCATCTGGAAGAAGTTATAAAGCCTTCTATGTCCGCACCTCCAGACTGAGAAATAGCTTTTTTCAGAGAGCTATAGCAGCTCTGAATCAGTTCACCAAGTACCCACCAAAATCTGTCAGACTGCCCCCATAATTCTCTGACACAACTGACTTCACATATACACTTACACTGCACTATGTCACCAAATAAATCTACACGGTACAAAAGGGTCCACTCTAATCCACTCCGTGTTACTGTGTTCAATAACTGTACCTACAACACACTGACAGCTGCTGTAATTAACAACCTCACTGTACTAAAACATGAACGTATTTATGAAGACTATACCTACATTTCCAGACTGTTTTGGGTTTCCTCTACTTACCACCAACCAGACACTGTTCATACTCTTACACACTGTTTATATTGTCTGTAATGTTTTTACTGTTTGATACTGAGGTGTTACTCTGCTATTTCTCTGTACTGTAATGGTTCTGTTGCTGCACTGCACATCCAAACTGTTGCATTATTTATTACCACCAGACACAGCTAATACTGTTCATCACTTTAGTGCCACTTTGTTGCAATATTTTATCTTATTTGTTATTGTTTTGTTTCTTGTTCCATTTTTACCTTATTTCTTGTTTCTCACTGCATCAAGTACAGAAGTTGCAAACTGAATCTGGCCATATCTGCGCAATGACAACTGAGCTTACACAATTAAGATATTCTATTCTATTCTATTAAATGACTGGAAACAGAGGGAAAGAATGATCCTACAGGTGCTTTTATCTTGAAAAGCCGGCACAGATAAATATGCTAGCAGAATCCTTTTGCTGCTGCTTCTAGGCAAACCCACAGTCAGCTGCATTAAATTATTTAGCTATCTTGGCTAATGGTATCAGCTAATGCTGTTAGCTAACTGAAGATGAAACAAAATTACCATTAATTTCAAAATTGACATAGCACACGTGATGTTGTTTAGTGATGAAGCCTGAAGTTTTAATTATGTTTCCCCAAAGTGGCTGCAGAGAAGGAGCCGCACATTGAGGTGTTCGGAGGGTTTACTGGTGGTAAACAAAATGTTTTAACCTCAATGAAAACAGTTATTTGTGTTGTGTTTAAGTTCAGATAAACACAACATTGAGCAGGAAAAACCTCTCTCTTTAGACTTAGAGAGGACTGATGGCTGCTTCTGTTTTATCTCTCTCTCGAGCAACAACCTCAGAACAGATTTCATTCTTAAGTGTGACTGGGTGAGCAAGGAAGGAGTTCATTTGAGAAAGCAAGCACGAGCTGAATTTGTGGGTAATCGCCAGAATGAGAAATGTCTTTCTTGTGCATCTGCACACAAGTCTGTCTGTGTGTGCGTGTGTGTCTGTCTGCCATTCTCATTCCTTATCATGATAAGAGAAATGAACTCCATCTGGTCTTAATGACGGAGACTGTTAATGCTGAGCTACAGTCTGGGATTCATCAAGCTGTGTGTGTGTGTGTGTGTGTGTGTGTGCTGGTCTAGGCAAGTTTCCATCCACTTTGCTTTTTTTGCTTAACACAAGTAGATGGAAACTGGAACATTTCCTAAAATGTGCATATTTGGATTGAAACATTAACAAAGGGCAATATAGAAAAGTCTGAGGTAGCAGGCTTTTTCATCCACCATTGAGAGTTGCTTTCACCTACTGAAATGACAAACAGTTGCGGTAATGTTGCATCAGCTGTGGCCAATGTTAATTCCATAAAGGGCATGCCTTTGCTGTTGTCTAATTAGAGTAAAACTACTATTTACTACAACTTAGGATTTATTTTCCATCGATTCTAACTGGCAACATTACAGAAAACAGGAATAAGACAAGAAGTTAGACGATAAGACAAGCTGTAAACAAATCTCCAGGTTACTAAATGTATTTTGAGGAGAAAACAAAGGTGAGCAGTGAAATCAACACACATACTGTCCATCACGCCTCACAGTTTACAGACTGACTTCCTGTTTCAACTTCAAGATCTCTAATTGAACCAATGGCCTGAGCTATCGAAATGAAATTAGAAGCCAGTGCCTGTATCAATCAATCTGAATCAATTTATTGTTTCTGTCATTTTTCAAGCAAAAATGGCCGACCTTCTCTTGTCATACATGACAGTAAACCTAACACAGCAAACATCATGTATCTGTGTGTGAGGTACTGTAGATACCTCATGAAAACTAACATGTCAAAATGTAAGTAAGCTACAGCTCTTATTCCAATGTATCAAATACATTTAATCAACATTTCACATCAACCTGCTCATCTCACTTTGTGGCTGCAGCCACAGGTCACTCTGAGTATTAGTGTTTCTGCTATCTCAAGGCTGGAACTTGTTACTCTGCTGCTAGAAAGCTTTGGGAGGTGTGTTACCCATAATGCTCTTGTTTGTGTAGATCAAACAGATCTTTGCCAAAGCAGCTTACACATCTCAACTAAATCTTGGAGTCTTAATTGAGACGTTCAGAACTTATTGAAAACTGCATCTACATAGACTCAAGGAGGGATCCAGAAGAGTTTTCAGAATTCGGATTCCTTAAAATGTTTTGGAATCCAAACCCAAGCAAACATGACTCGTTTCTGCGTTGGTGCACAGAGCCAGTAGCCAGTTCTCCCTCCTGTCTTCCCCATCACATCCAGTCCCCATGTTTGTGCCTGTTTCTGGCAGTTTGACTGGCATGCTGGGAGATGAGCAGGGAAATCAAACTCTCTCCTACACTGGCCTGGAGACTTTGAGACCCTATTTCTAACTCCTTCACGCTTCCTGCTCTCACTCTCTTTTCTGTCTTGTCATCTTACTTCCCTCGCTCCCAGCTCGCTTACTCTTCCTCCCCTCTGAACCTTCCCTTTGCTCTCTCGTCTTCGTGTGTCTCACTCTGTGCAGGGAGTCAGGGGAGCGCCCTGGCAGGAGGCCTGTCCTGCTGCAACCCCTGCTGCTCTCCATTCATCTCCCTCCCCCGCTCCACCTCCCTCTGCCTGTTTCTGGTTTCCTTTCATCGCCCTCCTCCACCGTATCTCATGCATTTCTCTTTCTTCGCTCCAGTCTTTCTCCATACTGCACATACTCCTATGCTCCATTCATCTCCCACCCTCCCCCTTCTCTACAGCGCTTGTGTAGCGAACATCTGAGCCCTTTATTGTCATCTCACCTGTTGGAGCAGGAGAGAGGAATAATAATCTGCTCTGCTTCCTTGCACAGATTCCACAACTTGCATAACTAGACTCACCACTTTTCAGAGTCAGATAAGGAGAAACGTTGCCCTTTGGGAATCACATGGAAAGTAGAGCAGAGGCTCTAAATGGCAGGAGGGGTGTGAGAGCTGAATTAGGCTGACATACAGGGACACAAAGGAGTCAGTAGACTGAAAGCAGGAGAGAATTAAATAATAATGTGATACTGTACCGATCCCCAGGGACCTGCTCTCGCACTCGAAAGCTGTTTTTATACATGAACTTGATACTCTGGACATTCTCTGGTGTTGCCCTTTCACACATGCAGCACACATTCTGAGAATGTCTGTGTGAGACACATTTTCGCCTACTGGAAATGTTTCATTTGGTTTAGGGCGAGGAATAGCGCCTGCAGGTAGAGCATGCAGGACATCAGCACTGCAGGATGACACGCCCACCTGCTCGCTGTGAATTCTCTAGACCTGCTCTATTCACACACTTGACATTGCAGTTTATACTGGGGAGCTGGCAGGATAGTCCACTCAACGCCCGGCCTGACTGATGCAGACACCTAAGCTCTGCCAGATATTGTCTAGAAAATTTCAGGTTTGCAGTGCATGTATGGAAGTGGTTATAGGCACTTCTGCAGGGTGGACAACTGCTACCATAAGTGCAGAAGTCAGGAGGATAATGTAAACCTCTCAGGTTGGGTTGCACGACAGAGTATATATTTACTTTTGTTAACCACACAGATAAAGGCTGCAATATCCAAACTACTGAGATAAGGCTGGACCGCATCATACTGTGTGGAAGCCATTCCTTTCTATCATCTACATCATGTGTCTGCAACTGCTTCACAGTGAAAGTCTTCACAAACAGAGGGTGACACTATTAAAGAGGGATTGTACCATTTAAGGATAACTTTTTGCCACAGACAGGCTCAGATTGTTATTGTAAGTGCCTGACAACATTATGGATAGGATTCCTACAGAGATAGGCCTTACTACAGAGGAAGATCCTTTTTGTTTAACAAGAAATATCACTATATATCACTACCAGACTCCACAGTTATTTTACCTCGCAGAATAAAAGGAGCTGCTGGAATACCACTGCCTCATTCAGTTAGTTAGTTTGTGTTATCATGTGGTACTATGACTTATGTGGATGCAAATACTCCTTTCACCACTGGGAGTCAGACATTAAACAGACTAAATAAGCAATAAAAATAAACATATTTAGGTATGATTTGTTAAAAATAAAACTTATTCTGCCTCATCAGGACTGTGTGGCTGTGGTTTGATCAGATGTGATTGATAGTAACCAAATAACCCACTGTCATCAGACTTGGATTTAAATGTTGCCAAATCCTGATCAGTGTACAAAAATTTCTCCTCCTTTTCTAACGAGCCCTGCCAACTTCAAACCACTGAGAAGAGCACAAACAGCAAAGTAATTGGCATGAGAAATGCATGTTGTGAAATACCACCCCATCAGTTTTAAGTGGCCATTAAACACCATAATTTAATCAGATGGATGAATCAAAATCAGTTTAGCTTGACATGTACTGTAATGAGTAATGAGAACATGTGTCGATGATAAATTAAACTAAAATTTATATGCTTAATAAACTGAGGAGGCAACATCTTTCACTAAAAACTAAACTCAGTGCTGTTTACCTTGACTCTAGGGTCAGTGTCATCCATCTGCATTTGGTATTTCCAGAGCTGTATAGGCACATGTCCGTACAGCAGCTGACGGCTTAGTAACTGCCTTCAAGTGGGGCAATTTTGGCACCCACGCATTTTCTTGAATTAGAGGTGTGGAAAAAAATGTTCTGACAGCCATGTCAATTTTTAGCAGATTTCATATAGCTCTCACTGTCGTATAGATTTTTTGATACATATCTTTACCACCCTTATCATACGTAATACAATTTTTCCTGTACAATATAAACACTGATTTTTATACTGATTCATCTTTTCAATGCACAAAGAAGAGAGGTGTTATGCTCCTTAAACTATAACTCCTCACTGTCACAGAAGAGCAACTGTTGAATAAGTACGAGGTGGCGGTGCATTCCCAATAGGAAGCGGCAGCACAGGATACTCAACTGGGACAAAACCAGCAGACCCCCAGGGGAATGTCCACTGTGTTCAGGCTCTGAATAAATTCTGAATCGACCTGAGCATAAATTCTGCCCCTGACTCTGCTTCCCACTTGACTGCCGAGCTCTAGGCTGCATTTCAAATAGAAAAAATAATAAAGCCGATCTGATTCAGAAAAAAAAAGTGATCATATTCCATCATCAGTCCACAATGCTTTCAATCAGTCAGCCGACCATGTAGGCTACAGGATAAATACTGAATGTAATTATAGAGGTGCAAAGATTTTTCTAGTGATTTCCACTAATGAACTGATGAGAACCAGCCAGATGTTCCACTTAACAACACTCCCAGACTTTCTATTCTGAGATCAAGTGTAGTATAAGTGTTAGTAAAAAGCAGTGCACAAGATTTAATACATGTAATGGTGTGATGTGTTGTGTTAAAGTGTGTAAATCTGTGTGATGTCCTTCCCTCTGTTACTGGGCTGTACTGGTCAAGCTCAGATAACCATAGGCTCACTGCCGAGGGTTGTGGTAAATTGTTGGGCGACTTACTGTTTACCTGTATTTCTGAAAAAAAACCCACACAAATCAGAATTTTGAGGTGGGTACTGTTTTTACACCATATTATTTAGATATGCATCATGTCATGTTGCACCTATGCACAAATTGTCGTGATTCACTTAAATGTAAGGCTATAGCCAGCAGCCACTTAGTTTAGTTAATCATAAAGACTGGGCCCACTTTTATGCTAAGCATGAAAATAACAAAACCACCTACTGCACCAACTCCAGAGCTTTTAAACCTAAAAAAACGAAGGATAAAGATTTGCTAACTGTTATAGTAGCTACAGTAGCTATTTTAATGTAATGTAACATTTTGTGAAAGATCTAAGTTTCAAAGTATTGGTCCTTTCAGCTGTTTCTACTGGGCTGCACTGGTCACGCTCAATAAATCACGTTTGATGAGTGAAACTCCCGACTCCCTCCCTGTGACATTCTCGGAGCCAGTCCGAGTGTGTGATGTACTCACGGCCTCAGTGTGGACAGGGTGCACAGCGAAGAGGAGCGCTGTGATGAAAGCCAGGCGGGAGTCTTCAAACACGTAGCGTTCACACGTGTGTACAAGCAGGCAGGTTACGGCGCAGTGCAAACACACATTGACGATGTGGAAATACAGAGGCGCCATGCCGCCCAACAGGATGTTCAACCTGACAGAGAAGAGAGACAAATATTTAGCAGTGTGTTATGAGTCTGGAGCCGTTGTAGCAGCCTGTGTGAAAGTGATCTGTTCATGTGTAAAAGAAACTACAGTTGGTGTCACTCATTTTCCCATAAACCCTAACCATATATAGTCAAGAAGGGGTCAACCTTATGTAAAACAATCTTTCAGCGATTCACCGCTGTGGAAACACTGTGGGGATCTCTAAAGTAAATTACCTTTTACATTTCCTGGATGAAGTGGTAGTCTTGTAATCCTGAACAGAATCTCAATCCATTTTCCGCAGTGCAATGAATTTCAAACGAAAGAGCATGATTGCTTTGAGAGAGAATGTCAGATTCCTGACACCATATCACACCCTGCTTAAGATCCTCCAGCAGCTAATCCCTCGGTGAGAAAATAACAGATATGCAATTTTCACCTAGTTTATCATAACTGGTGTTACGTTGTAACAATTCCCTCTCCAGTCAACAGAATATAAACAACCTGATGGCAAACCCCAAAGGAGGGACACTCTACAGTAGTTCAGGTTCCACCTATCATTCCATGAAATCAGATTTTACACTTTGTGAAAATATGGTATGTAGATCTATCAATTTGATAAAGATATGGAATTGCAATTAAAATATTTTTTCAATTAATTCAATGCCACGCTGCTATTGGTTAGGGTTAGAGTTAGTCTGACCAAAATATGTTTGTACCAGTCATAACCACAAACTTGTTTCTACATAAGAATGAGATAAAATGATAGAGTTGCTTGTTGTTGAGGGTATAGGGGTTTTTTTTCAAAGCGGCCAGTTTGATAACATTTTATCCAAATTCTTTTGAATCTCCTCATCAAATCAAAGCAGTTTGTTTGGTAGTCAGTGATGACTGACAATGGATTTTAAAGCATTAACCTTTCAATTAAAATCAAACTTTGCTTTAAGGAAACTTAATTTTTACAAGTTCCCATAGTTTTCAACGACGCCAGAATATCTGGATTAAAACTTGACTATTTCACTCAGTGTATACAGCTACGAGCACTGGAACAAGATGATAAAGAACATATCTGCGATAATGTCAGACAGTTTTATGAGATGATTTTTCCTCCCTTAAAGGTGTAATATGCAGGATTTGTCAGTGACTGAGGAGAGGGAGCGGCATTGGCAAGAACAAAAGCAGTGAATGAGAGAAATAAATTTCAGATTCTTTCACAGCGGTTACATTTTAGACTACAAATAAAGACACCCACACCTCCACACAAGCTGAACATTTGCCAGGTTTTGAATGAATGCAGCCCAAAGCCCAGCCCGACCTCGGTCAAACAGACACAGTCCTGCAGCTCTTTATATATCCATGACACCGACAGAGAGCAAGGACAGCGACCTAGACAGTGATGTAACCTGGGCAATACATTTTAGAGACTCCCTACTCTGTGTGTTGTTATCAGCTGGGGGTTACATACCCATTGCCTAAAGGCTGCAGCCCAGAAATGTCCCAAACACAGCTAAATAAAAAGAAGATGTATCTGGTATGCTAAGGTTTTTTTTAAATATTTCTTATACATGTAAAGTGCACCTGTAGGGCAAGACTTTGCAGAGCAAAACAAAACCAAACATATAGAGCTGAACAGAACATGGCATCACATCTGAACTCCTTATCTCTGATGAGAATTAGTTCTAATGGGGTCCTCTGTGAGCTCTGGTCCTGTCCATTATGCGATGAAGGAGACTCTGGTTCCACTACCCTCCTTTTATTCATAATTCACTGAGGATGACTGATAAAACCTGCTTGAGCTTGCAGAGAGAGCATTAACCCTCGCCATTATCTCACCCTGACCTTAGATGATGCTGATCTGCCCTCATAGCTGATGCTGAGATGAGCGTGGAACAAGTGAGATGAATTTCCCAGAGGGCCTGGCCGGAGTCCCGGCCCATCCACGAGGCGGAGGCTTCAGAGGAATTTCAATTTCTCATTTGAAGCAGTTAGCTGATGTGCTTATCCAGAAAGACTTCCAATGAGGGAGCGGGTCGGGGGTTCAGCGTCCCGCTCAAGGACATTTTGACAGGAAGCGTGGTTATTGATGGATACACATAATGGCTGCTAGAGGAATCTCATCTGCCACTGTGTGACGGTCCTGTATAACCAGTGCTCTCATGTACACATAACAATGAGCCTGGGCATGTATATATGCTGCCTATATTGTCCTGACAAATCATTTTTCTGCTGTTTGATGAACTGTGGGACAGACACTGTGTCCTCTGTGTCTGTTGGCCTGGAGAGGTGAAGGAAAGATGACTGAGCTCTCTCTCTATCCCTCTGCTGGTTGGTGACCATGCAGCGGCAGCAGCTGTCTTTTACTCTGATATATTCTCCTACGCTGGAGACTGGGCCATAACCCAAAGGAAGGTTGTGAGAACACTAAAAATAGATTGTTAATTATTCCAGACACATTGCATCAGCGGTTAACAGCTATGGTACTATGCCTTACCAAATTCTTGCTAAGTAAAACAGGCTGAGTAAAACACTGCAGGCAAGAGGGGAAGGCGACTAAAAACAGGGTGAAACTGCTTTAGATAAGCTGTGAATGTGATAAAGAAGAAACTCTTTCTGAAATAAAGGACAGCAGATAATTAAATGTCCTGGCTGGCAAAATGACAGCATGTCCTTAACTGGATCCTTGAACTTTTTTATGGAAGAGATAAACAGCACCTGGGAAATGAAGCTCTCACATTATCTGAGTCAGCTTCTCGGACTCAAGCGGCATCATCCATCACTTTCTTAACTTCTCTGTCATTTCTTATTTTTCACTCTTCATCTCCTGTTCTTGTCTCTTTTCATTATTTGACGTGTC
Organism: Lates japonicus; assembly: GCA_033238685.1. Classification (NCBI taxonomy): domain Eukaryota; kingdom Metazoa; phylum Chordata; class Actinopteri; family Centropomidae; genus Lates; species Lates japonicus. The sequence goes on along the minus strand of BRZM01000005.1, from coordinate 100,370 downwards.
CGTCTCCTCCTCCCCTCCTCGTTTACCAGAAGAGCATCCGTCACCACTTCCTCCTTGCCTGTCTTGTGTTGTCTGTCCTCGTGTTTCTATTTTAATCACATGGCCTCCTGCTATATCTCTCTCTCTCTCTCTCCTCACTTCTTTCTTTCTCTCTCCATCTCCCCCTTGTTTTCTCACTTGCAATCACTGCTCAGTTCGTGGTGCACATCAGGCCCCAGCTATAAAAAGGGCCTTGGGGCTGCATTGTGTGTGTGTGTGTGTGTGTGTGTGTGTGTGTGTATTTACTCTTTCTGTGTGTGTCCTTCACCTTGATCGCATCCCAAAAGCCCTGCAGTGTTCACCGGCACAGAAGAGACAATGTTGACACTGTACATTCTCTACAAGTTCACTCACAGGGTGTGTGTGTGTGTGTGTGTGTGTGTGTGTGTGTGTGTGTGTGTGTGTGTGTGTGTGTGTGCTATGGGGCGAAGGGTTCTTGTGTAAAGCAGACAAACACACATACAAGTGACCCCCAGGACACGGGTGTTGTATGGGTGCACCCATCTGTTCTCCTGCATGCATAAAAAGCCCCTCCTCACACGATCCAGATAATTGCTCATGATTCATTTCATGCATCGTACAAGTCAGCCAGAGCTGTCCAGGCTGGGTAAGAGAACAAAGTGAATCAGTGTTTGAAATGTTATCAGCCTGCTAACTTGACAACCTGAAACACCCTGACTGGCAAGAGTCTGGATCTGGAAGCATTTCAACAGTACATCCAGCTACAGCGCTCTGGTGCTGTGCCCACTTCCTTCTTACCTATTACAATGCACCATCAACATATTTAACACAAAGGTTTTCAGATTGTGAGGCAAACCTCCCCCGTGGAGCAGTTGAAATTCAGGCAGGAGACAAGAGGCAGGGATACTCTGTACGGTGAAACAGACAGGTACATGCTGCTGCTCTGACAAACAAGTGGAAATTAACATGAGTTACTGCAGTTTGGTCCACTGGCTTGGCCTGCTTCTCAACACAGTCAGCAGTTGGAGCTCCAGCAATGTTTATGATGCACAGCTCATGGATATAATTATGGGGCTTGAATTAGCAAAATGAAGTGACTTTTGAGGCGCGTTCAAGCAGGACACAAAGCCACATCACCTGTAGAAATCTGACCGCTGGACAGTATTCAGCCTCTGTGTTTGTATGTTACTCTTGTCTCTGTATGTTTATGAAGTCGATTACAAAAATCCCTGGGAAAAGTGCAAATGTTTTGTTCAAGTTGAAACATTTTGAGTTCCTATGAATGCATTTCCTGAATGTTTATGTCTAATACTGTGTTTTCATCGCCTCTGGATTTCATCTTGCATCCTGTCTGACTCTTGGCATTGCAGCGTGAATCTACAGGAGGTAAACCAAAACACTGGAAATATGATGAACAGTACCTCAAACTGGGCTGACTGGCTGAAGTGACTCATTGTCTCAATGGGCGTTTTGTGCAAACTAAGGGTAGTCTGCCAGTGGTCTGCTAAACTCCCTGGTACAACATGTTGAAACAGAAACTTACTTGTGTATGTGTATTGTAAAGTAACATATAATTAGGGCTAACTTTGGTTCTTTTAAGGCACCAACAGAAATGCTTCGATACTACCTGGTATCGAAAGATGCCTTGTTTTTCGGTGCCAAGTTTTGATACCAAGGAGTTAATCACATGATCAAGATCTGATAATGCTGCCGGTGATTGGCTGTAACGTTACATGTGGTAGAGCCATGCAGGAAAAATACTTTCATGGTTACGCCCGCAGACAGGGTTCACGTGTATCTGTGTTGTGAACTACAGTGTGTGTGTGTGTGTGTGTGTATGTGTGTGTCGAAGGAGGTTAAAAAAATGCGACCGAGGTCAAAAGTGTGGCTCCATTTTAGCAAGATATAGAATATATCTAGAATAGTGCGCGATGCAATGTTTGCAAAAAGGACATCGTTGCTAAGGCAACACAACCAATTTGATGAAGCATTTGAACGTGCACGGAATCAATTTAAGAGCAGAAAGTTGCTCCATGTTCAACTGCACGAAGATTTCAAAGGTCCTTAGTATGCAGCAGTGAGCATTAGACACTGACTTATCACTTGCTCTTTTGGACTGAAATTAATTTGTTGTATATTTTTTATGTTAGAAAACTGCTGAGTGGAAAACTGCCAAAGCTGAAAAATAAAACTCAAGATTTGTACCATAATATGTAATGTAACTTTCTTTGTATCGTTCAGGAACAGGTATCGAAGTCAAATTTCTGAACGATAACCAGCCCTACATATAATGTTCATACATATTCATATTCTTCTTCTTCTTCTTTTGCTGCAGTGACACCTCCACTAAAACAAACTCCTTGTAACCATGTACATGGAGCAGCTGTGGCTCAGGAGGTAGAGCGGGTTGCCCACTAATCGGAAGGTCAGCGGTTCGATCCCCGGCTCTTCTAATCCGTGCCAAAGTATCCTTGGGCAAGATGCTGAACCCCACGTTGCCCCCGATGTTTGTAACATCAGTGTGTAAATGTGCTAGAGCGCTTTGTGCGTAGTGCAAGCGCTGTGTGAATGGGTGAATGTGACGCGTAGTGTAAAGCGCTTTGAGTGGTCGATACGACTAGAAAAGCGCTTTATAAGTACAGTCCATTTACATAATAAATCCTAATGACCTTCTTAAAGGAACACTCTTTTACCGTCAAACTTTTAGTATTAAATTCTCCTCCCATGTAGGCTTGAGAGGTGGCTCTACAATGTTAAAAACCGTTGATCTTTAGTAGTCTGATGAATAAATAGATAGACAGATACTTTACTGATCCTTTGCAGGAAATGAGTTTGTTAAAGCAGCAGCAACATTTCATCAGACAGCACACACTACAACCAACATATCCAAACATCTGAAGATGCAGAGGAAGAAAGAGACACTTAAAAGTACAATAAGACAAGAGAGAAGAATAATCACAGCATAATCAGCAGGATAAACGTACACTAGCTTGAATATATGGTATCGACATCTGTTGGCCAATGAGTAACAAAGAAGTTATAGTCCAGCAATGCTAAAAATATGTCTGACATTGTTTAGAGATAATGTGTCCATCACACAGTTTTACACTGTAAAATGTCCCACTCATGTAATATCAGTAAAACCCTAACTGACAAGATGCTGTTACAAGTCATCTGAATTTAATGACGAGATATAATGTAACCTCCATGAACAACAAGCACAAGTGTTTTCAGATCTGACACCCTACTGGTAGGATGACATCATTTGTCAGCGCAAACTCTATAACCATGCCAATGTACACTGTGAGAACAGAGCTATGTGTTCTCTGTCTACCCTGCTGGCCATACACATTTTCAGTTGTATCAAGTGATGAAGTTGTGTACTCTCTGCTGTAGGTCCACCAACATGGCTCCAGTCTGTGATACCATGCCAACACATGCCTTCATATCTCTTTCTGTTCACCAAATCTGCAGACACTTTTAATTATGAAATATCTTGATAGATTTTGGAGTTGAACAAACGCTGGTTAATTTCTACAGGGAGAGAAAGAGCAGAGAGAATGGGCCTGACTTTCACTGTGGCCTGAATTCACCTGTAATCTTTATTTCTCCACAGAGAAAGTGCACATCTTTCTCCACATACACACAGCAGCTACAGGTTAATGTTTGTGCTGAGTGAGTTCTCACCAGAAATTCCTGATGGAGTAAAACAGTGTGTCCACACATTCATTCTCCACCCACATATGTCAAGAGGGTCTGCCATCTGAGCCAGCCTTCACATGACAAGTTAATGAAGATGGTATGGAGAAGCTGACAGCCAAACAGCCTTGGAAGCTACGACCCGAAGCATGTTACATCTTCCCCATTGAAAGATCACCTTCCCCTCCACTGTCTCTGACCATCACTGTGGCTCTGCTGTGTCCAGCACACAGTCATCGCTGACTGCTGCTTGCATGTTTCTGAAAGCAGAGCCAAAAGCCACGCAGCCTGCTCTCATGAGAAGAATTAAGCTGCCAATATCTCCTTCAACAACTGTATTACCGGAGGGAGGACTGGCAAGCAGCTGCTTGAGAGGCTGTAACGCTGCTGGATAATTAGACTGAGTGTCATCAAACAGTGGAACGTTGTGCTACCTGACCACACACACAGCAGGGTTCCCACTCTCACACTCAAGGACTTACACTTTTAGTTATGTTAAGTTCAGAGTGTGCAGATAAAATTCCACCTGGGAGTATATTATGTCTGTCACCAGACCAACCAATCACTTTCCATAACACTTATCCATGTTTCCCCTATATATAGTCCCCTGGAAAACAGGTTGCACAACCAAAATGGGCTGAGCTGCTAGTTCTCCACATACTTATTCACTTTCTTAGATGAGAAGACTGATTCCACTCTCACATCTACACATTACTGCTAGCAGCCAGTTAGCATAGCTTGGCATAAAGACTGAAAACAAGGGGAAACAGTTAGCCTAGTTCTCTTCACTGGTCACCAAATGCTCCAGTGTGTTCATGAGCTGGTCTCTGTGTCTGTCTACTGTTTGGTGCTGAGCAGGAAGTGTATGATGGCTTTGTAAGAGAGTCTTTTCTGAAAATGGCTGCTGCTGATAGAAATGAGGTTGATGAGAGTAGGCTGGAAAACCAACAGTAAACTAAAAGAGACTAAAAAGGTTTAACAGATGCTTTCCACATGACACATCACTTGATTCATTGTTAATACAAAAAATAGTATGCATTCCCAAGAGACCGAAACAAATGTCAAGAAGATCACATGATCAGTGGAGGGTTACTTAAGGACTTTAAAAATGGCAGAGAGCAAATCCCTCACTAACAACAGCACTCATGCTAGCAGAGACGCTTCAACTGCACTTCCATCATGTGACCCTGAATGCATTTTCTGTCCACCAACTAATTGATTTATCGGCTACTAATTGCAGATCTAATATGGTCCTTTGAGAGTCAAGCATTTTTAACTCAGTGATCTAACACCTATACTCTGTCCTGCAGAATAACAAATGATACACATGTTACAGTCCAGTTACAGTTACAGTTACCACACACAATCCCTTTAGTAACAGAACCTGGATGTGAATGTGTGTATACATGTGCATGTTTGTGTGCCAGCTGTGGCCAAGAGCTATGGCCTGTGTCAGTGGTCCTGTGTTTTTGTTTTTCTTTCTTTCCACTGTTGCATTCACTGTCCTCTCTGTGCATGATCCGTGAGCAGTCTATGAACAGATTATCACAGCGATCAGTGACTGTCTACACTTTCTTTCACACTAGCAGTCTGCTGCCATTTGCTTCACTCAGTTTTCGACAACAGTCTATCAGGTCTCATTCATCGTGTCTTTCCGGTTGAATAAAGGTGGCAGGATCAGAGACTGCTACAGAATGGCTGCAGTGGAATAGTCAAAAAAATCTCCTTTCCTAGCAACTTTTCCTTCACCTTGATGGAAACATCATAAGGTCGAGAAAAAATGTGAAGGAGAATTGATAAGGACTTGGGAAAAGAGAAGAGAGAGTCCCCATCAAGGGTTACTCTAGAAATCGGAGATGACAAGTCCTTGGGTCTCCCTGACCTCCTGGTGGTGGAGCAATCGGTGGCATACTATGTCCATCCTAACCACCAAACCACCCTGCCAGGCAAAATGGAGTGCTTCACTGCCTCCATGTACCAAAAAGTGTACAAGTCGGCAGCCCAGTCCATTCAGAATCTAAATGCAGTCACTCTACTGACAGCTTAACAGGTTGAGCTCCTCCAGGAGATGGGTCACCTTCTGGATAAGGGTTCTCTGAGTCCAGCAGCGTGCGGGAAAATGTGTCGTCACCAACGTCATCCTCCATGTGTCTCTAAGGGTGTAGGTCAGTGCTGACGCTGCATTATGAGCCTGGCCGTGACGGCGGAAAGATCACTGTAGCTTAATATTTCCAGTTTGCCAGACCAGGATAAGCAGGCCATCATAGATTCCTCTATTTGGCCAGTGCGAGGGAGCAGTAGCTGTCTTTGACTCTGATAGCCCCGAGCTGGAACTGGATCGACTCGTTCACAGCCAGCCCTGGCCACTGCTGTTGCGCAGGGACTTAGTTTCACAGGCACACGGGGCTGCTTTTTCATCCGCACCCCGAGCGTTTGGCTCTATGGGCCTGGCTCATGAGAGACTGAATTTGAATGAGTGGAGTTTGCCTCTGAGGGTGACTGAAACTATTTAGAGTGCAAGGGTGCCATCCACACATCCCCCTGTGTCTGCAGTTGTGTGAGAGCAAGTGTTGTGTGTTTCAGAAATGGTGTGAAGCTAAAAACATTATTTATTTTCAGTGCTCTGTTTCGGAGGTGTTATGCTTCCTGCAGGATTTAATAGACAATGGTAAGACCTTTTCCACTATTAAGGTTTATTTGGCTGCTATTTTGGCCTGTCATGTGGGTTTAGGCAACATGCCAATTGGTCAGCATTCTGTGATAAGGAGGGTTATGAAGGAAGCCTGCCAGCTGTGGCCTGTGTGTAAGCCTTTAGTTCCATTGTGGGATTTGCCCGCTGTTTCAGAGGCACTGTCCAGGTTGTCTTTTGAGCCTATGGAGTGTGCTGAATTAAAGGTGCTTTCTCTCAAAACCATCCTGTTGCTGGCTCTGACATCAGCCAAACGGATTAGTGAATTACATGCTTTGTCTGTGCATGTATCCTGCTTGCAGTTTTCCACCGACTATGGAAAAGTGATGTTGCGCACAAACCCGGCTTTTGTGCCCAAGGTTAATGAGTCATCATATAGCTGACCTATGCTGGAGCTGATTGTTTTTCACCCCCCGCCTTTTACCCAGGAGAGCGAGATATGAGAGTATAGGGTAACAGCCTCCAGAGATCCTTCACTCATTCCACCAGGGGATGGCCACCTCATAGGCTCTGTTCAGGGGCATTTCTGTGTGGTCACTAAGTGGGCATCACCACACACTTTTATGCGGTTTTAACACCTGGACGTGACGGCGCTTTCATTGGCGCACTCTGTCCTTGGTGTTGGTTGATCCTTGTTGTGCACTAGCCCATGGGGAGGGTGTGTGGTGTCGACCTTTCTCCTGGGTCGAGGCATTATGGGCTTTGCAGCATTCAATCCAGGAGTGGGTCATATTTCCAATGGTGAGATACCAAGGGAGGTCTGAAAGATAACATTTGGTTACCAGGGTAACCCTGGTTCTCTGAGAAAACTGAGTGAGGTATCTCACAGCACTGCCCTGCTTGCATGTGTGAGGCACATGTAAGAATTATGCTTGAGAATGCAGAGCAGGGGCTGCAGGCATTTATAAAGGGGGGTGGGCTAGATCATACAGCTCAGATGATTGGTCTGTCCATTGACAGACGTGGTGATAGTAAAGTTTACGTGATTAGTGACACCAGATGGCACATGCTGGCCCATAATGAGATACCTCACTCAGTTTTCAGAGAACCAAGGATACCCTGGTAACCAGATGTTTTCAGTATATACACAGGGAACATTTAACCATCAATTACTCACATACATTATAGACAAGACATTATAGATGTTGTTGAAAATAAAAACAGAACAGAATAATAATTACATAAAAATAAGGAATTGAGCAAGAGGCCAGATATATTCTATTCAGACATACAGAGTATACAGAGTTTCGTGACACAGGCGCTTTTGACCTTTTTGTACATTTATTAAGTATATATATTAGTATTTTGTTAGGATGATGATATTGTTACTAGAAATTCAGTATGTTTGTTCTTCAAGAGGACTCCTGGTTACACTTGAAAGAGAAGAAATAGACAGATTTGGAGCTCAGCCAGTCATGCAAGGATTTCCATAAGTTTAGGATTGTGTCACAAACATTAAATATGTGCTCTATTGCTTCTAAATGCATGTGGGTCTGTCGCGGCGCGTTGCTTTAAATGCTGCTGCCACAAGGAATCGTGGGATGGCAATTTACATTTTACATTTACATTTTAGCCTATGGGAGGTATACATCGTTTTGCATATTTCTAAAAAAAATTTCACTTTGAGCACAGACAGGACAGACACTGAAAGTCTTCTCACTAATTCATCTGCACTGTATGTGTTGACAAGGCATCAGCCTGATATCTCCAGACAGCTGTTAGCTGGTGTTCACTCCCCAGCAGGGACAGACTGAATACAACAGTCTGAAAATCCACACACTGTTCACTCAACTTCCACGGCCTCACATCTCATAACCAGAAATAATATCTCTTCAACAAACACAAACAGAGCTCAGATCAGTCCGCAGTCTTTTTTCACTCTATCAGTCTTGTAAATATTTAAAATATTGTCCTTTGACCTCTTCAGCATATGAACTGAGCCAACATGGAGCCATGACCTCTATATTAAATAGAGAGACTCTAAACTAGAGATCATTCTGATATCAGAATATAATCTATTAATCCAATTCCACTTCAAAACTAATTCCAGCAGTTTAGTATGCCACTGACATAAATTTTGAAGTACTGGATATCCCAACTTTTAGTCTCTAGTATGAGACAAGCTCCATAAATACTGGATCCTACATTGCCCACATTGCAATTTAGTAGCGTTTTTTGGCAGTCCCTGTCTAGCAGCCACACCTTTCAAATTCCACATCCCTAGCTTGTCATGTAGACAAAAAAACTGTTCTACCTTCTTTCAAGAGCCTTAACCACACTTAACAAAGCTCTTCAGCAGCTACAGTGGAAATCATTAATCAAGTGTTTTCACAGTCTAGTGGTCCTCATTCTGAGTAAACTGATTCCCATGTGTAAAATCAGTGGAGCTCTCCTTTAAGATCAGGGGCACCATTATATAACACTTCCATGTGCAAGCTAACATGTATCTGATGTTTATAAGCTTGAGCTGAATATTATCATCAGGTGTGATATGACTGGAATTTTCAAGTAGCCCACTCACTTATTTTTTTATCCACAGTATGTGTGTAGTTCCAAAGGGTACTTTCAGTTCATTTACTTATTACTAAAACAAACAGTGTAATATGATTATTATCATTATTAAGGGTCCAGGATAAGCTTCACTCTCAGCGGCCTCATCACCTCACATCTGAATCACAATGCATTTTAATCTGCTGTAGTATCCAGCATATTCTTACACATTTATGATTTACCTCCTTAAATTTGCCAATTTACCAATAATGGGATTGTCACAAAGAATCTCTCTGTGGGGATCAATACATCATGTAAGGGAGCCACAGTGTTACTGGTACTGGCCTTAATTTCTCAGTGTTAGGTATCGGGTGTCATTTGGAAACAAGACTAGGTCCTGGCTGGACTGTATACGGGTGTTTTAAATTATGAAGTCCTACCGCACTGCAGAGCGTCTCTCCTGCTCGTCAGCCAGTGTTAACACTGCCAGCACAACACCAGCAGTTTCCGCTTTAGCTGTGTGCTTTCCCACAGCAGGCATCCAGTTCTCGGCCGGCAGGCAGAACTCGGCAAACACCTGACTCGGAGCTGAGACTGCTGGTTTTGAACAATCAGAAATAAGTTGCACTCCCTGATGATGCAATATCCTGGAAAAATGAACGGTTGGCACAAAATCATTTTGTCAGAGCAACAGCCAATGGTAAAGTCCAACAGCCAACCAACTCACTCCGTCACAGACATTTATACACATTTATAAGGCTGGCCCACTGTTGCTGTCCAGCCAAAAAAAAAAAAAAGATACTAGTGCCAATTACAGTACTGATACCAAAACAACTCTTTTTGCAATAGCTTTAGGGATACCCATAACTAATACCAATTCTAACACCACAACTCAGCATACCAGTATATTCGAATACCAAGTCAAGATCCAAGTAGTACCAGTGCTTTTTCCCATAAACTCTGTTGACCGCACTGCATAAAACTCATTGGAATCATTTTATGTAATATAACACAGGAGCAGGGTGGCACTGAAACCTGGGTTGGCAGCTGCCATAACCAATGATGGAAAAAAATGAATTTTATAGTAACATTGACACACAAAAAATTACTAAAAGGTAAAGGAAATATGCTCCAAAACAAAGTCCTCTGTCAGCCAGATTCTCTATTAAAGATTCTGTAGGTAAAACAGGGAGAACTGAGTCCTGAAGCAACAGACGTTTTGGCTCACACAGTATCCATTTCTGCATCAGCAATCATCATCATCAGTTTGGACATTTTCCCTCATTTAGGAACACTGTGTGGGCTGCCCTCACTACCTTAGCTCACTGCAACATAATATCATTTTAACACAATCAACTCTGACTACAGATATACTTCCTCCGACACAATCAGCGCCAAAGTGGAAACGAAGACCCGCCCTCTGGAGCACAGCTCACTGGAAACACCGTGTTTGTCTTCAGCCGCTGCTTTCACAACTTAAACATCACATCCCTGCGTCCTAACTCACGATGCATGCCTCCACGAAACTTAAAATCCTTCAAACCTGAGCAACAAGTTCCACATAAACCTTTTTCTCTGTGTGTATTTTTTGGCTCAGAGTCATCTGAATTCCTTTAATCCTTAAACCTGAATTTGCTACAAACCGGTGCTGTGGGCAGGAGGGCTGGGATGTGCTGGGACAAGTTCACTGCGCAGTTGGCCAGCCGAGCTGCTCTCCCAGCTCCAACTCATATTATAAATATTTATAAAGAGAACAGAGACATGAACAGGCACTAAACGGAAAGCAAGTATGGAGGAATGTCCATACTGTTCCTATCATACTCTTACAGGGAGTTTCAGCGCATCTGTGGTGAGTTCACAGCGACCACGGCACATTTAGTGCTACTTTCTGTCTCTTATGAAGACGCTGTAACAATACAAATACAGTGAAAGGTGAAATATTAAGTCTGAATCAGTCTAAAAGTTGACTGAGGGGCTACCCAACCTTCAACATGGCATCAGCCCTGGTACGTGTTTATAAGCGGATTCTCACCGCGGGTTAATACCAGTGACAATGTGGTCGAAAACTGGCATGAGGTGTCCGCTTCGAGAACTGAATTGAAGTGAGCGGAGTTAAGAGCAGGAGAACTTACTTAAGTGAGATTTTTGTGATCTATCGAGACTTGTGGCTCGTATTGTCACCATCCTCTTCTGAAGTCGTTGCTGAAGATGTTTCTGAGCTGGGAGCCCGATCGGACGTCCGGGTTGTTGATGATAACCCACATCTGTCGTACCAACTCCCCGCGGAGAGTTGCTGCTGCCCCTGAGGGCGCACAGTGCAGCCAGAACGGCGTAGCGACCCGCCCACGCGCCTCGGCCGGACGGTCCAGCCACTGGCTGCTGGCGGGCTTTCTTCTCCGGCGCGCTGTCATGTCGGGCACGAAGCTGCTCCCCACGCGGCTCCGCTGGGCTGAGATGGCTTCACGGACGCTGGAGAGTACGTCATTTCCACCTGACGGGTAACGGCTGTGTGTGCTTTATGGACTGCGGGATGGTGTGGATGTGTTGTGGCCTCTTCAGGGACGGTCGAGAACGTCGGTTTGTTATAGAAGCCCCGGTGTTGAAACTTTGTGCTCCACCCGTAAATTGTTTTCCTCTATGCAAACATAAAAATGCATTTTCTGAAATTAATTTCATTTACGCTGAGTCTTTTTACCATTACGGTTTATTTAACTTTATTACCTGATTTGTTAACTTGTAATGCTATTTATTAATCGTTGTCTTGGTCTTAAAATACAAACTTAGTGAAAAAGTCGTCCATGACTTGGTTGGAATGATCAGCAATTGCAAATATGAGTATGAGTGCACCTAGACACACATACACAGTAGATACACAAAAATATACTTACACTACACTTAATACCAGGTGGGTTGACAAAATAAATGAGGACAAATAAAGACATAGTCACTGATGTGTAAGAGTCAAGACAGTGGTGGGTGAGCACAGAATCAGCACCACTCTGTGGCCCCCACACACCTCATGACCCATCTCCTGTGTAGCATGTAGAATATAGTACATGAAAACACCACCAATCACATGAAGCAGCTAGAATTGTGTTTCTATGCATATATTAGTAACTGCAATTATAAACACATGATGCAAATGCAAATCAGACTGCTTTACTTTTTAGTTGAATGGTGGTTGCAATATTTATTGTGTAAATTCTTAAATAAATTAGGCTGCAAAAATTGCTATTCACTTATAATGTTACTATTTAGATTAAAAAAAATAAAATAAAAACAAATAATAACTTTCAGAGTCAATTGCAAAAGTTAGAAAAAGTATAGTTATAAAATGTTAGCTAAAAATGACATTCCTGAAACCTTCTTAATCTTAAAAGACATTGTCATTGTCTATAGTCTATGTAGCTGGCACTAGTTTCCGTGTCTATTTGGGATATGATCATGTTTGCCACTCATATCTACCCCGAGACAGCCAATCATAATTGCCTATTCTCTCTGACAGCTATGACAGACAACTGAATTATGTCACTATTTCAAAGAGAGGAGGGATATCACTAATGAGAGAGGAGACTGACACGGTGAGTCAATATGGTTCTCAAAAATCAGCAGCCAAGAGGAGGTGATGCTGACAGTCTGCAATCCAGTTTCAGAGCCATCGCTGAAAAAAATATTTGCTGAACCCACAAACTATAGAACCTACCCAGGAAGAAGATTCAGAGGATCTGATCCATGTTGAAGCCACGCCACTCACAGATGATTGAACTGTAGGCAAAATTACTCCAATCCCTACTTCTCTCACATTCCTACACTAAATGCAGTTGTGCAGCAGAGCCAAAGCACCACAGGTCAATACAGACACAGTGTTGAGCAGCACAAGTGGCACCAAGTGAGGAAAAGATCACAGAGAAGATGATGTTAAAGATGGGTGTCAAATGATCAGCTCATTGGAGTGCAGAGGAGATGAAGGCCCTGATCTCAATCGTAATATATTACAGCAACTTACCACTGTTAAATCCTGTATCTGTGATCTAGGAGCAGATAATGCTGAATGCTCTGACTCTCCTTGCTCTCCTTTATCACTTTCACGCATAGTGGTCATTACAGTGGACAGCTATTAAAAAGCTGTTTCCTTGTACATCCATGGGTTTTGGTGGTAGAATTGCACATCAGCCACCACGCTGGACAAGTGTTGTTCCACACACTGCCAACCATTGGCCAGTCCATGTAAGTCTAATACAAATTTATCAAAACCAAGATGGCCAGTGGATGGCTAGAAGTGCTGAGCAGCTCAGGAATATCTTGTCCATTCTTCAATAGAAGGAGACTCCTGCAGGTAAAAAAGGAGAAATAGCACTGTTAAAATTTCCAAGTACCGATTTTATATTAGGAGAAGATTATGATTAATCATTCGTCCACTAGACTGGACATCATGTATTATTGGTTATATTTCAACTACATTTCATACTATTACTGTGTTGTTCTTGAAAACACTTCATCTGCAGTATCTGTTTTGGCTGTGAATCAACTGCATCATGTTATCAGAATGTAACTTGCATCTACTCGAGACATACACTGATCTAAGTTTCTTCTTGCTGCAGCACCACCAGTGGCAACCTACATGGCAACTTCACCTTTTAAAAAACGTGACATTTTTTTTATGATTATGCTGAAGCCTTGGGATTTTTTTTTTTTTTTTTTTTTTTTGTCTTTTTCTAATATACAGAATATTTTCCTGTTGGACAATATGAAATTATTCTCTTGATTATTCTCTTGGGTTTGATTACTGGCAGGAAATCTTTACAACCATTGACTGTTTTCTCTTTCATCAGTGTACTTAAAGGATAACTCCAGTTTTTTTAAACCTGGGCTTAATTTTCCCATGTTCTTGGGTGTAAATGATTGATAAGGACAAAAATCTTTGCCATCACCACACTACTGAGCAAGAACTGTGTACACAGCAACTGCAAACACTGGATTTGATAGAGACAGACCTACCAAATTGAATTGCAAAAAAAGTACTTTACCTCACAAAACATGGGAACTGCTGAAAAGTAAACTTGTTCTTTTTTGTGCTGGCAGTATGCAGATATAGAAACCTTTCCTTGTTTTGTTGATTAAAACTAAATGTCAGTTCAAATTGGTTTTATGTGAACATTGTTTTTAGGGCAGATAAATATTTGAAAATGATTTTCTCCTTTTTGATGTATAAAGCTCAGATATGAGTGATCTATACGACAAACTGAAACAAGTTTTGTGTTTTGAAGTTCAAGGTTTTGAAGCTGAAACATACAAATTCACTTGCAGGTGATATGCATTCCTCTCCACTGCTTATGTGTGATAAGCCCTGTTCATATTAAAGGAGACTGAATTCAATTTATATAATTATGTAACCATGTTAGAGTTCAGGTTTGTGGACACCGGCACAGAAGAGCTCATTTGAACAGTTTAATGCGCTGAAGGTAAATGTGAGAAGGGCCAGAGGGTGAGTCTCCCTTCCAATGGGTGTGGATATGGATATGACTGGTCAGGACAGGTAAGGGTGGCAGTTCTGGAGCACAGGGGGAAAAAACAGGTAAGACAGCAGGTAAAAAAAAGTGAAGCCAAAAACTTACAAGAATCTGACCAGGTTTAGGCAGCCATAGCATTTACCACAACTGGAGAGGAAGGCTTACACACCGATCAGCCACAACATTAAAACCACTGACAGGTGAAGTGAATAACATTCATCATCTTGTTACAACACAAAGTTCTGCAGGGAAACCTTGGGGCCTGACATTCATCTGGATGTTACTTTGATACTGTCAGGCCGAGACTAAAGGCAGGACTCAGACGCAGAGATGACGTAAATAAAACAGACTTTATTAACAACAAAAGTTCTCTCACTTGAGTGACAAAGAAACAGAGGCTATAAAACTTTCCTAGGGCGGATAAGATAACAAAAACAAAAAGTCACTCTCAAAGGAGGCAAACAAAAGGCTATGAAAGGATTTAACAAAAAACGCTCCAATAGGAGGAAAACCAGAAAAGCTCTAAATAAAACTCTCTCCTAAAAAAACGGAGGACCTAAGAAAAGCTATGAACATAAACGAGTAAAACAAAATCGCTCCAAAAGGAGGAAATCAAACAACTAAGAAAGTACTCTAAGGCTAAGGCAAGAAACTGAGATATCAAAATTTACAAACAAAAAATCACTCTTACAGAGGAACAATGGCTTACTGGAGGCAACACTGTGGCTGTGGATTCAAGGCTGGAGGTAAGTCTGGTGAACGGACAAAGACACTCTGGCACAAGACAAAGGAGACACAGACTATTTAAACACGCAGAGGTAATGGGAAACAGGTGGAGACAATGAGTAATCAGGACACACAGGTGACACATGAGGAAGGGCAAGTGCTCTGAAACGAGAGGAGAGTAAATCCTTCAAAATAAAACAGGAAATGACAAGACCAAAATCCCAAGACAAGACAAACCTCACCGCAGTGTGACAGATACATGCCACCCAATTTAGCATTCTTGTAGGCCAAGCTTACCTCCCCATGGCAAACACACTCCCCAATGGCAGGGGCCTCTCCCAGTAGGACGGTGCTCCCACCACACCACAAAAGCAGCTCAGAAATGGCTCAAGGAACACGTCAAAGAGCCCAAGGTGCTGCACACTGCAGGACACCCTCAGAGGTCCCGTTTCCATGCCCTGACAGGTCAGAGCTTTAATGATGTGGCTAATCGGTGTATACTGCAGAGGAGGAGGTGGCAATCAGCGATGAAGAGCAACAGGTGAGTCAGTGGTTTGGCAGGAGAGTGGGAGTAGGTCAGCCATACTGAGCTGAAGACACACACAAGCAGACGAGGCAAACTGGGGACAAACTTAATAACAGGGACGGGGAAAACAACAGAGAAACAGGGAAAAACAGAAACAGGAAATACTCAAACCCTAATAAACCATCCTTCACCTGCACTTCCCATCTACACTCCTCAAATCCATTAGATATTATACATAAGTCAAGTAAGGAGAGGAAGTCAGCTTCTAACAGAGGGGAAATGGGGGCGGTGAGGAAGTCTGTGGAATCCAGCCAAGGCTTCATCATTCATTTCTCAGTGTGTTGCTCAAAAAAATATTTATTTCATTGTCTGTGAATTATACTGCCAGAACAGATGATTTGTCAGCCAGGCTATATTGTCAAACAAACAGAATGCTGTTAATCTCCTGTTATAAATATTTTTACTTTGGACTTGGAACAAGCAGCTGGCCACGCTGCTGAAAGTGTGTTACTGTGAGCTGGGAATAATCCATCAGTAACTATCCAGAGCTACATCACTAAATATTTGAAAACTTGTATCTCTTTTTGAATTTTATGTCTGGTAGCTGCTGGACATGTTTGGGGTGTTTGGTAAGTTTGTGGCCTATAAGGAGATTTGTTAAATAACTCTTGAGTGATGAGAATGTGGACAACACTGGCCTCTGTGCAGTCATCCTCTGAATGTGGATTTGAACTCGACAAACACCCGCCCTATTCACCTGATCAGGAACCCTCTGACTACTACCTCTTCCCCAAAATAAAGAGGAAGCTCAGTGGTCGCCATTTTGACAGGGATGATGATGTCACCACTGCTGTGGACCATTTTCTCAGCTGGAAACACTGAAAAGTCAGCTGGAGAAAGAGTTTTCCTCCAAATCACACTAGCATCAGCACTTACTAGGTACAGCTATTGAAATCAGCTAGCAACAGTCATCATTTCAGTCAGCAATATCCATGGTCACCAGAAATGAGAAGACTGCTTTTGTTTACGTGAATTGAAAATACACTGTTGATTTTGAGAAATCTGCCACTGTTTTCATTGTAAACTGCACATGTGCTATTCAAAAACAGAAAACATAACGGACATAGCAACAGGAGCTAATGAAGGTGGGGCTCAGCTACCAGTCGAGTGCAATTAAATTCATATTTTTTAATAAGAATTAAAGAAATAAATGCCTCTTATATTCAATAATATTGGTGGCTGTTGGCTAAATACCTCCTCTGACCGCCGACCGAGTTTTATTCTAAACTAAGAATTAAAGATGAATTCATGCAGCCAGGCTTTGGCAAACAATCTGTTTCAAAAACACAACAGTCCTGGTTTGGCGCCGACAGTCCCCTGCAAGGTGAGGGAGGTAACAGGCACAAAGCCAAGAAGCCACTTAAGAATGGGGAGGACAGACAGACTGAAGCCACATGACTGCAGACTTACACACATCCTACATTCTCTGGTCATCTCCCACATTCTTCCACCCAGCTACAAACTCAGATTAAAAAGCAATCATTGCCTGCAGACACTTGTCCAACATGACAAAAGTTATTTCTTTCTTTCTTTCCTCCTCTCTTTCTTCAGCCTATTGTCAGAAGTAGCTGCTCTAGTATTCTGTGCTCAGTTTTTGCATGTTTCCATCTTTTCAGAATTCAGAGAGTCTGTTGAAAACGTGGCTGTCTTTGCTGCAGAGTAAGTCAAAGCTCCCATGAAAGCTTTGTCACAACACAAGGTTTTTTTTGTTTCTTGACATAGTAATTTCCTTTGTTCCAGTTGCCTCTGATTTCCTCATCACCAGATGAACAGCTGGCTCTGAATGCCAACATCTCGTACAAACCAGATTCACTCCAAAGACTGCTGTAAAGAGCACACTGACAGAAAGTACAGCCATGTTATTATTATTGTCATGTTACAGATAGAAAAAAAATGCATTTAAAGCTGCAGTGAAGACATACTTAAAGATAGCCTAATTAGATTGATTCATTATTTCTTTCCAAATTAATGCAGTGGTTTATCATTCATGTATCATTTACACTACATTGATTATTCATATACATGTAGCAGTGGCACAAAAGAGCATGGAGGTTGTTTTTGAAATGATTACAAAAGTCTTCCATTACATTTGACTAATTACTGCTGAAGTCTGCCGTGATACAGAACATCACTGTTCCTTTGTGGATGGCCATTCAGCCCAACAGTTCCACATATACATACCAAATACTGCAAATACAAAACAGTTTAGATGAGATGGTTGTTGTTTTCCATCACATCTGATTACAGTTGCACAGTGGTAGCTGGCCTTCAGCTCAGCCCCCTCCAGTTATCTCCTTGCTAACCCATCAACTTATTACATTGCTTTTGGGCATTTTCATGACAATACAAACACATATTTAGTATTTCTTGTAGACTTTTGTCTCTTTCCAGAAACAGTAAGACCATATTAAAACCCAACATAATACATTTTGTTCTAAGCTTGGCAACTTTTAAAGAAAGAAAAATCCAGTCCTTTTTGCAGTAAGTATAGGCATAAATCATGTCACACTTTTAAAAAAAATCATCAGTACTGATATTGCTAATTGAAAGAAACAGAGTGTATTGTTACATTGTAGATATATTGTGAATTACATTGAGGATAACAATGTAATTTACTGACATTTGCAGTTAAAATCTCTGAAAAAGCGAGTAAGCTGACATTTCAGTTTAGATTGTTTTGACTCACAACAAGTAGACAGCTGTGTTGAAGTGCAATTGCCAGAGTCTAACTGAGCTTTCTGAGCTAAGCTGAGGATTCTGCTGTCCCAGTGACAAATTGAGCATCCTGTCGTTCATCTTGCCAAGAGTTGGAACGCCATAGAAACTGAGAGGCATACTGTGCATCAGAATAGAGCTGTATACAGCACCCCACTTTTCTGACCAAATATGCAAATATTAGTTCTATCTCTCATTCACTTCAGCTGAAGCCCACATGTTAGCCCACAGGTTTAGTGTTTCCTGTTTTGGTGCAATCTCTGGTCAGGTCAAACACACACAGATCATTGTTCATTTTTGTTTAACTTTGTGCATATTTGCATGGTTGAATGATAGAAACAGTAATGGGCTATGCTTGTATGCTTGAAATGGAGAAGTCATTACTCTAACGTGTTATTTTAACATTTTGCCATCGTGTCTTTTTGAACAATACCACACTACCAGACTACAAAGCACTGCGCTCTAATAAACCATTTACAGTCTGTGATCACTCTCCTCAGTATTTATTCATTACCCTCATTGGATCTGTGACATTACTTTTTTTTTTTTCCAGAGCTGAGTGTGGGCCAGTTTCGTTCAAGGCACATGACCATTACCCACACAATCCTTAGAATTCATTGAAAACATGTGATATTGAACCGCTGCTGCAACACACAGGCCAGTAAATTGAAAAGGGTCAGAGATGTTTACATTAAGAGAAAATCTTCACTGAGATACTATAACATTTGCATTCATAAAATTGAGTGTTGTGAGAGTCTTGTTGTTGTTGTTTTTGTCTTTTTTCTTTTCTTTTCTTTTCTTTTTTTTTTACATACTGTCTGTCAACCTGTAAGTTGTACCCAGTAAGTAGCTTTCTCTTTTTGCTCTCTGCCGCAATGTCCTTTTGACTTTTTATAACTAATACTGTGTAGCACTGTTCACAAGTGTGGTGTAAGAAAAAGATAACAACTAATCAGACAAATAAAACCTGATTAGAAAACCATGCATCTTACTTCCTTTTGTTTTCCTTAATCCACCTAAAATCACTGTGAAATTCAGTCATAATATGTATGTGTTATTCAGTCCATAATGATAGTCATAATTGCATTTTCTGCTAACTGTATTGCCAACAGGGTGAGACTTTAGTTGATTGCAATGTGAAATGAAGTTATTTCAAGGGCTGCCTTAAATCAAGATGAATAATCTTGTTGCTAATGTGGTGATCTGGATTCTTCTCATTGCATTTCAGAAGTAAAGATGTTAGAGTTGAAAATAAGATTAAATGACATCTGAAGATGAATGTTCTTTCCATCATTAAGGAGTTTTCCCCAGTGACTGACCTTTTTTAATCAAAGCATAAAATGACTGTTGACTGATGAGCAACAGACATGTAATATTCAGTGTTATGATTTGTGTTAATTAATGGATTTAACCAGCCCCTACTGCTGCTAGCAGCCAACCCTCTTTGCGTGTTGTAAATGAGAATGTGCTCTCTTCAACCTGCCAAATCAAATAAGAGTTAATGATTTCAGAGTCACTGAAATGCCTTTTGTCTGTTTGCCCATTATTACCATTTTATCAGCCACACAATAAGTTCTGATGTGCTTCAGCACACACTCATCATCTAATCAGAAATGAGTTTGGGGTTTTGTGCCCTGCATGAGCTGAACAAGGCCAGACCCTGACCAGACTCTGAAATACATGTGAAAGTGGTGAGATGGTTTAAATAAACCAGGATTAATTACATTGATTTAGCATCATAGTGAGTGAGATGTGATTTGCAGGTTGTCAATGTCTATTTTTGCACAAATTAGATATAAACAAAGATAACAAATCATACCTGCATTTATTGATCACATAGACACCTATGGTATGATTCATGAGTGGTAAATAGGCTGCTTCATGTCTGCTCCACACCTTTCTGTCTTTCCCAAGAAATCTTTTGACTCATCAAATGAGTCAAGAAAAGCAATTCCTAGTATTTTAGTAATTCCTGAGAAGTAATTTATTTAGACAATCAAACCTTAACCCAATGTAGGTATTGAGTGTAAGCATCTCTCCACCTAAAGCCTTATTTTCTCCATTCAAAACAATGGAATTAAATTATAGTGATTAAAATCTATTCCTCAGTCAGAAACGTATCAATTAAACTAACTGAGAAGAAAAGTTTTAAATGGGTAGCAAGGGAGTAAACATATGTGTGTGTGATTATGCAGCTTTATACTCATTACTATTGTACATATTTGATTTGAGCTGCTATTCTGTCTTTTTCTCATTCTCACACCAAGCATGAACTCACTGCTAACAAAGCCAAAGAACACACTGCTACCAGTGCACCAGAGCAGGAATGTTGCCACACACCTCAGATTTTTAAATCTGGCATACTGAGAAATACAGAGATTTGCCTGGTCCTGAGAGGCTTAATCAGGGCGGCACGGTGGTGCAGTGGTTAGCACTGTCGCCTCACAGCAAGAAGGTTCCAGGTTCAGAAATACTTTGGTTTATAACCAAATACAAACATAATGATTGTCCCATCAGCCTCAGCTTTACTTTATGCTGACTGCTAATTAGCAAATGTTAGCATGCTAAACTAATATGGTGAGCATAGTAAACATTAAACCTGATAACATCAGCATTTTAGCATTTTTGTATTTTGTCACTGTGAGCATGTTAGCATGCTGATGTTAGAATTTAGCTCTGAGAACAACTTCCATATCAAATGTTTTCATTTAATAATTAGCACTTCATAAAGGATTATAAACGATGAGTGTACAATAATCATAGAAAACCAGCTAAGATTTGCTTTTGCACGATTATCAGAAACTTTCTAACAATTATGAGAAACTGAGTTATAATTAGGAGTCACAATTGTAACATGAGCACATTAGATTCCTGGCCATAAAAGACATTTGTTAACAAAAGCACAGATTAATGTACATGAGCAATGGAAGTGCAGTGGAATTTGTGTTGGTCCACTGACTCAATCTGTACTACCACTCTGCAAGTTAGTCTCTAATTTCAGCAGCAGTGATATGCAAACTGTTACGGGGGAGGCTTTCCTGAACTTCATTTCTGAGACTGAAAGCAGACATGGTGGCATTAGTCTGAGATCAGGAAGCTCAGAGGTACATGAACCAATGCTAAAATCATAATACTATTTTAATTAAGGAAATATTAAATAAATTAAGCAAATATTTACCAAGGCTGTGATAAACAAAATTTTAAGAAAATGAAAACTATTGACACAGAAAGAAGAGAAAAGATTGCTCATTAAAAAACAAACACAACCCACCATTATGTTAATGAAATAGGTGTTATTGTAATCAAGCTGCTCAGTGAACATCAAGTTCAAGCTCAAGTTTAATGGCCACACAGTGATAACTGCCCATCTTCTTTTTGTTTGGAGATGCAAATTATAATTTCTCCTCATAAATTACTGGCTGCTCCAAGGATGTGTCATATTCGATGCTCATGCAGCTTCCTATCACATTTTTTGTGGCACACCCACTCTTTTGTCTGCTATCATTGAGATTCAGCACAGTGCAGTCTGATAAGATTTTGTCTCACCCACCATGATCTTCCTATTATCTGCACAAATCAGCTCTTGTTATTTGGAGAGCTTTTTTCATACAAAACTGACCCTTGCATATTGTGTAAACCCTCATAGCAACCCTTAAGTATGTATTCATGAAGGAGAGAGGTGCATATCAAAGTGGAAAAAACTTACACTGGGCCTGGTATCGTACCCTTTATAGAGTTTGGTATTCTATTATCCTCAACAATCAGATAGTAATGTTGCACCATGCTGTGACTGAAAATCCTGCTGAGTCTTAGCTTTATATGAATTAGCTTAATTATTTAATTACTGAATTAATGCCATTAATGGTTTATTGTTTCCTAATCCACAAAGCAGATGTTACAAGCTACAAACAGCTGAGATCAGGAAAAGCCTCACAATGTAAGATACCCATATTACCTACACAACTCTTAATATTAAAATTATATACATTTATTTATTTGCCAGTTGGAAGCAGTAGATTAAGTTGTAAAAACGACATTAAAATATTTTCACTTATAAACGTATTGTGGCAAAAACCAGGAGACAAGCTAAATCAGACATTCAGAAAGATGCATCTGTGGCCATATAATTAATGCAAGCTCAGTTTTCACTCTCCTTTCAGCTCTGTTCTCTACCGAGGAAAATGTCTATCTCTTTGGCTGCTAAATGCTAGATCGTGTCGACCAGCTAATTGCTAACTTTATCTATCTGCAATTTTGTGCTGGGCAGAGGGTGCACAGTGGGTTTGTAAAGTGTCTTCAGACAGAAACTAAAGCAAATTTTACCTTGCATTATTTGCACAGTTCATCTCTGGACTGGACTGGACTGCAGTCTGTGTTTATTTGCCACAGTCAATGTACCAAGACATGAGCTGTAAACTACCTAGAAACAGATACACCGTCCACATATAAGAGCGTGCCTGGGATGTATGTTTGTGTTAATGGGGGTATTTATAGGTTTTCTCTGCCAGCAAACGTGGTTTCTTATCAGGAGCAGGAAGTGGTGATGGTTGCTTGTCAAGAGATTCAACCATTGCTGTCTTTACAATACAAGAGCTTAGAATATGCCCTCTGAGCTGAGTTACACTTCAGGGCAGTCTGGACACAACAGTGAGATGGTATCAAAAAGTGATAAGCAGCCAGGCTAGGGCTAACTGGTGAGCATGCTATCTTCAGTAGAAGAAAATAAGTGATATGAATAGAAGCAAAACAAGAGTTAACACTGGTGTTGTTTTCTATCTCAGCTTTTGGTGAGTACAGGAATGGAGTTTAATGCTGAACTTATGTTTCTTCTAGACTGGTAAGTAAACAGCTGTTAATGTTAACATTAGGAATGTGGCGATAGCTCAGCCTCTGACTGATTTCAAAACTAACCAAAATCTTCACTTCTTCTTCTTCTTTTTCTTCAACCACTGTCCATTTTCCTCCAGCACCACCCTAGGCAAATTCACATCTGTTTGAAAACAACCTCCTGCTGCAGCTCAAAAAGAGGCTGATGAGAGCTGTGAAACTCAACCAAACAATTCAGCTCTGGGTTGTAAGCTTTGAGATGCTAAAACCACACAGTCGGCTTATTCTTGGGGCTCATCACTGCATGAGACCCCTTTCACATTACACACAGTCATTAGCAACCATATAAATATAAAGTTTTATACTAAAATCATTTTTTACAGTATTATCACATTCACTCAAGCTGGGTTCTGCATGACTTTCAAAAGTTTTCACACTTTCACACTTAACCGAAAATCTCTTAATCACATTAACCGTTGGCCACAGACCAGCTGCACTTGATGAGCAGGGGGTTTACTACCATGCTCAAGGGCACCTTAGCAGTACTTGTTAAAAATTAATATTACATATCCATGTTTTACAAGTCAGTACAGGAATTCAAAATCTGACCCACAGCTTAACCAATATATATATATATAATATATTTAACATGTTTACAATGTCATTTCTCACTTGATTCAAGAAATACTCAATGTTGATTTGCACAGGAACAAGTGAAATTATTTCACTCTATTAATAGATTGTTTAAACCTGTAGAAATCAAGATGAGATTGAGTCTTATATGGTGCAGGTGCTGATGCAGTGATGCTAACAGAAACTGAAGATTCCCTCCAGCAGATTTATTCAAGAAGGAGAAAGACTGAAACATTCTCAAAGCAACAACCAGGAACAACATGTCTTTAAAAGTGAGATGCCACAATCTGCAGCTTGAAAGAAGGGTGGCATAAGAAATGTCAAACCAGTAGAAGTATGTTCTGATTGATCATGAGCTTTCCAAACAGGGAACTCTTGTGAAAGTGAAAAAGTGACAGAGATTTGAATTTCAACAGCAACTGGATGAATATTTTAACATTAAATTGGTACTTATTAGTGTGGCTAAACGTCAGAAAGGAAAAGTCTACTTCCCTGATAGATAGGTACTTACATCTCAACTTTCATGTCTTAAATATCATCTGACATTCTGGATGAACTGACACTGACACTGACCACATACGTACTGCTCGAATGTCTTCTTGAATCTATCAATCTAACCTGGCAACTTCACTTGTCAATCAAACAGAGACCAAACTGATTGGCTGACATCCTAAATTGGTTATGGTTAAAGACTTTATGTATGTATGTGCACACTGTAAACACTGTATGATGACTTGAGCAAGCATTGCCATGACAACCCTTGCTTGATTGTCTCTCAGATGTCAGGAAGAACAGTTTGTGCCTGGCTGATCACATAATCTGTCAACACAATTATGCTATGAATTAAAAACAAAAAGGCAAAACTGCAGAACATCTTTGATGTGATGTTTAATATGCAAATAGACACCAGTTCTATGTAACTACAGGTTATCTCCCCTAACCCTGCTATCCAGGTAGATGTTGACTGGATTTTTGCATATTGCTGTTATTGTGGAACATTTCCTCATGTACTCTCTGTGATGCACATTTGATGACAATCTTAACAAAAACTGACCTTGAAACACCTGCTGCGAAATTTAATTTTCACTTCAGTCCAGGTCTGATTGCAGACATACCAATGCTTTACATTGGATTTCACTGGCTAATTAGTCTCTTGGCTAAAATGTCTGCTCAAAGAGATCTCTGGGGGTGTTGTGTGTGGATACTGTCTCACTTCCCAAAACATTGTTATGTAACCGATGCGTAACTTAATAAGGGGTATATGACTTTTGACTCACCAGCACTGAGTGGTCACACCAGCTCGATGTATTTGCTATGATAGCATCCAACTTTGATAGGAAAGCAAACTAAAATCAAACGAATAGGTTGAGCAAGACTAAGAGTTTAAAGCCATTCTAGCCCCACTTTGTACCTCTCATACTGAACATTAGCATACATTTGGGTATGATATAGAGGTAACTGTGATAAATAACTGGTGATGTTTGAAAAACCCAGGTCAGACAATTGCCATTAATTACCTTTAGATTAGATTAGATAGAGACTTTATTTGCCATTTGCACAGGTACATGTAAGTACAAGCACATTGGAATTATTGTCCAAGTCGCCAAAGAATTCTTTAAAAAAGATACAATATAAAAAATACAATATAACACAATGTGAAACAATAAGAAAACATAAACATAAAAAATAAAATAAAGTATAAACAAACAAAATAAATATATGTACATACAATATGTGCAATATATGTGCAAGAGCAGCATGTCAGATTTTTATTGCACCGGTTTGGGTTGTAAAGTCTGTTATCTGTGGTGTGAAGTGATTTGTGGAGTGTAGTTCCTTCCTTCTGTGATGTCCTGTGCCACTAGTCTAACGGTGGCTGGAAAGAAGCTGTTGTGAAGGCGAACCCTGTGACCGCTGATGCTCAGGTTGTAGCCTGAATCCACCCACTGAAACAGAGCATGAGCTGGGTGATGTTTGTCCTTAAGCACACCTCCGGCAGCACTGGATGTATATAGCGTCCATGGAAGGGAGACTGGAGCCAATGACCCTTTCTGCAGTTTTTATGACCCGCTGCAGTGATTTCCTCTCGACCAGGGTGGAGTTGCCATACCACACTGTGATACCACTGGTAAGGATATTTTTAACAAGTCCTCTGTAGACTTGGGTGAGGGGCTGGTTTGAGTCCTGCCTTCTTCAGCATCCTGATGAAGTGCAGCCTCTGTTGAGCTCTTTTCACTGTTACTACCGAGACTCTCACAGATGTGAAGGCCCAGGAACTTATGGCTGTCTGTTCACTCCACCACGGTTCCCTTGATGGTGAGTAGCTGCAGCGGGGGGGTCTCCTAAAATCAGTTCTTTGGTTTTGTCTATGTTAAGTACGAGATCGTTGTCATCTCCATAGATGGCGATCTTATGAACCAGGTCCCTGTAAGATGACTCATCACCCCCTCTGATGAGTCCAAGGATGATCATATCATCTGCGTACTTAATAACAACATTATTGTCCTGGGTGGAGGTACAGTCATGTGTGTACAGTGCGAAGAGCTTTGAACTTAAGCAACAGCCTTGTGGTGTCCCTGCACTCACTGTAAGCTCAGCAGAGACCTACTTTTCCATCCTCACCACCTGTGGTCTGTCTGTAAGGAAGTCTAAAATCCAGTTACAGGTGGGTGTTGGTACTCCCAGGTCTGCCAGCTTGCATATGTGTTGTGAGTGTCCAGATGTTGCAAGATGTAGTGATGTGCCAGAGCCACTGCATCACCCGCTCATCTGTTCGAGCAGTAGGCAAACTGAAGGGGGTCCACTGTATCTGGTACCATGGAGTTTATGTATTTTAGGACCAGCTTCTCCAGGCACTTAATGGCAACAGATGTGAGTGCCACCGGTCTGAAGTCATTTATTGTGGTGGCATTTGCTTTTTTGGGGACTGGCACTATAACAGATGATTTGATTCAGAATCCTCAAACACTCTATTAGTACCAAATTTAATTCATCCAGTGCTTGTAGAAATATTTCTGTCTGAGCCAGCTGACTGACAGACTGACGCCAATATGGCTAAAATGAACAGAAGAGACAATTTTGTTGTTTCATGTGTACTGTATCTCAATAAAATCCAGAAAGATTTACAACACTTTCATTCACACTTATGCCACATATATGCATCTCCAGTGCCTGGTCACAAATCTGATTATCTGTCTTGGTTTCACAGGCTACATGCTACACACTGCCAAAATTGACAGAAAAAAGTGACCTGTGAACTTCAGCAGTTTAGTTCCAACAATATCAGTTAGTTAACATTCATTAGCTAACAACTATCTAAGATAACACAAACTTACAAATGTATGACCTACAAGACAAAGACTTCATCGCCTTTACAGGCTCTAACTCCCTCACCCTTACAGATGAATGCAGATGAGAAGAATGGCTAATTTCTGTGTAATCTTAGTGCAAGTTTAGCTGCTATCACAAGAACAGAGAACACAGACCTTTTATGTGTTGCTTACATAACACCTGAGGTTGTTTATTCTAAGTTTATTCTCAGTATTAGGAAAATCAGACAGTGGTTAGATATTTGGAAGGACTGCTTACTGATAAAGACCATGAACGTATCTTGGAGAGACAGATGCATTTACACATTTAAACTTCCTGTGGAGGTGGTGAGAAGAGTCAGGTTTCCTGTATTAAATGCTTCTTGGATCCATTTACATTCAGCTATCTAAACCATCCGAGATGCATGAAGTGACTAAGCGTAAATGGCACCCACAGTACCCACAGACTGGCCAGTCAGCAGTCTATGAATGATTTTGAACTGAGATTCCTCACACACATAGTATATACTGTGTATGTAGCCTTTCAATAGGGAAGTAATGTTCCACTGATGTAAGTCTGAAGACAGGTGATTGACTCTATTTAAAGCATTAGTTGTCATCTGATTTTAAAAAAACATAAGGATACATAAGGATTGATAAAAATTACTTGAATTCATTCAATATTACATTTCATTCAGAGAACTATGTGCTGTGTTATGTTGTTAGTTATGTAGCCCCTTAGAAAGAATCAGTGCATGCTGTATCTCCTCTCTTTAGCTCATAGCACAAACTCAGATTTTTTTTTTTTTTTCTCTCTCAGTCAATCTCTTCATGTCTACTTGAGTCTCTCCACTGACAGTGTCTCTAAATTCCACTTTGCATTCAGCCTGATCGCACCTTTAGATTTTGATGGACAGCTGACATTTGTCTCCTGTCAAACTCAATTAGCTGCTGCCAGTATCTGGACGTAGAATGACGTCTATGCTTAGCCAGTATTGAAATGTCGTAAGTTGGATTTTTCCTCCCCTTTCCTTTACTTTTTCTCTCTAATATCTATATCAGTTTCAGATGTAGTTACAGATGTTGAATGTATAGAAAACAAACACCTTTAAGCAAAGTCTGTAATCAGTACCCTGTAATCAGTTATATACTGTAGTTGTATGTTCTTCTGGCTATTTCTGTTTGTAGCTACTATTTGTAATCAGGAACTGTAGTTAATTACCCACCCTCACATTCATCTCTGTCACCAGATGGGCAGCCAGCCAGGGTGTATTCATTTTTATTATGGTGTGTGAGTATTCAGTGTTGTGTTTTACAGTAATTCCCCTCAATATGAATTATATTTTTCCTAAATGAGATGCTGTGGGGCAACATTCTTCAACAAGCTCCCCCCACCAACTCTCTCAAGACCTCTTCAATTATGAATTACATAGTCAGGGGGAAAACAGCACGGCGGGAAACTCTCAAAGGAAGCAGATAGCATCAAAAATGGTTATGTATGAATGTGTGTGTGTTTGGGTCCTGTGAGTGTGTGAGTGTGTACGAGTGTGTAGAGCAGCAGCCAGAGGTCTAATCCAACACATCCACAGACTTTTATCTCAGTCCAGTGTGTCTCCAGTAAACCTGAGACCATGATATAGCATCATCACCTGCTGCATCATCCAAATAATTCAAGTGACACCTTTTCACAGCATGTGGAAAAAACATCTTGCTAGTAGGCATTAATTATTAATGCATTAGCCTTCAACAGCTAAACCCCCTATGATGTATTCAAAGTGCATGTACAGTACAGCTAAGGACATTTTCAGTCCGTAGCGGTTTCCCTAAAATTTGGTAAGGGACAAACATTATGTTTCATTTTATAAAAGCAAGATCCTCCGCAGTGCAATATTTTCTTTAGACTTTCGACTTGACTAAGAGAAAAACTGCAGCGGCTATATCTTAAAATAATTTAACAGAATTGAATTGGTGTAATTCATCTTGTAATTAACTAAAAGTACAAAAAAATGACAATGGTGTAATCCAGTATAAACCACAATATCTAAATGGAACAATTGACTGAATATTCTAGGCAGTCTTTTATTTTGAACCATGAATTACTAAACTAACAGTCATTAATTATCTAATGAGAAAACCAGGAACACTCTGAAGCTACTGAGAGACTTGAGCCTCACAATGTTTGGTGGTGTGCCACCCCACATTCAAATAACTGATATAAAAACGCATAGGATCATGAGATCAGAAGTCTGATTGTTTCACCAAAGGATAAAACCACCCTTTGCTTTACAAAAAATATAGACTACCCTACCTACAGCAAAATGAAATGCATACATAACCCCCCAATTTTTCTCACCCTCCTCCCACCCTAATACTTTTCATACAGTCCCTAGTATACCTGAGTTCAGCTGTATGTGCCACTGAGCTGTTTTACTGTTTGTGTGTGGTCAGATCACAATCCATTCTTCAACAAGAAGAAAATCAGAGGATGTCATAATATCATCAATGACATTCTTGCATTGTTAGCCAGACGGAGCAGAGGATTGTTGTAGGCAAATGGAAAAAAATAAATGTCTCACTGATTTATGGGCAGCGGACATGGTGCCAACCTCATTTCCTGGCAATGGTGGCCAACAGCTGCACTTTGATGATGAAATTCATGCAAATGTATCACAGATTAGTTCAACAGCAAACACGTGTGAAAGCAAAGCAGCTGTGTGAGAAGTAAGGGGGGGCAATCAAACACAGGTTTGAAAAAATTAATTTAGCATGGAAAATGGCTCGATCTGAATGAGATTTACTGTGTTTCACTTAGAGTGGCTGTGTGCTTTCAATATTTGCCTGTGCTGATCTGTGAATTTGAGTATATGATGAGTGCATATGTATGTGATTTTTCTCCCACTTCCCTACTATCAATATATTTTCTCCCATTATTTACACATATTTTGATATGTGCCTGGCATGTTGTATAGGACACTGTCCTCCCAAGAGAAATAACAGAATCTGTGACTTCATTCAGTGCCACAAGTGGACCAAAGCAAGCATCCTTGGCCCATGGATACCCTGAATAAGTAACTTTGATTGAAATGATTAAGCACCATCTTGGAGTCCAGTATCCAGATCTCATAATACAACCCAGATTATGAACAGCCTTATGTAATATGGCAGTAACATTGAACTATGAGTTTACTTACATCTTGCACAAGCTAACCGGACAGGAGAGAGAGGTCTTCTCCTCGCGATAATGTATCTGTCACGACCGAGCTAGGAACCCAAGAAGCTGAACACAGACTGCAGGACAAACAAAGTTTATTTTGGAATAGTGGTGAACAGGGGGTCAGGATAGTGCTGGTCCGAAGAAGGGTGCTGTAGTATGGGAAGGAGTCCTGGGGGGAGGAAAGGTTGTGCTGCTGGAGGTGCTGGTCCTGATGGGAAGTAGAGCGGCAGGCAGACTGGAGGGAATGGCAGGCGAGCTGGCGGGCAGACTGTCAGGCAGGCAGGCAGGAACAGAACAGAGAAAACAGGTAGTTAGAAACAGACTCGCACAACTTGTAGAGCAGACGCAAGAGTAAGATGAGCCGAACTTCTCTCTTCACAAACCATGTGCTAGGGGTGACGATCCGGCAGGGACTGAAGGCAGGAGCAGGGATTAAGTACATCCTGGGTGATGAGCTGATGGGAAACAGATGAGCTTGATTGCAGAGGCACGGCAGGTGTGGAGTGGCAAGCAGGCAGACCCAGCAGGAGAGACAGAGAGCAAGGGGGAGGGGCAGGCAACACAGAGACAGACAAACAGACAGACAGACACTGACAGACAGGTCAAACAGCTGACCTCGTGACAGTATCTGTCCAACTCCTGCTCTGACATACTGTATATTAGCCTGGTGGATGATGACCCTCGAAGACCTTCCACTTTGTAATGACTATAACAGAAATTTAGGAATTTTCCCTCCATGCATACCAGTTCACTGCAGGACAGGTCACATCCGCTTTAACTCAGCCTAAAACAGGCCTGGAGGGCAGAGCAGCCACTTTCCCCTTTATTTCCTGCCAGTGCTGAATGGAAAGCACCATGCTGTGACACACCACATAAATATCACCTCCAGTAATATTATCATGGTGGGGTTTACTCTCCGTGGCATTGACTGCACCAGTGATTATCACTATGAGGGGCTGCTGGTTAACGTATTACGAAGAGCATTTTGCAACAAAACAACCTCCACGCATGCACACACACACACACACACACACATACACACATACCACCACCCCACCTCCCCCAACTCAAGATGTCACCAAAGCGCTGCCAGTCATTATCAGTCAGCATTCTGAAGGTAATTGCCACAGCTCTGCAGGCCACTGCTTAATGAGAGGAGACTCCATGGGCCCACATGGTGCGTGAGGTCAGCTGACCAGGTGGAGGTAAAGCCCATTAAACACTAATGGAGACAGCAGGGTGGAGGTTCATGCATTTTTTACAGATACACTGTAAAGGTGTCAGAACATGGCTGTGATGAGTGTTGCATGTGTATGTGTGTGGGAGGGAGATCCTATGGGATCAACAAATTCAAAAATCTGTGTGTATGAATTAGCCATTTCTTGTCTAGATCTAAAGGGAAATTCTAGGTTTTTACAGCCTGGGGTACTTTCCTATTAGTTATGATTACATTTTATTCACCAAGTAAATTAAAGAGCTCTGGAAACACAAGCAATTAGACAAAGCTGTGAACAAATTCCCAGTTTACAAATATTTTCTTATTTAGCGGTGAACTAGAAGTGGGTATGTTATATGCCTGTGTAGTGCACAGGTGGTGGAGTGTGTGAGTAAGAATGTATCACTCAGAGGTTTTACACTGGATCCTTTCTGGATGCTTTCATAAAAATTTCAGGGAAATCACTCTCTGTTACTGCTGAGTTTATGTCTTTATTGACTTTTCTCCAAATAATTTTCCGAGGAGCAGATTGACTTAAGTTGATTTTCCACTCATAGTTTAAGTTTTCACAGATAGATAACTGTTTCCAGCTTCAAGACAACACATTGTGCAAGTCACAGTAAAAACATCCCTCCAACTGTGAGTGCAGCTCAGAATAAACTTCAACTAACAAAATTATTGAAATTACACACACTCCTCAACAGAATAATGAGGAGAAAACACAAAAGTTTAAGTCAAGCTACAATATGTATTCAGGCATGTCTCTAGGGATGGCAACGTCAGTCTGTCTGTTGGTCCATCATTTTATTCCAAACTGAAATATCTCAACAACTATTGAACTGTTTGCCATCAAATTCATTTGCAACAGACATTCATGCCCCCCTGAGGATGAACTGTAATAACTTCTGTGGTCCTCTAATCTTCAGCACTATCACCAGCCTCAGTTGTACTATGAGATATGAATATTCGGCAAACATTACAAGCCAGATCAATGAAAGCCCCACCAAAGTCCACCAAAGGATCTACTTCCAATGTCCTGGAGCCAGACACCACAGGACATCCCCAGAGGTCCCGTGTACGTGCCCTGATGGGTCAGAGCTGTTTAGGAAGAATGAGGGGGTTTAACCAAAAGGAAACAAAAGGGGCAGAAGGGGTTAGGAGAAGTACTCCTCTCTACCTGGTGTGTTGCCCGGTGTGAATGTCCCCTTCTCCACACAGCCTACTCCTATAGATCTCCTCCTCCTCTCTGAATAACAATTGCACTCAGGTGCTTCAGAAGAGGAGGAGAAGAAGGAGGGGCAAAAGAGAAGGCTGGAGGGAGGGAGAGAAAAAGAAAGAGAGAAAACGGGAGAGAACAGGCCACACACTTACAGGCCACATGTAACAGCAGCTAATGTTACTGAAAAGAGAAGTGTGAAAACAATAACTCCTATTACAATTAGCAAATAACCAAATAACATTAGCCAAGTTAACCAAGTTGATAATTTTTATTCATCATGCAAATTGTGGTATTTTAATCTCAAAATCTAATATATAAAAGTCCCATAGGTGCTGTCACATAGTACCAGGAGTTATTCTGTTATTTGAGGATTCATAGCACAAAGCTGAACAAGGATATTCTCCTGGATATTAAAATTATGTTCTCTTATGATCTTTCTAGTTGCTAGTCCATAGCAGCTATGATATGATTATGGCTGTGTATGGCTTGGAAGCTAAAACTACAAACAGAAGAGAGAAGCCAGTATTAATTGTTGGACATTTACTTTTCACCTGAAATAGGTTAGAACAGTTGTGGCAACCCTCTGGACAATGTCTCCTAGCAGAAGCCTGAGTAGGACTCATCTGGACTAACTGACTCACCCCATACAGTATAAGTTTACAACCCTGTGTCTGTGGCAGTTAGCTCTTTCCCTTTATCCTGATTTCCACCTTTTTGGTTGCCTAGGATTGATTTGATCATTTTCTTTTTTTTTTTAGCTAAGTAAAAAGTTACAACTCAAGTGTGGGCTCTCCAAACAGAGCTGTTTTCACTTCAAGGTAAATCTTTTTTTTTTTTTTTTAATTAAAAAGCTCATCCATATGCACTTTCTTGTCAAGTGTCTCTCTAAAAATGGAGGACCCAAGATGTGTAAATCCTTGCAGTGCGCTTCTCAAGAGAAGGTCACATAGGCCATGAAATGAGGTGCCTGTTAATTACATCTGCACTCACCCAAGGCAGTACTGAAGCACATGGAGCGCAGGAAATGTCGATGCAATTGACTCAAGGTCTAGGGGCTAACATGAGTTGAGTGATGGAGAGTCAGAGCCACAGCTTATCCAAATCCAAACCCCACAGAAATGCAGCAGCACAAAGCATAACACTTGGCCCCAGTATGACTGGGGATGGATTCGGCAGTTGAGTCTGTGGGTGGACACATTGCATTAGCCATCCCCGCAAGTAAATTAGTGCAGTTCAAAGGGAAATGGGAGTGAGAGTGTTTCAGCTGTGTGGAGTGTTTTTAAGTGTGGTGTTATTTGTCTTGTTTGGTTTTTCTTTCAGCAGACGTTAGGAGCTACAGTGATTGGAAAAGTCCTGCATGGCTAAAGAAAGAATTGTTGCTCAAGTACTGTTGGGCTGTAGAGGCACAGACTGACTAAAAAATAAAAATATTCCTCTTTTATTCAGTGTAGTATTTGCTCTGAAATATTATATTTCTCCAAAAAAACAAAACAAGGTATATTGTTAATAAGGCAAAATACATGAAACCAGAATGGAAGTAAGTGGAATTATCTCACACAGTGGCACCCATCATACAAAGCTAAAAAAAAAAAAAAAAAAACAGGACTGTTTGCTGTGTGTGCTCATAATGTAGCTGGAGGCTGAGGCAGACCTGCTCCTGGCCCTCTTATAAAGTGTGAGGTGAAAGATGGGCTGGGCTGATGGACTCAGGGACCAGTTGATTGACTGCTTCCTTTCTCAAA
Source organism: Lates japonicus (assembly GCA_033238685.1). Classification (NCBI taxonomy): domain Eukaryota; kingdom Metazoa; phylum Chordata; class Actinopteri; family Centropomidae; genus Lates; species Lates japonicus. The sequence goes on along the minus strand of BRZM01000005.1, from coordinate 65,796 downwards.
TCACTGATCAAATCACTGTGCTGACAGAAGCAGTACAAGACTGTACTACTGTCAAGGAAAATTCAATACAGTTTGATTAAAATTCATGTACAACTCACTGGTAATCCTTCAAGTGGACTAGTATGTACATAACCAGAGACCCAGAGGTGGAGCAGCTAAATGAAATGGTGCAATCATTAATGCTATTGGATACATGTGTTAAATGAGTCAGAATGTAACACAGCAAGCTGCATTTACAATACTGATTTTTTTTCACCTCATAAGGTTGATATGGCAAACATGTTAGCGTAACAAGGTTTGTACAGTGTTTTTTCCAACTTGCCATGAACCCTATGGTGTGGGTTTAATGGCTCACAGGCACCCTCTCTCAGTGGGCAAACTGCTGGTAGTTGTGAAAGTTCAGTTAAGCTTAGTAGTTATTAAATGTTGTCCATGATGTCCTGCCGACGAGATTACTATAAACTGTCTTAATATCGCTGCATCAATCTAACTGTGTGTTTCTTCCCTCAAGCACATTAGTGCCCAGGCTGTGCTTCTCTCTCTCTCTCTGCTACTGTCTCTTACTGCAGGGTTCTGCCTCCGAAGCTGTAGAGTCTCCTGCTGCTCCCATGATCCAGATCAACCCATGATATGATAATAATTAAACATTTATTAGTGTTAGTGATAGTGTTAGTGCTATTAATGTTTCACTGTTTTGTCATTTTATTCCTTTAGCTGTAATAATAATAATAATTATTATTATTATTATTATTACTACTACTATTTACATTTTGACTTAGTCTGTGTATCTGCAGTGTTGTCTTTCTCTTACCCCATCCCCCCATCCCCCTCTCTCTGTCTTAACCCAACCGGTCGAGGCAGATGGCCGCCCACCCTGAGTCCGGTTCTGCTCGAGGTTTCTGCCTCTTAAAAGGAAGTTTTTCCTTGCCACAGTTGCCTAGTGCTGCTCATGGTGGGATCTGTTGGGTTTCTCTCTGTAAATTTTATAAGATAAAGAGCACGGTCTAGACCTGCTCTATATGTACAGTGCCTCGAGATAACTTGTGTTGTGAATTGGCGCTATATAAATAAAATTTGACTTGACTTGACTTGACTTGACTTGACTTGACATGACAGATGTGTTGGTAGGTTTGTTCACACTAATTCATATATACATGATAACATTCTAGCTTTAGCAACTTATTCAATTATGAGATGTATCAAATGGATGTAATGTATTTTTCAGTGTTATTGCTAATATAAAATAGTGCACTTCCAGGGCTCAAGACTATGTCCTGTCATCCCAGGTAAGATAGACAATGGTGGCTGTCAAGTGGTTGTCAAACAAGCTAGTATCTGTGGTGTCTGGCTGTACTCATTACATCAAGTTACATTAGCAAACAGCTATGTTTTTGTACATCTAGCAGACACAAAGCAACATTAGCTGCTAAATGCTCCACTATGTACACCAGCTGCTAACTTTGTCTGTGTGTCATTTGGTGCTTAGCATGTAGCGTACAGTGGGTTTATCAGAGCTATTTTACTTTAAAAATATAGTTAAAAGGTTCAAAAAGCACTGTAGAACTGAAGGAAACCACAGCATTGGTTAATAATTCTCTGTCATTTGTGTTATTATTAATATAAAAATATTCTATAATGCAGCTTTAAACTTATTTAAATTGAAAAGTTTTCAGGGCAATTACATTTGTGTCAGGAAACCACACACATCTGCAAGATTGGGAAATTGTTACATGATTAAAACTGATCTGCATTGACTGTATTCAGCTTTTGAGAGAAAAAGAGTAATAGATAACATGTGATGACTTGCAAAGATAAAGATGCAGTATGCTGAAGTGCAAATCTCTTGATTGTTACATTATATCTGAGAGCTCTGGTTCTTAGCTAATTTCACTGGCTGGGCTGTGAAGAGGAGTTAGGTGAAAATTGGAGTCACAGAAAAGGAGGCCTGGAGATAAGTTTTGTCAGACTGAACTGACAACCAGCCTCAACATCGATCATTATTAGCTTCGCCTGCATCTTCTTCCCAGCGCGTGTCCATCTCATCACAGCAGAGACTGATCTCTCTGACATTCAGCTTCCTGCCAAATTTAGTGATGATAGCTTGGTAGCAGTTTTTGCGTGTAGTTCTGAGTAGTCTTTAGAATAAGGTATATAACGCTAAATCAAAAATATGGAAAGTCTTATGCAAAGTTAATGCATTTAATTTGTGAATGAGAGTGAATGTGAGATTTTCAGTGTGATGACTTTCACAAAAGCACCACTCTGTAAATGAATGAATAAAGACAAAGACTCTTTGTTTAAGAAAATTATGATGGGCTACAACACCATTGAAATCAGCTCCCTTCCTCTTTAGGCTTCGTCACAGGTTTTTGCAGTATTTTCCAATAAAATGTCAATACCAGGTTGATAACATATTAACATGATATATCTGTCTGTAGTACATAAGCTTAAATCCTTTTGGAAAGATCAATAAAGAAGAGTAGGGAAACAATTTTGTGATGCTCTGTCATACCAGACAAAAGTATGCTGCTTCATTTCATGGTGAGACGCCAATATCTCACCTATAACTCAGTCCCAGTATGTGATGTGACTGTTTGCCGTGCCGTAAAGAGTCTCCCACTAAAAATAAGAGGAATCCAGACAGATGAGGACAATAAAAACCTTGCACGAGTGTTGAGGATAGGCTCAGTGACCAGGAAGGAGGAAAAGGGAAATTGATGGATAATGATTTTGCTTTTACAAAGCCTGGTTAAATGTCAGGAGGGAGAGGCGCAATATTTTCCAATTAATAACAGGAGCGTAATGTGTATCTGCAAAACACTATGGTAAATTAAAGATACAGGCAGGAAGAAGGAATGGTAACACTTTATATTAGGCTACACTTATTCACCATTAACTAGTTGCTTATTCGCATGCATATTGCCTATTTATTAGTCATTATAAAGCATGATCATATTCTACGACTACTAGTCCATCCAAGAGTTTTCCCTCAATAACCTCCTAATTACTGCTTATTGATAATAA